>PVJO010000217.1:0-282444 GCA_004026905.1 Hystrix cristata
CCACCAAACCGCGCACACTCACAAAAATAAAACACACTGCACAAACATGTAAGCTTTAAATATTAAAATAGATTTACATATGCACGGCTTTAACTGAGGACGCACAGAAACACACTGTCTCTCAGGACTATTTGGTGCCTGCCGGGACAGATCCACAGCCCTTGCTCGAGCTGGTCCTGGTATACGCCTCATGATCAGGTATAAAACACATTCTCTCTTTTTGCTTTTGGGGTTTTTGTTTTTGTTTTTTGTAGTGCTCAGCATTTACACTGAGTTACATTCCCAGCCCTTTCTTTTTTCACTGTTTATTTTGAGACAGAGTCTTACTAAATTGCTGAGTTGCCCAGGCTGGGCTTGAACTTGTGATCCTTCTGTCTCAGCCTCCTACAGTGCTGGGATTACAGCTATGTCATGCCTGGTTTAAAACAAATTCTGTAAACACATCTAAATCAAATTCTATATATAAAACGTATGTCCATAAATGTGTGTTTATGTAAATTGGTCCTACCCAGTGAGGGGCCACCTGTTTCCAATGTCAAATGGAAGGTTCTACAGGATCACACCTCACAGGGTGCTGTCGTCCCACAGAGGGGTCTACGCTCCATCAGAAGCAACCCAAGAAGCCCAAGTCTGGGCCGGGCATTTCCATTCAGTGTGCCTGGTGCTTTGGGGCTCTGACCCCCATGATCCATGGCTCAGCTGCAAACTTGGGGTGCCCCACAGGCCCCAGAATCCAGTGTAAGATCTTCCACAGGTCCCCAGCGCTGCAGCCTCGGTGAGAGGTCAGCCCTCCCAAGAACCACAACGGTGCAACGGGCGTCCCCAAGCCGGCAGGGGTCAGACACCACTCTGGAGCTGCAGGTCTGTGGGGTTGTCGGAGGCCGATGACTGGCTGGGCAGAGAGGCTTCCAGGCCATCAGCGGACCCTGATGGAGACTTGTACAGGAAGCAGGCGGTGGCAAAAAAGAGGAAGCCCAGCACCTGGGAATACAGGAGGAGCCCACTAGAGCATGCCTGCCCAGGAGTTCCTGCTGCCAGCCTGCCGCTTTCTTACAGGATCCCCGGGACCCAGCCCAACCTGGATCCAAGACGCACCTTCCTGCAGAACCTGGACACAGAACTTTAATGAGGGAACGAAACTACCACTGTCTAAAAGCAAGGCAGGGGGCAGGCAGTACAGTGGGGCAGGGGCTGAGCAGTGTCCCCCTAAAAGACGCGCGCGAGGCCCGGCCCTGGGGACTTGGGAAGGGGCCCCACTCGGAAGCAGGGCCTCTGCAGATGTGCTAGGTTAAAGGTCTCCACCTCAAGACAAGGTTATTCTTGCCCTAAGTGCCCTGAATCCAACAGCTGCTGCCCCTACGAGGTAAGGGAGGAGGCAGCTGAGGGGCATGAGGGTTGGCTGCGAGGAGGCAGCAGAGGGTGCCACCTGGGGCTGCGGGGCTGAGGCCAAATCCCAGAAGCTGTTTCCACCTGCTGCACAGTGATCACAGGCCAGGCCCAGTAGAGGGGAGCCTGTCTGTGCCTGCTCCTGAACTTAATACCCACAGAAGAGCCTTTGAAGCCGGCCCTCCCAGCCCTGGAAGCATCTGGCACAGGAAGAAAGACAGAGACAGCTCCCCAGAAACAGTGTGTCTCTTTAACCCACTGCGCTTGCCCAGAGCCACACTAATCCCTTACCTATTTTTAAACTAATGCCAGGGGATAAATCCCTGGACTCTAAGGTGGTGGCTGATTAGCCCTTAATGAGGGCCTGGGGCCACGAGCTGCCAGTTTAGACCCTGGCTCCTCTGACCCGCCACCTCCATTTCACTTCGTGTTGAAGGCTTTGTGCCTAACCCCCTAGCATGTTGGGGGGACTCAGGTAAGGACGCCGTGCTTCTCTCCGGGGAGCCCAAGCCTAGAGTCACAACAGTGTGCTTCTCTCAGGAAACTTCACACATGCAGACTGAGGCTGCAGGCCCACACCCCCAGTCCCACCCCACAGCAGGCCTGCGCAGCAGGGAACAGGCCCCAGCCAGGCTTGCAAGCATCTCAGACCTTTAGTGAACCCCGCGGGGGTGGGCAGCCCCAGCAGGCAGAAGCAGCTGCTCTGACCCTGCCAACCGGGACGCTGCTGGGGCATGTCCCGAGGACGGCAGCCAACCGCCCCACGGCTCCCTCTGGAGCGGCCACAGCCAGCAGCTCAGAGGATGGGGGAGTGATGCATCCTCTGGACGCCACACCAGAGCGATGTCTGTGACGCTAAGGCCCCGTGGTCCGTCCTGTCCAGAGCCCCAAGCCGGCGGAGAAGAGCATGCCCTCTGCTCCCACCTCCCACAGGCCCGCCTCACCTTGTACACAAGCCCCACGATGAGCATATAGCGGCTCATGGCGGTGTTCTGGTACACGAAGCAGGAGCCCTGGTGGCCACACTGGTCTTGCCACAGCAGGCAGGCCTTGTCGATCACCCAGCCGAAGGCAATGGGTCCCGGGATGCTGCCTGCCCGGGAGGAGGCTCATGAGGAGGCTCACCAAGGCCTGCCCTGTGGGTGCCCTGTGAAGGCTGAGGGTGGCGAGGAGGCCGAGCAGGCAAGGCCTGGGACGCAAGGGCCCCGCCAAGCAACCCCAGCAGCGCTCCCAGTGGGTGCCAAGGGGCTTAAACGGCGCCTTCCCTGGGTCCTGGCCTTGGGCTGGGAGTCTGGTTTGGGAGGGAAGGAAACCCTCTGGGCAAGTCAGTGAAACTGGCCCCCTAGTGGACAGCTTGAGAACAGCGCCCTTCCAGCCTTGCAGCGAACGCACCGCACAAGCCACGCGGCACAGTACCTAGCGTTCTAACCACGATCCACTGGATTCCGAGGGCGAAGGACCTCTGCCAGGCACAGACACACCTGCGAGGGAGAGCGGCAGCGTTAGCAACCACGGAGGCGCGGCTGCGGCGGCCTCACACACCCAGGCCAGCAGTGGATCCCGGCCGGCCGAGGCCGGGCCACGTCGCCGCCTCCCCCTCCGGAGGCCACCAGCGCCGCGCCACGCGGCCTGGTGTTACCCGGCGCGCCCACGAGGGTCCACAGGGCGCAGCGTCGGTGCTGCAGAGAAGGCGAGCGGCCGCGCTTACCGTAGAGTCGCCGTCAGCGCAGGAATGCTGCTGAGGAAGGTAAAGATAATTACAACGAACACGAGAACCAGAAGGAGGGGCTTTCTCTGACAAGTTGAAGTGCATTTCCCTGCAGTGGCATGGCCCAAACTCGGAGGGACACAGCTACAGCCTCGGTACACCTGAGGAGCCCAACAACAGTGCTGATCACGCGAGGAAGGCGGGGCCTGCCCGGGTCCCGGGAGGGCGGGGGCCGGGACCACGCTCACCTGCCGGCCTCCGGGGTCGGTCTCTGCGGCCACCCGGCAGCCCGCGTGGCAGGGCGAGTAGAACATGGTGCCGCCGGCGTCGCACACGGGGCTGTAGTGCTCAGGCTTGCAGCTGCAGTGCGAGTTGCAGGCGGCCGTCAGGTTCGGGCGGCCCTCAGGCAGGAGGCTGTGGGCCACAGGTGTGGTGGGAGCGAGGCCAGAGCGGAGGCACCCGCGGGCCCAGGACCACCTCAGGCCCCTCCCCACCCGGCCAACATCTGGGGTGTGCAAACCTGCCAGGTTGGTGCCACCCAGAGCACACTGTGCGTGGCCTGGAGATTACAGTCGCTTCTAATCCTAATGCTCCTCCGCCCCGTGGGCAATGCACTCTCCCTAGTTCCTTGGTTTGGTTTTTCTTTTTTTTAGACAGGAATTGAATTCGCATGACCCGAAAGGCATATGTTAGGAAAGACTACCGGGCACAGCGACACCCCGCGGCCTGGTCCCCAGCACAGGCCTGGCTGCGGTCGTGGGTGACCAGACAGGTCTGTCTCCCTCCTCCTCCCTCTGATCTGAGAAGTACACTGCAGCCCATGCTCTGCTCCTCCCTCCTTCCCACCTAACAGCGTGTCTCAGAGGCGCCCTTCACGGCAGAGTCCCTTCCTGCCAAGGGAATGTGCGTGGGATGAGTGGGGCCCCTCTCCACACCGCCGGCTCAGGGCCCCCAGTCTCATGGTGCATCCTAAGAGCTCCAGGGACGCCTGTGGCTGCGCAGGGTGCAGGTTGCATGTGTCTGACCCTCCCCAGCTGCCACCCGACTGGTCATCGCTCAGTTCCCACCGCAGGGCCACACAAGGGAACTGGCCACGTTTCATGTTGACACGAGGACCCTGAGCTGTGGCTACTGTTGTCCCATTCGCAGAGAAGCCTGAGGCCCACAGAGGGGCATGTCGTTCCTCCGGCAGCGCCGTTTAGTGAGGGCACCAGCTGGTGCAGCGTTGTTAAAACCCTTCCAAAACACGATCCCTCCCCAGTGCCAGCTCCTCCTGGGAGTGACCGGTGCCCAGCAGAGGGGGCTGCCCTCTGCCCAGCACATACCTGCTGTTGTAGCCAGTCGTCACACCTGCCATGGGCACATTGGGACAGTGCGTAAGGAAGACAAAGAAGGCGAGCAGGCTGGTCAGGGTGCAAAGCAGGCAGAACCTGATGATCCCAGGGCCTCGCAGCTTGAATCTGTTCACCAGGAAGCCACCCAAGAGTGTGCCACCACCACCTGCCGGCACCACCAGGTACCCTGGGGGGAGAGGGCTTGGTGAGCACAAGGACGCCACTAGCTGGGTCTTACACCTCCAGTGTACAGGTAGGGAAGCTGAGGCCAAGAAAGATCACTCCCTGTCCACCGGGCAGCATTTAAGCTGCGCTCAAGCAGAGCCACTGCAGGAGCCTCCATCCAGGGCCTGCAGCAGGAGCCCCAGGGAGCTTGTGCCCAAGGGACAGCAGGACGGGAGGAGGCACTCAGCTCCCAGGATCTGCTGAGCCCTGCTGCAGCTGTGGTGGGACCCTGGGGGCAGCAGCTGCTCACTGTGAAGTTTGGAGGCTCAAAGAGCACAGGGTCAGAGCTGGAAGGAGCAAAGGCTTTCGGAGAAGACCACACCGAAGCCCCCAGGCTCAGTGACCAAGGCCTGCCCTGTGGGTACTGGAAGGAAAGTGGGCCCCAGCACGGATGGGGGTTCTGGACGTGTGGGGTCAGCCCGGAGGGGCCTGGTGCAGAGGGGTGTCTGGGAAAAGGTGGGGTGCCCCACTAACTCCTCTGAAACCTGCAGCGTGTGCCACGGTAGACGGATGGACCAGCGCTGACCAACGTCCACATGTTGAGCCCAGTGTGGGCACCCCACCCCCGGTGCCTCTTGCCAGGTGTGTGATCAGCCAGGCTGGGTCACTCCCTCAGCGTGGTGCCCAACATCAGACACTGAGTCTGTGCCCACCCTGCCTTCCAGGCCACGAGGCCACTCTAGCCACAGGCCCCAAGAGGCAGGGGGCACCAGCTGCCCAGCTCACAGGAACACCAGGCCCAAACCCATTCTGTAACGAAGGACACAGGCCTCGGGTGGCAAGCGGGTGGGGTCTACTGGTCCCTCCCGCCCGCCCCACCTGCAGCACTGCCCCCTGGGAGGGACCTTGTTCCTCTGCCCAGCCGCAGGCTGCACCCGCATCCACCTCCCCCCAGGAAGCACAGTTCTGCAGAGCACCCAAGTTCAAATTTCTCACCAAACAAAGTGGCAGCTTCCGAGGCACTGAGGCTGAACTGGGCCTCAAAGAACTTGGGCCCAAACGTGGACATACTGGCAATGAGCGTGGCCTCGGTGGCCCCTGCCAGACAGAGCAGGACGAATGTGGGGTTCTTCAGGAGCAGCCAGATGGAGCTGACAGGGAAGGCGGAAGGAGACAGAGAGGAGACTGAGGGTCAGAGTGGCAGAGCACAAGGACCCCGAGTTCTGAGAGGGCAGTGGAGTGGGGTACGGCAAGTGAGGGGCACCCCGCATTTATTCCAGAGAAACCGGGAGGGGTGCAGGGCTGGACTTGGCGGGCAGGGAACCGACAGCCTCAGCTGGAGCCTCTGGACAGCTTGTCCAAAGGCTAACGACACTGATCCTAGAGACGCCCAGCTTCAGCGGGGGAGACCTCACATGACCAGAGACGGTCTCAATGCCTCCTGGTGGCAGCTGTGACAATAGGCAGAGAACCCTGAGAAAGGGCTGGAGGGTGCAGCAGGCATCAAGTTTCAGGCTGGAGGGCCCCATGGGACAGAGCCCAGGAAGAAGGGGGAGCAGACAGCAGGGCCCCTGTGAGGAGCCTCTGGTGGGCTAGCTGGCTCCCCAGCAATTCTTGGCTCCACTTGGGGGGGAAGAGCCACTGGGGGTGACACTAGGACCAGCGGACTGATTCCAGGGTCAACCTGGGCTGGACTTTCCTTCTGAGACCTGCAGCGCCCAGGGCCCGTAGAGGACTCAGGCAGCTCTCAGCTCCAGTGGTGTCTGCACTGGGTCGGGGGAGGCGCACGTCACACCCCATGCTTCCCTGAGAGGGGGGCCCCGACTTGCTTCCCAGAGCCACACAAGGGAGCTGGGGTGGGGACAGACCCCTCCGGGTCAGCCTGAGGTGCTGAGCAGGGCTCTGGAAGGGCCCCCGCTCAAGGTGAGCCAGGTCACACATGCCCGGGGCCGGAGGGCCTGGCGCTGACTCCTGACGTGGGTTTAAACACTGCAGACGCTGGCAGGCTGCCGGACAGGCACTGTTGGCAGAAAGCACCACCCAGCCTGGAGCAGGGCAAGGAAGCAGCCCGAGAGGAGAAACACAAACGTCACGGCCCGGTTGCCCCCGGGAAGTGAGTGGCCAGAGCAGGCCTCTCCGTCCCCCAGAGCAGGCAGGCTCCTCCCCCAACACAGGCAACTGCAGGCGTGGCCGGCCCTGCCCAGTGACCAGAAGTCACGGATCACAGAGCCTCTTCTTGAAGCTGGCTCCCAGCGCAACAGTCTCCCTTCCTCCTACCAACAGTAACGCCACTTCTCACAATCGGCGACACAAGTCTGGCTACTCGGGAGGGCTTGAAACATCCTTCACTTACACTTGGTGTTGCTGGCAAAAGGCTCTCCAGCAGCTCCTGCTGTGTGTGTACCTGTCTGTGCCTGTGTAGTACTGGGATTGAACCCAGGGCCTTCACAATGAGCTACATCCTCACCTTTTTATTTATTTTGAGGCAGGGTCTCGCTAAGTCACTAAATTGCCCAGACTGGGCCTGAACTTGTGATCCTCCTACCTCAGCCTCCCAGGGTACACCCGGCTCTCACTGCGGTTTTATACGCAGAAGCAGGAGTGTGTGCGTGGCACCCACCTCTCTCCTGAGAACTGGCCCTGACAAGCCTGCCACTCGTGTCAGCAGTGGAAGAATGACGCTCTTCCCCACCAAATCTAGATGCGTGACGAGCACCTGTCCAGGCGGCTCTGAACCTCGTAACACTGAAGTGCTCCACATTTTGAGGCTGTAGGGTGTGCACTGTGGCCGTAATGAGCCTCGGAGCCCTGACTGGGCTGCAGCCACGCCAGGGAGCCATGCTGGGGAACGGCTCCGCCACTCCCTAGAGGTCAACCCCTCACAGTCACAGCCATCAGATGGGCAGCACTTGGTCACAAGGGTCCTGATTCCAGTGGGAACACCCAAATTTACCTGACTTCAGGGTTAAAAAACCTGTCTCTCTGGCCAACTTCTGGGAAGGAGAAGCCATGGAGGAAACCCCATCCCAGAACAGGCTCAGGGCCCTCCTGGGCCAGCGCCGCTGTGCGGGGCCGGGCACGTGATGCCTGGGTGGTGCCCTCCCCAGGGCCCGCCTGGACCTGCCTGGCTTTGGGCTGTCGTATTAGCATGGTGACTCTGTCTGGCGGAATGCAGACTTCCTGGGTTCCTGGCCAGATGCCGTGTTTGCTGTTCTGGCTGGAGAACTAGTCACAGAGCACTAGTCAGGACTTCAGTGCAGGGCGCGTGTCCCAAAACTCATCTGCGACCAGCAACTGGTTTGGGAACCAACCCTGGGCATCAACTTCTCGTCACCTGATCTGACACGAGAGACCCAGGGTCTCCACATCCACGCTGGGCTGGAGCTCGAGCTGCAATGAGGGAGCAGGCAAGCCCGCCTTGTGTGACATTCTGCATGCCCTTTGCTGCCACGCCCTGGGGTCCCCCTCTCCCAGCTCTCCTAGGTGACACTGGAGACACACAGCCCCAAGCAAGGCCTGGGGGGCCACCCCGGGTCTCTCCGTCCTCCCCTGTGTCGAGGACAGGCCGTGGGGACTTGTCCCTGTCACCACCAGCCCTCTGCCCCCATGGGGTCAGTTAAACGCCACCATTCATAAGGCCAGGGAAACAAAAGAAAGCACTGCACTGGGTCCCAGAGGCTGAGGACTCGGGGCAGCCACTTGAGGACCACGCCCCTCAGCCCTGCGGAGAGCCCCACGGCATACACAGTCCTGTGAGGACAGGACCCCAAGGACCAGGGCCATAGGCGCCAGGCCATCCCTCTAGGACTGGGCGGCTGAGGGCACATCCCATGGTGCGTGAAGACAACAGGCCAGGCCACAGACAACCAGAAAGGGAGGCACAGTGAGGACTGTAAAGCAAGGAAACGCCTCTGGGACAAAGGAGAGCAGGCAGGTGAGCGGGATGGGCAGGAGAAGGTCTCACTCCTATGGTCCCCAAAGCCCCCAGGAGGGGAGGAAGGGTAGGGTGCCACCCCAGAGTCCCCAAGGGCAAATGCACAGTGATGCCCAGCACTGTGCAGCGGGGCGGGGGGCGGGCGAGGCGGCTGGGACACATGGCCAAGGCCAGGAGGATGGCTGGTGTGGAAGGCATTCGCTCCAGGGCTGTGAGGCGCCGCGGGCTGGGCAGAGAGGCCCTGTCCCTGTCCTGCAACCCACAGTGGCTCTGGCTTCCCTCGATCTGTGGCCCACATTTCAGGGGTCGGTGGGTGGGGAAAGCGGGTTGGGAGCTGCGGGCTTGCTCTGCGACCCTGGGGCTGCACCGACCCCACGCGGGCCCGCAACCCCCGCCCGGGTCCTCACAGGGGCAGGTCTCGGACGGTCTTCCCGAAGGCCCGCTCGCTTGCTGGCTGGTGGCCGTGGTCTTTCAGCTGCTGCGTTTCTGCCGCTCTCATGGCGACATAGCGCTGGGAGCCTGGAGGGACAGCGGGCCAGCAGGGGCCTCGGTTTCCAGAGGGCAATGGCTCTGGGGGGCCACCCTCAGCCCCACTGGACAGCCGCAGTGACCACAGTCCCAGGGCCGAGGATATGCTGCAGGGCGAGCGGGGGCCGCGAGAGCCAGACAGCAAGGAGGGACCTCAGGAAGGGGGAAGGAGGGCCCTGCCCTGGTTGGGACAAGCGTGCCTGCCTGAAGAGGGGAGGGGAGGACACAGGACATCTCGGGGAGCTTCAGACGCTGCCCTTGGTCCTCGCGGGTCGGAGTGAAGAGAAGGGAAGGGCTGGGGGAAAGGGAGAGCTCTGCCGCCTGGAGGGGACAGCTGGGCGGGGACAGCAAAACCCACCTGGCAGCTGTCGGGGATAGCCAAGGATGGGGACAGCAAGGAGCAGAGCTGTTGCCCCAGCGCCCAGGAAGCCGATCCACCAGGCACCAACCCACAGCGGGCTCTCCGGGGTCAAATGCGTCCTGTATGAAGAGGCAGTGGCACGTGGGTCATCAAGTGGCCCACCCTGTCCTGTGACACACACACACACATGCAGGCACGCGTGCACGCACAGTGACGAATTGGCTTCTCCTCTGAGCAGACCTCCAGGGTCCCTCTGCAGCCCTGCAGCCACCCCGCCCCTTCTCTGCAGACTGCAGCAAGCCCCCTCTGGCCTGGACCCAGGACAGCCTGCGCTCGGGGGCCTGGTGCTCAGCCCGAGACCTCCACAGGTCGGGAGGCCACATGGACGGGGGCAGAGCAGGTCCAGGGCCCCGTGCAGCTCGGACAGCGGGCTGGGCTGGAGCTCCCTGAGCTCCCGGGCGAGGGGTCGTGACCGGCATGCCGGCAATCTGTGCACAGCACGGTCTCCAAATCAAAAGGTGCGAAGGAAAATCACCGGAAGGCAACCGCCCATCGTGCCAGGCTCCCAGGGCATAGCACCCCGGGGGGCGCGGGGGAGGCCGAGAGGGACAGAAGGACACCGCAAGGCCAGGCCCCAGCCAGCCAGGGCAGCAGCCACTCTGTTCCGTTCCAGCACAGAAAAGGGACGCTGCGGCAGCCTCGGGGGCCAGAACTCACTGTCCCCACCCCCCCGATCTGTGCCAAGCAGGCCTGGACCCCAGAGCCGGAGGGAGCTGCAGACAGCCAGGGAAGCATCCAGATCCAGGCACACAAGCCCCACCTACCTTTAGCCTCTGCCAGAACGAGCGCACCTGGCCCCACCGCTCAATCTGGGGCCAGAGTGGCTTTTCTGAGGGGCAGAGCGCTAGAAACCTCGACGGGGCACCATCTGCAGAAAGAGGCCCAAAGTGTAGCAGGCAGGAGGGAGTGCCAGGAGCTGCCCTCTGCGCGCAGGACGAGGGACCAGGCCTGGAGCCTGCAGTGGGCGTCGGTGAGCTTCTCCCCTTCCATCCCAGCCCTGTGCACCCCTCTCTGTCGATCTCTCTTTCTCCTGTTCTCTCCCTCCCTCCTGCTGTCTCACTCGCCTGCTTACATTTACAATAATTTGGCATCATAAACAAAAGACATGACGAAATGAAAGATGCAAAAGAATCTCTGACTGGCATCAGAAACAGCCACCGAGTGAAGGGCACTGGAGAAGTCCCGGCCAGAGCTTCTGAAGTACTTGGGCCTGGGGTCCCTCCACCATCTCTCTGCCCTGCCGTTTCCCCACAAACCGAGTCCCTGGAGCCACAGCTGGCCCTGGGTTTCTCCTGCTCAGCCAGGCCAAGAACCTGTTCTTTGCACCAAGGACTCTGCTGTGTCAGAAACGCTTCTCGGGGACCCACAGGACCCCCAGACCCAAGACAGATCACTCACCGTCGGCCCACTTCCGTGTATACATTCAGCATGGCACCTCCAATCAGATAGCCAGCAGCAGGGCCCAGGATGGCGGCCGTGTAAAAGATGGCTGGAAGACAAGCAGAGGAGCTGCGTCTGTCCCAGTCACCCTGGTGGTGGCCTCCTGAGCAAAGCCCCAAACCCACATCTCTGTGCCTGTCTGCTCCCCACCAGAGCAGCGTCTGTCAATACAGTCTGTCAGGTCTGACATGCAGCTGGTATCAACTCTTCAGAATTTCTGCCAAGTGGATGTGGAGGTCATCAGACCTCACAAGAACAAAGGTCCCCGCAGCCTAGTTTGCCCAGCAAGGGCAGCATCTATGTAGCAGCGCAGCCTCACACTGGGAGACACAGGGCGAGAGGTGGGAGAGGGCCCAGGGAGTCCTGCACCCCTCAGCTGGGGTTTGGAAGGACAGGACAGGCAGGGCATGCCCTCACCTTGCTGGAGTACGTGACTCCTGGGTCCCCAGCATGTCAACCACCAGGTGAGCGGGGAAGCTGTGGTCACAACCACAAGTCCAGCCCCACAAATGCTGTGTGCGACTGGCCCTGAGCTGACTCTGCCAGGAGAACCAAGCCAGGCAGGAGGGCAAGGCCACCAGAGGACAGAGCAGGTCCCGTGAGGCCTGTGGGGCTCTCTGCTGTCCCAACACCCAGGGGGCTGGAGCTGAGAACGTGGGGCCACCTGGGCAGGATAGCACCTCGAGTGGGGTTACTGTGTGCAGATCTCAGGGGACAATGGAGAACTCGCAAGCGGTTCTGGGGTTTTGCCTTGAAGTCTTGACTTTCTCCTGAGCTCCCTCTATTTCCGACCCCATGCAGTTAGACACGGAGTAGATGTGGCATGGTCAAGGGGCTCTGTCCCTCTCCCATCTATCGCTGGCTCACTGGGCCTCATGTGTGCTCCCGGGACCCCCAAGGTGGGCCAGACCATGGCAGCAGGGGTCCTGCCGGGGTTCCCGGCACGGAGGCCTGGAGCCCCGGGGGGCTTCGTAAGAGAGGTGGCATCACCTCCACCCGCTTTGGTGCTCAGCTGAGACCACCACTTGGCTGCCTTCTCTGGTGGGGGGAGCAAGGGGCCATGTACACAGGGACACACAGAAGAAGCGTCGTCACTCTCTAGCACCACCCTCGGACCTCTCACAGCACCCCGCCCCCTTCCACTCACCAATGTAGACCGGCGAGTAGCTGGACTTGACATTCTCATCCAGGTAGGTGACACCCAGTGTATAGAGGGGTGTGGCACCCACCCCGTGCAGGAACTGGCCCAGCATGAAGACCAGCCGGAAGCCGGACAGGCCCGAAGTGCTGTCCGCACACACCACACTCCGGTTGGCTGGGCACGTTCCCAGCCCCTCGTCCACCTCCACCTCGTGGCGGCCGGAGAGGAAGTGGGGCAGTGCGAACACCAGTGAGCCGGCGCCCAGGACCAGCACGCCCCAGCCCAGCCAGCGCGGCTTGTGCCCGTTGCCCCCGAAGTAGCTGACGAAGGTGAGGCAGAGACAGGCAGCAATGTCATAGGAGCTGGCAATGAGCCCGCTCTGGGAGCTGTGCAGGTCATAGCGCCGCTCGATGGAGGTGATGACCGTGTTGATGAAGCCGTTCACCGTCATGCCCTGCAGGAAGGAGGCTGCACACAGGAAGAACAGGAAGCCCTCGGGCGTGTTGAAGACCTGCAGGCGCCTGGGCACGAAGCCCCGCCAGCCGCACGCTGCGTCCTGCAGCCCCGCTGAGGTATCCCACGCCTCCGGAGTGGCCCGGCTGCTGTGCTTCTCCGCCCGCGGCTCGCACAGGGGCGGGCTGCAGGAGTCCAGGGGGTTGTGAGCGACAGAGTGCTCGGGGCCCGGGGAGGCCCTGCTGTCCAGAGGGCTGGGGGCAAACCCATTTTCAGTGGCTGCAGGCGTGCTGCTGAAGAGGAGCCGGGGCGTCGGGAGGAAGCCCTTGTCCCCCACTACGTGCTGGGGCATCTCCAGCCTGGTGGGGAGCCCCACAGTCGCAAGGTGCGGGCAGGACTAGCAGCAGAAGTGGCCGAGAGGAATTCCAGTTGCCCTGTTTGTTCTGTGAAGAGAATCTCCTGTTAGAGAACCCGCATCGTCCCTGAACACTGAAGGCTCTGTGCAAACGGCCCACACGCCCATCGCAGGGCTCAGCCGGAGCCTGCCTGCCTGCTGCGGTGTCTCCGGGCGCTGGCGTGACCAGACCACACCCAGCGTCTCGCCGAAGGGTCACAGCGTTGCAGCACATGGCCTGACCCTGGCCTGGTGGCAGCGCTTCTGTAGAACGAGGAGGGAGATGTGAGTCCTTGGGGCTTCAGGATCACCGAGCCCACCAGGTGGGGTCAAGCGCGGAGCACAGAGCAAGGTGGGCAGGGCAGAGCCAGGCCCGCAGGAAGCCCCCCACCGTGCTCCTTCCAACTTCAACATCAAAACGGACTCCTCCTGAGATTCAACTTAGCATGAAAACACACTCATCAGTGCTCTAGGCTTTGCAGGGTGTGGGGCCTTAGGAGGGGAAATAAACCTAGATAAACCTCCTGGAGTCTACCCTGGAGACAGACCACCACCACGGTCTACGGTTCTGCAAAAGCTGCAGCTGCCACCCTGCGGACCAGCTGCAGGAAGACGCACAGCTGCTTGTTCCTCGTCCCTGCTGCCAGGTCCAGCCTTCCTTCCAGCCACCTGCCAGAGGAGCTCGGCCCTTGTTGAGTAATCGCTGCATCTCTGGCTCTGGGCAGAATTTCTGAAACACCCACATTATTTTAAGAAAGGTTGGTACTTAACTAGTGCACACCTGTAACCCCAGCACTCTGGGAGGCTGAGGCAGGGGGACTGCAAGCTCAAATCTAACCTGCACAATCTAGCAACTTACGGAGAATTCTGTCTCAAAAATAAAAAATAAAGGGCTGGGGAATGTAGCTCAGTGTGAAAGCCCAGGGTTCAATTCCTAGTACTGTACCGCAAAAATAAATCAACAAATAAATAAATAAATAAGAAAGAAAGAAAGGGCAGTGCCCATTTCCAGCTACACAGATCCTTCCGACGGCCTGAGGCTGCCCAGACATCCAGCTGGCAGCCACTCCAGATCTTACCCGGCCCTCCCACCAGAAATGAACCTACCACAGAGCACATCATGCGGCCGAGGTGTGCATGGCAGCCCCTTGCCCGGCACAGTCTCGCCTGCAGTCCAGGACCTCAGAAGTGGAGACGAGGCCTCCAAAAGGGGATTAAACAAGATCACTGTATGGGCCTGCTAAAAGGGCAATCTGGACTCAAGCATGCTGGGAGGGAGAGGAGAGAGAGCAGAGAGGCACAGGAGGCCCTTCCTCATGTGGGATCTGACCCTGTGGACACCTCCAAGTGGGACTTCTGGCCTCCAGGACTAGGAGACAACACATTCTTGTCATCCAGTCCCCAGAGACCTGAAGGCTTTGTTACAGCAGTACTGAAGCCCCAGAAGGTGACCAAAAGGTGTCCTCTGAGCCCCCAGACTCCAGAAGGTGAGAGGCTTGCGGGAAGGCCCAGGGAGCTCCCACAGCTAGAGCTCAGCAGACACGAATATGCTGTGAAGCTGGGCATGGTGGTGCACACTTATAATCCTAGCACTCTGGGAGGCTGAGGCAGGAGGGTTGCAAGCTGGAGCCCAGCCTGGGCAACTTAGCTACTTAGTGAGACACTGTCTCAAAGTAAAAAATGTTAAGGCCACATAGCCAGCAAGCAGCGATCAGGGCCTGACCCACGCAGTGTGGCTTCAGAGCCCGTGTGTGTGTGTGTGTGTGTGTGTGTGTGTGTGTGTGTGTGTGTGAGAGAGAGAGAGAGAGAGACAGCTGTCTTTTGACACAGTATGGAGAGAACCATCACCAGCCACACAGCATTTACGCACAGTCCCCAAGCTGGCTCTGGAAACTGGGACGGCTAGGCATTGGCAGCTGTATTTTGATGCTGTAAGCAGCAAAAATTCCACCACAGCCATTGCCCAGGGCCTGTTTGCAACACCCACGACCACACTCAGTTTTATTTACAGTACCAACACCGCCCTGCAAGGTGGTACCAGGTCCAGCTCCGAGAAGGGCAGCGTTCATATTGTGGGAATGACGGCCAAAGCTTCCCGGGAGCAAAACTGGTCCCCGGCACGCGCTCGTGTGGCCAGTGAGTGTGCTCAAACTGCAGCAGAGCAGGACAGAGACAGGCAGGCGCCAGGCGTCACAACACCTGTGACGCTCAGGGCTCCCAAAACATGCCGCCTCAGAGAGTGGAGACACGCGGGGAAGGCGCCAGCTCACCGGGAACTCTAAGCCCAGAGACCACCCTGTGGTGTTGCCTTCCAACACCAGCTCCTCTGGGGGCTGTGGCTGCCCCACGCCCACCATGCCGCTCACCTCTGACCACAGGCCTGCCCTGGGAACACCACGGAGACGGGCGATCGTGTCCTCACGGGGTGGAGAGGACGCCGGGCCACTAAGCCTCCGTGACAAGCACCAGTCACAAGGAGACAGAATGCTTCCTACTTGAAAATCCAGCCACCATGTGAGAATGCCAGGCGGTGGGGTCCTGCAATGAAGGTCCATGCTGCTTCACCTGAACCAGCTCTGACAGAGATAGGAAAAGCTTGGCCTAAAGTTAGACTTGTCATCTCCATTCGAATTAAAGATTTAAAACCCTATTTCTTTTTTTTTTTTTAAATCCTATTTCAAATATTAGCCATGCTAATGCAACGTTCACCACCAGCCCATCGTGGGTGGCCAGTGATGAGAAATCTGTGACAAGAATTCTTCGGCTTAGAGCAGGTTTGTTTATATTTTTCCATTTTTTCCCCTTCTCCTTTCTTTCCTTTTCCCCTTCCTTCTTTTCCCCCTTCTCCCTTTCTCGTTCTCCTCTCTTTTGAGCACCATCTTCCTTTTATATAATATCTATTACACCTGGAAGAGGGGGAGTAGAAGGGGAAGGGGGGGAAAGGGGGGAAACCAAGATACAGCATGTACAAGTACAAAATAACCATGATGAATGTGACCATTATGTATACAATGTACCAATACATGTTCTTGGTAAAAATTTAAAAAAATAGTAAGAAGAATTCTTCGTCGGCCCCTGGGGCTCAGTGGCCCCGTCAGGAGGTCGGTTCTGATGGTGCTGAGACCCAACTGGCATGTAGACCATGGAGCGAACGTCCACACCATCTGTGGCCCATCTGTGCCTCACTGAGACGGCACCCAGGTGACCGTGGTGGCCCTTCCCCTTCCCAGCAGCACCTCCCAGGCTGAAGTGCTACAGATGCAGGAGGGTGACGGCACTTTTCTCACCTTCCCAAAGAAGTCTCTGCGTTAATACCAAGGTCGCAGTGGCTGTGACCTGAGCCCTGGCACCTACTTGGTCATTCTGTGAGTACCAAGTGGCGAGGGGGCCCTGTGCTAGAGGGGCCCCCGCGTGTGCATCAGTCCTGGCTGGGACCACAGGGGCCCTCGCCGAACATGCACCACAGCACTCAAACCGGCTCGACTCAGGGAACGACGGCATCTCTGGTGCAGTGACCGCCCCAGTGGCACAGCCAGCCCGATGTCTTGGTCCCTGTCGCCAGTCCCCTGAAGGCAATGCTGCTTTCTGAGTTGTTCTGGCTGGGACCTACCAGCTTCTGGGCCAGAGCAGACCCTGGCATGACACGTGGAGGTGGGGAACTCCTGCCTTCTGAGTCCTGGTGTCCGGTCCTTGGGGGCGGCCCAGGGATACCCACACCCGGATGCCAGCTGCGTCGAATCCAGAGCAGCACCTCCCGCCCTCGAGGAGCCGCCCTGTGGTCTGACACCACGTGTGACGGTCGGACCAGGGCCACCTCCAGGATGGACTTCACGGGTCAACTCAGCTGAGTCACAGCGCCCGGCTACTTAGGAAACACCATCCAGAGTGTGCGAGGGGCTTTCTGGATTCGACACCACAGGAGCCCGTGGACTGGGCACCGCAGGGGCCCTCCCCAGTGTGGCGGGCCTCACCTGTCCCTCCGGCCCGACCAGCACAGAAAGGTAGAGGCAGAGGGAGCTCACCGCCTGGCTGCTGAGCCACCCATGCGGCTGTCCCGCCTTCAGACTCCTTGAAACACTGTCTGTCTTGGGGCTAGAGCTGCGTCACCAGCTCTGTGGGCCTCCAGCTCGCCCAGCGCAGCTCTCAGCACTGCTCAGCCTCTGTAACTGTGTGAGCTACTTCTTGCTAAGAAATCTCTTTCTGTGTCTCCTACTGGTGCGTTTCTCTGGGGACGGCGGCAGCTCCATTCCCCTGGCACGAGGTTACTAACACCTGCTATGTGCATGAGGCTTCTGCCGGGCACTGGGGTTCAGTGATGTCCCCCCTTCCCGCCTAGGAGGAGCTCACAGCCCCCACACCCACAACAGTCACTTAAAGAGCTGACAGCAGGCAAATCAGAACAGCCCAGGCTGTGGAGGGCAGGCGGCAGCAAGAGGCAGACCGGGAGCTTACCCTGTCACCATCCAGGGAAGAGGCTGAGACCGGGTGCCCAGCACTGTAGCAGCCGTGACCATGCCGCAGGCACACACTGGCCGAGTGCTCTCCAGCTTGTCCTGCCCTGGGAGGCAGCACCCCCCCAAAGCTAACCAGGTACTCCCAACACTGCCCCAGGACAAGGGACGGGCCTCCACGGGGCCCCAGCCACGGACCCCAAAGGGCTGGCAGCGAGGAGAGACCCTTGGAGTGGAGCCCCAGCTGGTCTTCTGCCTGCGGGCCCTCCCCGGCCCCTCGGCCCTCAGGGCCCCTGTCCTTTCACCGTGGTTCTGCGGCATCGACCCTGAGCAAGAGCATCGGAGGCCAGAAGAAGCTGGCACAGACTCTGGGTGGCTTTCTCTGCCTGAGAAGAGCACAAACTGAAACTACTCTTGAGATGCAAGGATAGAGAAAGCTGCTCTTTCGCAGGAGCCCCCTCTCAGGAAGGGGGCATCATTCTTCCCCCAGCAGGGCAGGACTGTGGTTCAGGGCAGGAAGAGGGTGGGGAGCTGCCGCCAGAGGCCCCAGTAGGCAGAGGCCTGAGGATTAGGCCAGACGATTAGCCAGAGGATAATGCACACCCTGGGCTCTGGGGCCCGGCAGCCGAGTGGCTCCACACCCGGGACTGCTAGGGAGGGTGTGTATGTGTACATGTATGTGTGTGTCTGTGCCTATTGCTCTTACAAGGCCACAGGTGACCACACTGCCTCTCGAGGGCAGCATGTACTGGCTTTCCTGTTTCTGCCCAGAGCGTCTGGGCAACGACTTTGGGGGGAGAATCCAGCCAGCCTCTTCCTCCTCTTCCTCCTCCTCAGGAGCCCAGCAATTACCCAGGGAGAAGTCGGGAGCCTATCACAGCGTTCTTTGAAAGCTGGGGCCCTGGCGTGCACATTTGCATGTTCCTCTCTGCTTAAGTGTTTCCTCATCCATCACCCACTCAGTTCCTGGTGGGTGGCTGCCCCGCAAAGGACACAGGCTTTCCAAGAGTAATGCTTAGCCTCTGGCAGTGCAATGAGGTGCTGGCCCTGGTCTTCACTGCCTGAGTCCCTGCGGGATGCCCCCAGGGAGGCCCGGAGCTGACAAGCCCCTTCCATGTTCCAGGTTGCTCCCAGGCCCAGTTCCTAGATCCCACTGGGACCTCAGCAGACAGGGTAGGATTACAGGTCTCATTTCTCGTCTCTTTAAGGTTCAGCCAGGAGATGAAGGAGACAAAAACTACGTTCTCTCCCTGCTGCTCTGAGGCCACCAGCCACAGCCAAACACTGACAGCCGATTCCCCCTGGGGTCCTCCCCCAGCCCTACCCCAATAAGTCACTTACCCCAATGAGAGCAAAACTCTCCTCTCCTAAGTTCATTCCAATGGGTGAGAGCAGGGTGCATTCTCATCTTCAAGGTGAGGCTCAAAGGCACTTACAGAGCAGGCACTGGGGGCAGGACTGAGACAGCCACCATGGCACCTAGCACAGCCCAGTTTGCATACCTAGTGACCACACACAGGTGACCAGGAAGCCAGCTGCTTTGCATGGAAGGATGTGAAGAGATCCTGGGCACAGGGTACCAGGACTGGCTCCAGAAGGACCTGTCCCTCACGGAGCATCTGCTCACTCAACCTGCACCAGAGCCTCAAGGAGCCAGGGCTGTGGGAGGCAACACAAACCCAGAGAGGCTCGGCATCCCTTCTCTTCAACCCATCATGTCCTAGCTGTAGGGCTGGAAGCCCACCCCGCCATTCAGCAGATTCCAGCAGCAGAGAGAGGACAGCCAAGGCCGTCTCCAAGCCAGGAAGTGTTCCCAACGCCATGTAGGCCTCAGGCTTCTGAGCCTCAGCTTCCCCATGGCACCACGGCACAGCGCCATGAGGTGAAAGGTCCAGCCCGCTACACACGTGGTTCTGGGCACCACCAGGGCTCGTGAGAAACACACACCTACAGAATCAGCATCAGTCTCCCGGCCCTCAGCTTCCCACATCTGAGCCGCTCACCAGGCCGCATACCTGCCTGTCAGCTCCGCTGATGGCCTGGAGCCTGGCTGCTCTTGCAACCCTGGCTGTTGGTGAGTGAACCTGTAAGTACAGGCATAACCCAGGCCTATAATCCCAGCACTCTGGGAAGCTGAGGCAGGAGGATCACAAATTCAAGCCTAGACAGGGCAACTTAGCAACTTAGTGAGACCTTGTCTCATAATAAAAAGAGCCAGCAATGCAGCTCAGAGTGAAGGCTCTGGGTTCAGTCCCCAGTACTGTGAAAAGAAGAAAAAAACTGAAGAGAAGAGAAAAGAAAAGAAAGCTTTAAGCACCTACCCTCCCCCAGAAATGTGGTCCAAGACTAGTTTGGTATAACGGTGCAGGAAGGAGGCACCGCGCTGTGGCTACCCAGGGGAAGCGAGGGGTGCCGGGGAAGGCCAGCGGTCCTAGCATCTGAGGTCAGCAGGCTGCAGGCCAAGCAAAGACAGCAGAGGGGAAGTCACTGACCACACTGCTCTGCTCTGGCCCCTGCCTCTGCAATGACCCATAGGAGGACACAGCCGAGGGTCCGGCAGGTGGGCGGCAAGGCCCGTTTACTTCCCCTGTCCACTGGCAGGGCCTTCGGCCCCACCGAGTCCCACAGAACCTTGGTGACCAGACACGTGAGTCACAGCGCCTCCCTCCCCACCTGAGGGGCGCGATTCCAGGGCCTGTCTGATTGCTCTCAGTTGTTGAGAACCAGGCTCTCATGCTCACCAAGAGCCCACCACAGCCAGACATGCAGCCAGAGTCCCAGAGCATACCCGTGTCCAGGCTCCAGGACCATCTACCACAAGATTCCTTCCAAAAGCCAACGCGGGTACTTGGCCAGTCTGGAGAATGGGGAGGTCACGTGGCTTGGGAGGGTATTTGTGTGGCCTCTGCCCACACCCCTCGGATGGGGCCACAGAAGAAACAGGGATGCTGGGCGTGGTTTCCCTGCCCCTTCTGTCAGCCTGCACCAGGCTGAACGTGGACCATTCTGGGACTCATCGCCTCCCACCTGTAGTCAGCCAGTGGGCAGAGCTCAAGGAGTCACTTTGTTTAGGCTCGTGAGTCTACAAAGCTGTGAAATCACATGGACTCAGCAGCACCAACCTGGGATTTTCATGTTGGGGAGCGTGCAGGTACAATACCACACTCCATCCTTTGATTCCACACTGGGGTGCAAACTCTTTGTACCTGCGAGCGAGACAGACCCAAAGCCCCAAGGTAGCCCCGGCAGTCAAGTCAGGCACATGAGCGCTCAGTTGCTCTGCTGCTCGCCCCCTGCCCCACTCACGCCATGCCAGCCTGCCTGTCCTGCCCCTCTAGTGCTAGGCAGGGATCTGGTTGGGACTTGCCCAACACCTGCTCCAGGAGCCACTCCCAGGGAGCCTGGATTAGATCACAGCCACCTGGAAGGCACAGTGCATAAGAATTTTTCAGGCAGTACCTGCTGGCCTTGCCTTGTGGGGAAGCAGGACAAGTCCTGCCACAGGGCAGTCAGGACGAGCTGGCTCCTGGTGCCACAGGCTCCAAGAGGGCCTTGCCCTTGCCTCTGTCTGCGGCACAGGGGAAACTGGGCTGAGCAACCCACTTCCTGGGGAGCCACCCTTCCTATTACAGTCACTGACCGGCCAGGCCAAATGTCCTGCCCCCTTAACTGTGGGGCTCCCCTGCGACACAGCATAGTCTCAGGCCTGGGTTTCCCTCCCTTCTAGGGAAAAGAGTGGTAGACGGTTCCGAGACTGGCGGTGGTCTGTGGCACACAGGACGCTAGCTGCGCTATTCTGGGCAAACCCCCCTCCTGGTGCCCGTCTGGTCCTTTGTGCAGTGAGAGTGTGAAAAGCTGCCCTCTGGGGCTCCTGGGAGGGTTGCCCAAGACGGTGCCCACGGCGGCAGGCACTGAACTGGCACGCTCCACGTGCTCAGGAAAAGTTTCTGCTGTCTTGCTGTGAATATTAAGGGACACGGAGAAGACTAAAACGCAGGCGCTCTCGCCTCTGAGGTCCACGTGCCCCTGGCTCCCGGGAGGAGGGAACCTCGGGCCGGCGGCTCCGGGAGCGGATGCCGATCAGGCAGAGGTAAGCCAAGTTCCAAAACCGCCGTCCGGGAGCGGGGATGGAGCGCGGGCTTCCGCCACCGTGCAAAACTCTCCGGACGGAAACGCGCCCGGGGCCGGGTCTGCGAGGCCGGCCGCGCCACGTGGGGGCCGCTGCACCTGAGGTCCCGCTGGGCTCTCGGCCCGCGAGGCCGGAGCCCGCCTGCCCCGCGGCCGTGGGAGGGAAGTGGGAGCCCCGGCGCCGGCCTCGGGCTCGCACTGCGGGCCAAGCGTCGCGTCCTCCCGCCCGCGCTCCCCTCGGGGCAGAGCCCGGCCGCCCCCGGACTCCGAGCTGGCGATTTCCTCCCTGACTCGGAGGAGCCTCCGCCGCCGCCCGCGCCCGCGTGTCCCGAGCCCACGTCCCCCGCGCGCGTCCGCACCGCGACCTCGGGGTCCCCCGCCCCGCCCCGCCGGCCCGAGAGCCGGCGGCAGAGGGGCGAATTCCGCCCGCCCCGCGGGGCTCCCGACACCTGCCGCCCGCGCGCCCGCGCCGCCGGCCCGCACTCACCGCCTGGCCGCGCCGAGCTCCGCTCCGCGCCGCGCGCCCCGCCGCATCCCGCGCGCCCCCCGCGGATCCGCCCGCCCGGCCCGGCCAATGGCAGCGCGGCCGGGCGGGGCGCTGGGCGGGGCCGGCGGGGCGGGGCCGAGCATCCCGGCCGACCTCGGAGCTCCGAGCACCCCCGCCGAGCAGAGCGGGGGCGGGAGCCGGCGCAGGTCTCCCGGGGGGCGGAGAGTCCCAGCGGACGCCGCGGAGCGCGCCCTGCCCGGGAAGCCCCCGGCTCCGCCGCCCGCTGATTTGCAGGAAACGGGCCGACTTTGAGGGCGCGCGGCCACCGCGTTCCCTGCCGCGTGGCCCCGAACACGTGGCCGAACCTCCGTGGCCCGCAGCGTGCTCATCTGCAGAACTATTCTCAAAGGAGGGCGTTCAGAACGGTAAATGGAGCTAAAACGGGGTGAGGTTGGTCGTACACTGGCTCAGAGTTGCCCGGTGTCACCAGCTGATCGCAACCTCCACAGGCTGCTCCTTTATGGTTTCAGGATTTTTGTTTATTTTTGTGGTACTGGGTTTTTTTTTTAATATATATACTTTTATTATTCACCTGTTAACTCCATAATGTGCCAATCACGAGCTAGTTTCAGTAGTTACGTTCCCTCGATCTCGGCCGCGTGAGGGTGCGATCAATTGGAAAACAGGGAGACCAGAGACACGGCCAGAGGTGACCCGTGCCACGCAGCCCGTGCCACTGCAGCACAATCATCGAGTCCGCTGGCGGTGTGGTAAAGCCGGGTCAGGTCTGCTCCCCTTCCAGGACTCTCGGGTCTGTGAAACTGGACCAAGTAAGTGGTGGGTTCCACGGTTGGCTGGAATCCTCAGAGGCTTTACCCAGAATCTGGCTGACAAGCCCAACCTTCTCGGCCCCCATGCTGGGGCACTTCCAGATGATGTACAGGTAATACTGTAGGTTGCCATCCCCTGTGCCGAACTTGAGCCTCTCCCAGAAGGTCTTGTTCATGAGATCCCGTGCACTGAGCACGTCGAACCCTTTCATTTTGGCAGGAACGAGGACATGGCTCATGCGGTCTAGAAGAGGGGTCTGGGTGTAGATGTTGTAGAAGGAGTGAGCAGCTTTCAGACTCTTGTGGGTTGGGTGGTTCATGATGGTGGAGGGAAGAGTATAAAAGCTGAGGAAATCAGTCACCTCACTGTTTGCATTCTCCATGGTACTGGGGATTGAACCCAGGACCTTGACACTGAGCGACATCCCCAGCCCTTTTTATTTATTTATTTTGAGACACAGTCTCTCAAAGCTGATGAGGCTGGGTTTGAACTTGTGATCCTGCGCCTTTGGCTCCCTTAGTGCTGAGATCCAGGCGTGTGCCATCACACACACCTGGCTAGTATGTTTATTTTAGAAGTCAGCTATGTGTGCGTGTCGGTATCCTGAGATTAGCTGGGTTAGGGGAATTGACTGGACCTGAGGGTGGGTGGGGAGGGAGGCTGGAGACCAACCGGGGTAAAGAGAAGGAGGAGCTGGAGCCAGGGAGAGATGTATGCACCCACAAATCAGGTGCTTACGAAACCCTATTCCTGCCTTCCACAATATCTGATGTCCTCAGGGGATGTCCACTCCCCGAGCTGCCACTGGTGCTGGTCTCCATTCCCGATGGCCTGTTGAGAGACCATCCCTGACTGTTGTTCCTGGACCAAGAAGACTCCTCCCAAAGGATGAGGGGTGCCAGGCACTCCCACCTGAGGCAGGAGCCAGGGGCACTTCTGGAGAGGACAGGAGCACCCTGCAAGCACCAGCCCTGATTACAAGGGAGCCCTCACCTCTGTGGAGCTGGCTCGGGTGTGGAATGGAAGGAGGAGCTGATGGAAGAGGCCTTTGAAAGGTGGTAAGCTCCCTGTTACGAGAGGTGTGCAAAGGAGCGCAGTGTCTTCTAAGAGTGCTGCCTGGAAGCACTCCAAATGTCAGAGGCAGGGTTGGACTCGGAGTTCCCAGAACTTAATTTGGAACAATTTGAACAATATTTTTGCTTTAAACAACTCAAGCATTTTATTAAAAGGGTAAGTTTATTTTGAAGAAAGTAATCAGTATCAATTATCATAGAAAAGTCTTCATAAAAATAGAGGAAACAAGGTAATATTAAATTCTAGCCAAATACTGCTGCCTGCTAGGATTCTGCACTCCAGGTTGGCCTCAGACCTCAGCAGGAATCCTGCAGGATTCTCCGCAGGCACCATCTGAAAGGTAAATCCAGGGCAAACATTTGTAGCCTGTTCATGAAAACACAGGCCTGGTCCTGTCCTCAAAGGCACCTTTGGGCATCTGTGTGTCCCGACTCCTCAGCTCAGACTACACCCTGTGCAGCCAGCCAGATGCTCGTGCCTCGGGCACTTAGGATGGACGAGATCTGACCCTGCAGGGTCCAGCCGGCCTTCGCCTTGCTGTGGAAGACCAGGAGGGGTTGGGAGGAGGCTCGTGGGCCACGGGCCACGGAGCACTGCAGCGAGCTGGAACAAGGGCAGGCTGATTATGTGCCCTGGAACATTCTGAACTCAATAAGCTCTACCCTGGTGCTGTTTTTATGGAGAGGAAATAATTAAAAGAAAAAGAACAAGCCTGAGTCCACTGGCTGCCCTGTGGTCTCATGGGGGTGTGCAGCTACATGCTGGGAGGCTCAGAACGGGCGCCACATGCTTTTACAGTCAATTATTGTCCTCTGACATCATTGCTGGAGAACTGAAGAACTGAAATGTGAATGCTTGTAGTTACACATGCTCTTTCTCTACAGACTTCAGCTGGCTTGCAGACATTGTCTTCCAGGAAATTTTACCTGAGGACCAGAAGAGAGACAGACACTGTGGAGCTCACCTGTAATTCTAGCTGTTTGGGAAACTGAGGCAGGAGGATTGCAAATTCAAGGCCAGTTTGGACAACTTAGTGAGACCTAGTCTCAAAATAAAGAATAAAAGGGCTGAGGATGCAGCTCACTGGTAGACTGTCTTGGGTTTAATCCTCAGTACTACATACACACACGCACACATGCACCCTAGCGGAGAAACAGTTTCTTCAGAGTGTGGAAGTTTAATAGCCACACTGGAATGGCCTTGGGTTCTTGTTGCCCCAGACAGCAGTCTAGCCTGAGAAGGCTGGCACCATTCCTGGTAGTGGATGGCCTGTCAGACAGGACTGCTAACACTTTACTGCAGAATACTTGGACTTCTGCTAATGCAGTGTTTGGTGGTCATGTCTATTTTGGTGAATTTTGCGTATACATTAGTTAAGTCATTTGAAACTTACCCTCATTCTTCCTTTTCAACTTACAGAAAAATGGTCATTTCAATGTCGGGATAATTGATCTCAAGCCTGGAAATGATAACAGCTAGTGGAGGCAAAGTCTCCTGCTGAAACCAGGCCCCGGAAGCCCTAGAGAAAGTCATTAAAACATACTTAAAGTTAGGATTTCACTGTTTTGCATAAGAAAAAGAATTTTGCTGAAGGTAGAAGGAGGAAGTCAGGCTCAGAGTGAAACCAGCTTCTAGCCCTCCTGTAGAAGGTCAATCAGTGAACATACTTTAGTCTATTAAACACAGTATCATGTTCGAGAGGGGATCGCCATTGCGGTGTAGCCCAGAGGTTGACCAGCGGCAGGTACAGACCTGCCAGAGAAGGGAGGCTCAAGGCCAGAGTGGTCCTGGGAAAAAGTTAAGCTCTAGCCACAGTTCTGGGATGTCAGAGCTTCCTCGGGGAATGAAGACCGTCAGGGAAGTGGTCACCACAGATGGCTGTGAGGGCCTTTGGCAGCAAGAGTCCACCGATGTAAACACAGTTTCTGTTCTCAAAACCGTAAGTCCATCTCAGGGAGCCCTTTGAAGCAGGGCGTGGCTGGAGGGCTCTGCTTGCCGACTATTGCCTCTAGCACTCTTCTAGCTTCGCTGGGCCTCAGTGTGCTCCTATTTTCACAGGCTTGGCCTGCTATGCAGCAGGTCCTCCATGTGAGCTGTCATCTCCCCATCTTTTGTTTGTGCTTCTCGGCCAGGCCTTGGGGTCCCTGCCCGTTCTGAGCAGACGCTGTCGACCGGCCTGGACGACAGCGATCTGGCAACTGTGATCAGCCCGCTCTGGGCAGCAGGCTTCCCCGCTATCCGCACCATGTCTCTGTGCCAAGAGGACTCTGTGAAGTGAGTTTCAATTCAATCTTTGTGTTTTTTTGAAACTCTGTCATAGTAAAAAGTAGCTACCAAGGAATCTGTTTGCAGAGCACCGGGTCTTGGTGTCCTTCCAAAACACTGGTGGACACAGTCACTCACCCCGGAAGTGGAGATGTACAGATATATCCACATGAACTCACGGCAGTTTATCTGCTGACCCAGCCCGCCTTCCTAATGGGGTGATGGTTGCTTTGGCCCAGCATTTGAAAGCGCAGGGGTCCAGCTTATTCTGTTGGTGATGAATTGGGCTCGGGTGTCCTTTAAAGACACGACTGACTCCGCAGTGTGCCCTGCCTGGCACTAGTGATTGGATTTGGAGTGGACGTCTGGACCTCCCTGCTTGGTCAGGCAGCTCTCAGGACATCTAGGGTCTCCCAAGCTCCAGGGAAGGGAGAAGGCCACTCGGTGGCTCTGGGGTTGGGCGGGTACTGTGTGTGGGGCGCTATAAGAAGAGACAAGCCCACCGGGCCCTTTAGAGCCTGCGCAGCACAGCTCTGGTCCCACCCTGTTCCCCTTCGGTGATCCACTTGTGTGGTCTCTCTGCATAGCTTTTACAAAGACACAATTCCGAGGGCAGCCGGAATTGCCCCAGCCTGCCTGGCTGGGCCTGCCCAGCGCCTGCCCCGCTGGTCAGGTAGAGGCGGGTGAAAGGGCCCATGTGTGGGACCTCATGGCCCAGAAGGACCTCGCGTCAGGTGAGGGGTTACCTTGGCTTCAGCAGACTGCACATGCTGTCTGCCCGGCAGGTCCTCTCCAGCCTCCCTCTGGCTGTCTCCCTCAGCCCACCCACCTGTAACTGTCCTGCAACTGGCAGACTATATTGCACTGAGGATGTTTTTATGTTAACAACACTGGATGCAAACACTCACATTATCAGCAATTATTTGCAGCCTGTTTGGGCGTTGCTCCATGTTTTACCCTGTTGGGACCTGAGCAAATGGCAGTGACTCTTTCTGCCTCAAGGGCCCTGTCCTTCGCACTGCTCTGCCAAGCTGCCACCTTTCAAAGTAAGCCCCAGAGGAGCTAAGACTCTGGGACATTGCCAGAAGGTGCGGACACTTCCCCACTCCCTCATTCCCCGGGACTGCCCCCATCCTGTGTGGCAAGAGAAGACATGAGCGGCCCCACCCCTTGGATGTCCCTGGCTGTGTGCAAATCCTCCCAGTCTTATCCAGAGGCCTCAGCAATGTGCAGACAGTTCGGGCTGTGCAGAGCTCCCTGACCGTGTGTGCAGCTGCAAGGTTAGTGTGAGGTGGGATGGGCTGTGGGGAAAAACTGGGGGGAGATTCAGGCAAGAGAACCCTGCTGGGCCCCATGTTTCCGCCCTGCAGAGTGCGTGTGCCCACAGGGTCTCGGGAGCCAGCCTGGAGGATGTTTGGACCGTGTCCAGCTTATGCCAGCTTAGGCTGCCAGCAGGCCAGCGAGCTCAGAGGATTGTCAGAAAGAGTGTGCAGCGCTCTGTGAGCCTCCTCAGGGATGAGAAAGGCTTTCAGAGCTCTCTGCCCCTCAGCCTAGGTCAGCACCCTCAGACAGGCAGGGCCCTGTCCCTCTTCCGAGACACTGAGTTTTCATTTTCCCATCCCAGAGTGGAAATGCGATTTTCTGGCTTGCTTGAGAGGCCTGGATGTTTCAGAAGGGATTTGGAGAGGCAGCTTAATTTCCTGACCCCAGAAGTCAGGTTGCATCCACAGGAAGTGGGGTGGCTTGTGGCTCTGCCAGTTCTGGGAGAGTCCCCATCCGTGGGCCACAGCTGGGCCTCCCCTGGACACTCCATAAGGCCAGCACCTGCAGCTGCCTGTCTTGCCCATCTCCTTTCTTTTTTGGCCACTCATCCTCTGGCTTGGTCCGGGCTGCTTGATTGCACAAAATGGCTTCTCAGTCTTCCAGGTACTCGGGGCTGGACCAGCTGAATAGCAAGCGTCCCCTCCAAACCTGGGCACTCCCAGGGTCTGGGGCAAGCCACCCCATCTGCTAGGCAGACACCGTCCCTGCCCTTTAAAATGAAGCCGCAGGGACTGGGGATTTAGCTCAAGTGGTAGAGTGCTTGCCTAGCAAACACAAGGTCCCAAGTTCGATCCCTAGCACCCTCCCTGTAAAATGAAGCCACACCCTGCATGCCCTCCCAGCCACACCCCAGGACCTGCTCTGCCCGTTGGTCCCCATCCTAAAATGACATTAACAAGATTTGTTCTGCTGCTGAGGACCACTCGTCCTCAGTCTTCACCCACCAGGTTCCAGGGAGAGCAGCGTCCCCAGAACTGTCTCCCTGCCGCCATGTCCTGCTTCTGCTCTGACCTCTGCCTTGGAACCTCCTGGGCAGGAACTGCTGAGGCCCGCCCGGCACTGTCTTCTTACTTTTCTTTATCTACGAGCCGTAGGGAACCATCCCTCACCCAGGCTTCTGTGGCCATCTGCATCCAAAGCCAGGTGTCCTCCACCCTTGGAGACTGGCTCCGGACTCCCTCCACATGCCCCTGGGAGTGCTGTGGGTCTCAGACCTGCCCCAGACCATGTCATGGCCCGGGTCTTTCTCCTTGGCACTGACTTGCTCTCTCCTGAATGCTGATGGCCCGGGAAAGGGCAGAACCTTAGCACCCCCGTTCCAGAGCCAGCACCCAATCTGTGTGTGCAGCAGAGCATCCACTCTCGAATGCTTCTCCAGGTAACTGCGGCCCCCTTCTGCCTCCTCTGTTCCCTGCTTCTGCACTGAGGTTCCTGCCCTGTCGCCTCTGCCCGTCAGGTCCCTGTCCTCATGGACCTGCAAATAAAACTGCACAAATAAAAGCTCATACAAAGCAAATCACTTAAAGCTCCTCTACTCTGTTGGCCACTTGGGCCTCTCTTGCTTCACACACCCCTTCGGAGCCTGCATGCCTGCGCAGACCTCCCCTAGAGGTTATCCTGCCACACCCAGGCAGGGCCCAGTGTCCCTCAGCCCCACCAAGGACCTGTGTGTGTTTGTGCGGGGTGTGCCCTGCCAGATGTCAGCCTACAGGCTGCTCCAGGTTGTGCCCGGGTCCTGACGCAGACCTGCCCCCTTCAGCACTTAGTAAAGGACCATCAACCAGCAGGAGGGAAATCCAAAGCCTGCGCTTCTGCACAATAGGCCTCAGCTCCTGCTGTGCCTCAGTCCCCTCACTTTACCTTCCTCAGGGTCCCAGCCAGGCTCCCAGAGGCCTCCCGCCCCCACCACCTTGCGCCCCTCCTCAGGCCCAGCCCCATGCCACCTTGCCCCTGGGCCACTGACCTTCGTCTAGCACACCAGCAGTGCATGCAGGCTCTCTCCCCGACCTGCTCTCTTGTTTCTCTGAGTACTTTTCTGTCTCCGCCTCTCTGATTTATCTCCTTCTCTGCTCCCTCTCTTTGTCCTGGAAATTTTATTTGCTGTAAAAGCAATATTATACCAGCAGTAAAGGACATTGTTAAGGAATAATCCTCCTTCATGGCCACAGGTCCTGGGCACAGGGACTGTTTTCCTACCCAGCCCCCACCAAGCCCAACAACACACTGAGGTCTGTGGTCACAGCGAGCGGTGGGCCTCCCTCCACATGGTGCCTGTGTTTCCATGTTGCTGCGTCCACACCACCGTCCTGCCGATGGCAGCCGCAGCCCTGCGTGGACACACAGCTTGTTGCCCCCTTCCATTGAGTTGGGGCAGAGTGCTCTCGCTGGCATTGCCTTGCCTGGGGAAACGCCTCAGAGGCTGCAGAGGGGCCGGCAGAGGGCATCAGCCAGGGCCGGGTGCGTCAGCTGTGCAGCCTGTAAAGCTGGCCTGTGCAGAGCCCTCACCCCAGCAGGCTGCAGCAGCTGGGGGGACGGCTCAGTAACCTGCAGGTGAGAGAGGTTCTCCTTGAAGGAGGAATGTGGCGCCACACTGCAACCCTCTTTAGTGACAGGCGGGAGGACACTGAAAAGAGGGGACTTGGAGTAGAAGAGCATTAACTTTTTTAAAGACCCCCACTTTGGGTGACAGGGCTGATGTCACCTTGTCTTGAAATACCCGCTGGAAGAGACGTAGTGTCTCAGGGTGGCCCCATCCTGAAGCCCTGGCTGTGCCACGTGTGGGCAGCCCCAGTGCCCAGCCATTGCCACTGCCAACAATTCCCTGGCCCCTGCTGAGCAGGCCAGAGGGAGGAGCCCCTCCCTGTCTCTGTCCCTGCCTTGGTCTCTCCCTCCTTCCTTCCCTCTCCCAGGCAGCCCTCCCTGCTGATCTTCTGAGCTCCAGCTCAGGTTCCTCCCAAGCCTGCCCAGCTTGACATCTGTCAGGGGGTGCTCTGTTCCCTCCCTTAGTCTCAGGCCTGGGACCCATCCTTCACCTGTCCCCTTGGGGGGACAGGGCCACTAGGAAGCCCTGGCAGCTTCTGGATGGCCTAGGATACCTCCCAGGACAAGAGCCACCCACGGGACACAGAAGACAGACCTAGAGAGAAGGAACGGAGCTGACAGACAAGGAGTTCTATGGGGCAGTATGAGCCCCGACCACCTGCCCCGATGTCCTGGGTGGGGAGCTGGGCAGCCTCTGGGCTCAGCTGTTCTCAGTCACACTGGGCTCCTGGGGACTCTGACTCCACACGGAGGTCTCGGCCCTGCAGCTGCCCCCCGCCCCCCGGATCCCCAGGAATCTCCAGGAGAAGCTGGTTCAGCCTGCTCAGAGTTGTGGCCACCTTTGGTTTGCTCTCTGCCATGTGCACCGAGGGCATTACCTCCCAGTGTTAGCAAGTGACCTCGGCACTGTGTGTGAGGCCGATGCTCCAGGCCCCATCTCAGCGTTTCTTAAGCTCGACTAGGGAAGATGACGACCTCTCCCCCACCAACCCTCGGCCCTTCTGAGGATATTTTGAAAAAATTCATTAATTCTAAAACTTGTGCATATTTATGTTTTGACACATGCATACATTGTGAAATGATTAAATCAAGCTAATTCATATAGCCATTGCTTCACATACTTTTTGTGTGTGATAAGAGTATCTAAAATCTACTCTCTTAGGAATTTCCAAGCATATAATCCACGCTACATTCCTACTGAGTATCATCTGTACGAGGAACAACGGATCTCCAACACATCTTCATCTTCTGAGTCTTTTTACCTTTGACCAACATCCTCCCATCGCCCCCTCCTAGTCCTTGGTAATCACTTTCTGCTCCTCGTTTCACCAAGTTTGACTTCTTCAAGTTCCTTGTGTAAGTAAGCTCGTACGGTATTTCTCTTTGTGTGTCTGGCTCGTTTTACTGAGCACAGGATTCTCCAGGTCCATCCGTGACACTGCGATGGCAGGATTTCCTTCTTTTTCCAGCTGAGTAAGTGCCCATTGTGCATATGCACCACATTTTCTTTATCCGTTCATCTGCTGATGGACACTGAGGTGGATTCCATCTCTTACATGCTTTGAATAAGCCTGCAGTAAACATGCAGTAGCAAAGTCTCTCGTGCACACTGATTTCCTTTCTTTGGATGTTATATTCAGAAGGGCAGCTGCTGGGCCACGGGGTAGCTCTATTTTCAGTTTTTAAGGAACTTCCATAACATGTTCCGTAGTGACTGTGCTAATTTACACGCCACCAACAGCGTCCAGGGTCCCCTTTTCTCCACGCCCTTGCCAACGCTTGTTTTCTTTGGCCTTTCTGGTAGTTGCCGCCCTAACAGGTACAGTTTTGATTTTTACCTCCCGGACAACGAGTGGTCCTGGGCCCCTTTTCTCTCCTTACGGCCATTGGTGAGCTTTCTCCTAAGGAAGGTCTGAGACCCTTGTCCACTTTCCATTACGTCACTTGTTTTCTGGCCTTCGGGTTACCTGATTCCTTGTGTCTCGGGTATCAGCCTGTCGGCTGTGAACGGTTTGCAGATATCTTCTCTCAGTGCTCATGCCGTCTTTCTGCTCTGTTGTTTCTTTCTCTGTGCAGAAGCTTTTTCATTGGATGCTGTCTCGTTTTTCTGTCTTTCTTTTTGCTGCCGCTGATTTGGGGATCATATTGCTGGGGACTTCTTCAAAGTGCAGTTTCGTGTGCTGTCGGTGGGATCGTAAAATGGTGGGGCTGCTGAGGAAAACAGCATGGCAGCTCCTCTCAAATGAAAAATAGAATTTCCTCAACATCCAGCAACTTCACTTCTGGGTGTATATGCAAAAGAAGAGAAGGCAGGACACAAAGAGGTATTTGCATGGCTGTGTTCGTAACAGCAATATTCACAATAACCAAAGTATCGCCCAGCAGACAGATGGAGAAACAAACTGGTTCATCCATACAACGGAATAGTATTGAGCCTTGAAAAGGAAGGGAAACCTGGCGCATACACAACATGGATGAACCGGGAGGATGTTATGCGAAGGGAAATAAGCCAGCCACAGAAGAACAAGCATTGTGTGGTTCTACCCGTAAGAAATCCCTACTTTACTGTATGACATTACTCTTTACTTTAAAAGTGATTACTTATTCATTTACTTATTTTCGTATTAGGGACTGAACTCAGAGCCTTCGCACTGAGCTATATCCCCAGCCCTTTTTCCTTTTTACTTACGAGACAAGGTCTCAATAAGTTACTAAATTCCCAGGTTGGGCTTGCATTTGTAATCCTCCTGCCTCAGCCTTCCAGAGTGTTGGGACTATACAGGTGTGCCACCGTGTCTGGCAAAAGTGAAATAAATGAAATAAAATTTTTTAAAAATGTTTTTTTTAAAGAAATGTATATGGTGGGCACTCGTTTCGTCTTTTGCAGGGCTGGGTACTCTGAGTGCAGGCTCTCGATTAGCAGCCTGGAGCGGATTACTGGCCTTGAGAAGTACCTGCTGTGTGAACCTTGGGCAAGCATCGCAACTTCTCTGGGCCTCAGGATTTTCATTTTAAAGTAAAGTTAATAAGAACACTGACATCATAGGGATGTTGGGAGAATCAAATGAGAAAACACAGGAAAAGTTCTTTGCCAAGGCCAGGGCCAGGCTCAAGTAGCTGCAGGGATCCATCCACGCCACAGGCACCTCCAACCTCGCAGAGGGCTGAACCAGGCTCTGGGAATGCGGGTCTCCTGCGGAGCTCAGGGAAGGTGGGAACATGGGAACAAACAGGCCAACTTCCAGTTCTAAAATGCGGCAGGTCAGAGGAACGCAGAATGCCGGGTGGGACAGACACAGGCGGGGGGACGCTTAGTCAGAGACCCGGGAGTCACGGGGACAGAGGCCAGCAGGCACTGGAGGACAAGGGATAGCAGGAGCACAGGCCCGAGGCCCTCAGAGAGGGGCTGACCGGGCTGGGGAGCTCTGGCCTCTGGGCCTCTGCAGGTCTAGCGAGGGCACATGACGATCATCTGTGTTTGGGCCTCAGCCCGGCTGGTGGAGAAGCCGGCAGCAAGCTGTGGCAGCAGGCTTTACGCTTGACTGAGTCCTACTTAACCCAGCTCCTGGTGACCAGTGACTCACAGCCGGTTGCTTCAGATCAGGGAAATGGAAAAACCCAAGAGCCTTCATAAATATTTCCCTCATAAACCTCATTATTTACATCTCTAAATGGCCCGAGAGGCGTTAATTCCCTTCTGCACAGGACACATTCCGGGTAAAAGAAGCAAAGCTTTCCCGGGTGTCCTTCCTGCCGGGCCCCTGTGGTCACTTCTGGGGTGCCCCAGAGTACCGAGGTCTGTTTACACTGAGATTTTGTGGGCAAAACATGACGACAAGGATGACAGTGGTGATGCGGTGACGCTGACTGGCCTGCTGACGCTGACGTGGTGACCACAATGATGACGGGATGACGATGAGTGGTCTGATCCTGCCAGCCCCCTCCCAGTACATAGTGAAGTGCACGGACTTCACCAGGAGAGCAGCAGGGAGCCACTGAGAGAGTTCAGCCGCACTGTGACATGATCGGGTGTGTGGGGTTAGAGACTGTGCCATCTGGTGAGGGTTGGTAGGGACAGGAGACCAGAATGGCTGCCAGGAGACCTGGCAGGAGGCGATGGGGCCAGAGGGGTAGAGAGAAGGCGGCATGCTTGAGAGTTGTTTGGTGCTAGCGCTCAGGGCTCACTCCTGGGTCGGAGGAGTTTCTGGGTTGGGCGTGGGAGCGCTTAGTGCCTGCTGCACACAGCAGGTTGGGATCTGGACACAGGGCGCTGGGCTTTGAGAAGAGACAGGGCTGGAGGTGAGAGATGCGGGGTCATCCATGGTGGTGTGATGGCATTTACCAGACCGGGCCGGGCCCTCTGGGGGGTTGGCTGGGAGGGAGAAGATGTGTGGGAACACCGAGGAAGGAGAGGAGGGGCAGGAGATGGAGGCCTTGGAGGGCGCCCAGAGTGAGTGAAGGCCTCTGACCTCCTGGTCCTCTGTCTGGGGAGCACGGGTCGGAGGACAACACAGCTTGGCGCGCCCCCGGCGGAACACCTGGTTCCCACCAACCCCCGAAAGCAGCCTGGGAGGAGCCCTAGGTACGGCCAGACCCAGCCTCTGACCCCAGCTGACTCGGCAGGGGGCAGGCAGAGGCTAGAGTAGGGCAGCCTTCTGCCACCTGCCAGGCCCTGGGCAGGGACAGTCGGCCGAAACCTGGGAGCAGACACGAACTTCAGGGAAGATGGCCTCAGTCAGAAACTCGAGAGCCTCCTCCCTGCTCCACATCTAGGGTCCCTTCTAAGGTCCTTGTCTACTGTATTCATGGCACCACATGACTTCTGGCTCTTCCCTAAAGTCAAGATGACCATGAAAGGTAAACATTTTGAGTAGATTCAGGACATCGAGGCAGCCATGACAGTGCAACTGAAGACAAGAAAGAGGATTCCAGAGCTGCTTCAGAAAGTGGCAAGAATGATGGGTGTGTTTGAAGTAAGAGGGAGATTTTGAGAGGAGTTAATGGCAATGTGTCTTTTACTGAAATACATTTAAATTTTTTTAAACATTCACTCTGTTTTTTGACAACACTTATGTACCAGCAGAAGTGCTGGGCAGGATGCAGGGATGGGGGCCGATTCCTCACTTGCGGGGCCCAGTCTGAAGTCCCAGAGGACCCTGCTCCAGGGTAGAGGCTCTGGGGGTCACGAGGTATCGGGAATGTGAAGGAAGGGCCATGAAGGAAGGGTGCCAGAGAGGACAGGGCCACAGGGAAGGGCACTGCCCTGGGGCCCCCCAGGTCAACTGTCCCCCTGTCTCCTGCCGGGTCCCTCACTCTGAACTGAGCAGCTGCTTGTGACACACACATTCTCCACTGCTCCGCTGCACCGAGTCCTGTTCCAGCTCCAGGTGCCTGAGGGGCCCTGCTAGGTGGGCAGATGACCTTAGGTCAGGAGCTCATGAGGCTCCCATTCTGCGGATACCTACCATTCTTGTCCTTTCCACCCTCCTGCCTCATGGTCTCTTTTCTCCAGCCTAGACACCCGGGCAGCAGAAGCACGTGTCTGGTCAGGGCCGGGCACGGGCACCCCAAGCCTCCCTGGCACTGCTGTCCCGGGCTGGCCACCTTTGGCAGGGCTGGCCCAGCAAGGAATCCAGGCCTAGCAGCTGTCGTGGTGGCAGAGACTAATCCCTTCTTTTGTCTGGGGCTGTTTGGTTTGGTCCAAGGCAGCACTGACTTATAAACTAAAGAATGAAAAATGTTTGGAATTCTGTTGTCCCTGACATGCGGCGCTCCTATATCCAGGGAGGAAGGAATGCACTTCTTGGCCTGGACGGGGTGGCCCCAGCCCGAGATCACTGACGCATCCCAGGACGAAGGGTCCTTGGCTTTCGGCTCCACATGAGGAGGTCTGGGCCTGAGTCACGGGGCTAATGGCTCCAGCGCCCCACGCAGGCCCCTGCGAAAGGAGGGTGGTTTATGATGAAACCAGAGCTCATCAAGCAGAGATCTGCACTGAACTCTCCTTCACCCTCATTCCTGGGGAGGAGGACGAAGCTCAGGGTGTGCTTATCTGCCTGTCCTCGGTTTCTAACTACTGCCCACTCAGCCCATGAGCAGGGACACTCGGCAGCTGGGCTGCAGGTGGCCGTCTACTGTGGCTCTCTGCAGACTCAGGGCTGAGGACACCAGTGTCCTCCCTCCATCCGGTGGGACTGGCCTTGCACCTCCGTCCAGACCCGAGGACAGGCTCTGCCCTGTGATGAGCCAAATTCTGACATCATCTGCTCTCTCTGGGGAAGCTGGCAGGAGTACAGCTGGAAGGTCATTTCCTCTCTTTTGAAAGTGACTTATTTGAATAATAATAAAGAGCTTCCCTTGAAAATATCCAAATACAGAGTTGCCCAGAAGCCAACAAGAAGTGGAGGTGGGTGGGTGGCGCCTTCTGCCTCAGTGCATCTGCCCACACTGCCCCAATGCATCTGCCCACACTGCCCCAGCTTCCCTGTGGTGACAGCAGGCCCCAGGCTGTACTTTGCCCTGTAGGCGCATCTGGTGCTGCTGAGGCTGCCAGGGCAGGGCAGACGGGATGCAGGCACCAGGTGCCACACATGTCTAAGCTGAGCCCAGGTGCTCTCCTCCTCGGACACTTCGGTTTCCCCAGATATCCCCACCAAGCGTCTCCTGGTCTGTGGTGGCCCAGGTCCCCTTTCAACACCCTCTGCTTGCATCCAAGGCCCTGAGTCCCAGATTCCTGGAGCCTCCCTCCTTGGAAACCTCCCTACCTCAGGTGCCACCCAGGTGTGGCCAGAAGCACCTCATCCGAAAGGGGAGCGGGAGCAGACCCCGCCAGCCCCGCCAGCCCCCTTGATTGGGCTTCTACAGGCTCCCTCAAGCTCCCTCAGGCTCCCTCCGACTCCCTCAGGCCCGGCGCCAGCCATCAGCACTGACTCCCGCTTCTCGACCTGCTCCTGCTCCGGGTGGTTGTGACTTCTGACAGGGCAGAAGAAATGTTGCTGGTTGAGCTGTGTCAGTGGTTGAATGTCCTTCCTGCCCCTCAAGAAGAAAGATTCAACTGGAAAATTTCCAGACCAGGAAGCAAAGGAAGTTTCTGCCCCGGGGGCACTTTGAAATCAGTTTCCTGGGTTGCTCTCAGCTTGAGCTGCCAGCTCCTGGTGACGTTTATGACAACCACTTCCTGGTCCTCTGGCAGCCAGGAAGGCTGTGTCTAAGGTTGTGGCTGAGGGACACAGCCCTTCATGATGGGAACAGGCCCTAAACTGTGCGTTCACGAGGCACATGGACCCCTTCCTGAAGTCACAACCACCCGCTGACACACCGCGGGAGCCAGCTGCCCTCTGCCCACCGCCTTAGGTAAACTCCTTTTCAAAGCACCTGGAAGCCAGGTCAATATGAGGGAGGGCTGAGCACCGGTTAGGTTATTAAAGCAGAGTGCACACTTGACCAGCCTGCCCAAGCCAGGCCGGAAGTCCTGGGGGCAGCCGGTCCAGAGTCCCTGAGCGCCAGCCTGCATGGCAATCCCACCACGTCACAGGCAGCACTAATCTGAATCTCTGCCTGGGCCTCCTGTTCAGTTGGAGGAGGGCACCTGATGTCCTTCCATGTTTTCTCTGGCTGCTGGGGCTTCTCACCTGAGCTCACGTACCCTCTTTTAGATGAGCGAATGACTCCCGGCAGACACTCTGCACAGCCCAAGAGCAGAGCATTTCCTTCTGCTTCTTAGACCAGCCTGGTGCATGAGAGCCAGATGCCAGCCCACGCAGAATGAGGCTCACACCCTGGCTGTCCTGGGCCCTGAGCCCTTGCCCTGCCACACTGCCCTTGCGCCTGGCAAGGCCTCCACGAAGGGCATGCTGCGTCTCCTCCTTGGTCCTGCAGCACCATATTCTCCACATGGGGTGACTGCCGCACGTATTAGCAGTCCTAGGGGGGCACTTCGGCACTTTGCTCTCGCATTTCCAGAGCTCCACCTTCACGGCACTGGTCATGGGGGAGTCAGGCCAGGCCCTTCGTGGCACTGTTGACACCAAAGGATAAGACTGAGCCATTGAAGGCCACAGCAACACAAACACGGCTACAAGCCCTGATGGTGCACGTCAGGAGTGGCCAGGAGCCACAGGCTGGCCTGTCCAAGGCCTGTACCGGATAGGGGCTTGGGCTTTCCCTGAAGATGTAGTTCTAAGTGGAGATGGGAAGGTGAATAGATCCTGCCCAGGAGAACAGGTGGTGGGCCTGGGGGGCAGCCTGTGCAAGGCCCAGTGGCAGGAAGGAGCGGGGCATGCTCCAGGAAAGGAGAGAAGGCAGGGGGCGCCATGCGTGGGAGATGCGGGTTGGTGGCCAGGATCTTGGCTCGTGGGCCCCTCTAGGCCATTATCCTAGGACAGGGGGCAGCATGGGTGGGGGGTCTGACCTGTGCTTTTCAGGGTGCCACTCCCCTGCTGCCCCAGGCCTGGTCAGGAAGTCCTTATGGCTTTCTTCTGGTTTTCGAGACAACAGACAAGACTTGGACAGGGCAGCTCATAACCACACAGCAGCCTGGCATCACGGGTCCCCTCAAAAGACAGCATGCAATTATCTGGGTGTGATGAGTGTGTGTGTGTGTGGTGTGTGTGTGTCAGAGACAGGCACTGCCATGAGGGTGGGTTTCCATGGTGGAAGCAGAAGGAATGTGTGGGCTGGTGCAGCTCAGTGGCTGACTGCTTGCCTGGCAGTGTGAGGGCCTGGGCTCCATTCCCAGTGAAGGGGAGAGGGGAGGAGGAAAACCAGGAGGAAGGGGAGGAGAAAGAGGAAGAGGAGGAAGAAGGAGAGGAAGAGAAGGAAAAGGAAGAGGAAAAGGGAGGAGGAGAAGAAGGAGAGGAGGAAGGGAAGAGCACAATTTCCAAAGCTGGTACCCGCTGGCCTTTGGGCTTCCAGGACACTAAAGCAAACTCAGGGTGCCTGAGCTCATGCCAGCAAACCAGCTGGTCAGGCACCTCGGAGGTGCTTCTCTGCAGCAAGTCCATGCTGATCTCCACACGAGCCAGGCCTGCCTGAGCCCAAAGCTCGTCTGACCACACACCCTTTGCCTGCCCTGCAGTCTCATGACTGCTAACCCAGGTGGGCTGCCTGCAGGCGGGAGCTGGTGAAAGGGTCTCTGGAACCCAGCCATGGCCCTGTGTCCGCACCGTTCTCACAGCAACCATCTGTGACAGTGGCCTCCAGGCTCCAGGAATGTGCACAAAGTGTTTTATTCTGTTCCGGTTTAATCAGTTTAAATCTAAAACTTGAAGCAGGCACTCCATTCAACTGTTAAAATCATTTAAGTATTTTGGGACAATTTAGATGAGTGATCATACTCTGGTGCCTGCAAATTTTGTGAAATCTAAGTCCAGTTGAGGATTTCTGGTAAATACTCAGCGTCCAAACTGATGCGAGGTAAAAGTGTAAAGCACATGTCGGATTTGGGGAACTTAGAATAAAAAAGGAAAGCAATCTATCTCATCAATAATTCCAGCTGGGTGTGGCAAAAGCTGAGGCAGGAGGAAGTTTGAACCTAACCTGGGTAATTTAGTAATTTAGCAAGATCCTGTCTAAAACAATTTTGATGGGCCTGGAGATGTAGCTCAGGGGTTCAGTTCCCTGTACTGTGAACAATAACCACAAAAACCTTATATTGGTTAACACATCAAAATGGTAATACTTTGGCTGTTTCAGATATAAATAAAGATGTTATTAAGATGAAGGTCACTCGTTTCCTTTTCTCTTTTCATGTGCCTACTAGAACATGTGAAATCACACAGTGTCTCCTCTACTTGTTTGCTTATTTATTTGGCATTGAATCTGGGGCTTTGTGCAAACTGAGCAAATGCTCCCCGCTGAGCCACATCCTCAATCTTCCCTCTTGTTTTTGAGTCAGGGTCTCACTAAGTTGCCCAGGCTGGCTTCGAACTCTTCACCCGGCGTCAGCCTCCTGAGTGGGTGGGAATATAGACACGTGCCGCCGTGCCTGGCTCTGGTGCAGACTCCTGAAATCCTGACAGATGAATGCACCTGTGAGCAGATCTCAGGGAGGGCAGTTCCCAGCCGCGTAGCAGCCTGGTGTGCGGAGGACGGCATGCCCGGCGTGCCCGCGGATGTGAGGATTGTGTGTGTGTGAGAGACATCGTACACAGTGCTGCTCACATGCCCATGAACACACTGGTCCTGTCTCAGAGGCACCTGGGGTGGGTTCCCAGGACAGCACCCAGGCCCTTTCTTGCCGCCCTGGCCAAGGGCTTCAGGCAATCTTCGGTGCCTCCAATTGTGGGGACAGAGTGGACGTCCCTGCCCCCTCTCGCCAGCCTAGGACAGAGGGGAGAGGCTGGCTTCTGTCCAGAAACAGGACCTGCTTTGGGGTTTTTTGCTCCTTCTGAGCTGCGTCTGCAACTGGACCCCAATGAGGAGGGGCCTGGTGTCAAGGTGGGGAGGGGCTCTTGTCGGGGAGGATATCCCTGGAGGCCTTGGGGAGGAAGGCTTGTCCCCTGTGGCTAGGGACCCCTTGACACCTCCGCAAATGGAGGCTTTTATCTGGACAGTTCTTGGAGTCCCTGGGGGAGGGCTCAGTGGCCTTCTTGGGGCTCCACTGGTCCTACCTGCTCATGGCTCCACGTGTTAATGTCAAAGGCTTCGTCTGGGAAACTCATGGTTACAGAATTACTCAGAGTTCCTGCCTCCATGATCAGGAAATGGCAGGTCACAAGGGGGTCACCATGACCTTTCGTGGGAGCCAGAGTGGAAATGTTTGAGAAAGCACAATCCTTGCTTGGATGAAGTCTCCTGTCTCCCAAGTGAACAGGGCAATTCACCGTGCCACTCTGTGGGTGGGTGGGGCAGGTGGACCAGCCATGAAGCTGGACATGGATTCTGGCTGTGGGCCTCAGGTATCAGTCTTGTGTGTGCTTATCTGTAAAATCTTCTCCCCTAATCCTTCCCTCCTACTTCCTGGGCTGCAGTGAGGGTGACAGATGGCCCCGTGAGCTGCTGTCTTCTCGACCCACAGCACAAGACTGTGTCAGGCTGTAACCCCAGGCCCAGGCCCCAGGTTCACACATGAAGTCTGTCTTGGGCAAGAGGCAGGCTCAAGGGCCTCTGGACCACAGTGGAAAAGTCCCGCTCAATGATAAGCCCAGTTACCCCTGTCCCTTCCTCCTGCTGCCACAGTGGGCACAGTGGGCCGAGGGACTTCCCCGAAAGCCTGGCTGGGCTGAGTCATGTTAGAGGGGCGGGTGGGTGGAAAATTCCGGGTCAGGGGACATGAGTTCCGTTTTCTGGGTCATGTGACAGCTTGGCCCACCTGGCCTCCTGTTTCTTCCCAAGTCAGCCTGAGCCACAGTAAAACCACAGGAGGTGCCAGCCTTTGAGAGCCATGAAGGCCAAGATAGCAGGATGTTAGATCAACACGGGAGAGGCCGCTTTGACGCCTTGGCCAGTAGGAAAGTGGCTCTGAGTCCAGCAACTAGGAAAATCCCCAGGGCTGTTTTCCAAGTCCTCATAAACAGCCAGATGAGCTCTGCAGTCACCTGCGAAGCCGAAGACACCCAGCTGCCTGTGAGGAGGAAGGCAGCACCGAGCCAGGCGCATCATGGTCCCCACGTCCTACTTGGGCTCATTCTTCTGGAGACACAACACACAGACATAGAGCGAGGAGCCTGGGGCACACGGGCCATCACCAGCTCCCCGGCACCTGTGGGGAGCCCCAGCCCCTCCCAGGTAACCATAAGGCTCACCCCCCGACTTTACACAGGCCCAGTTCTGTGGTCGCCCCCCCACACCCTGACTCACAGACAAGGCTGCTTCCTGACGCCTCTCCCCGGCCACCCTACCATGTGCCTGAATTGGCCGGCGGCCCAGAGCTGCGGAGTCACTGATCAGACACTGCTTCTCCCACCTTCACTTTTCTTTTCTCCAGCCCGTGTTTCTCGCTGAGGAGACTGGGCCCATCCAGTGCCCACATCCCACAGACGTCCCTCCCATGAGGCAGGCCCGCAGTCTGGAACCTGCGGAGCTGCATCTTGCCAGATCAGAGGCACTAGCCGGTTGGTTTGTTGTTTTATTGCGGTTTGTGAACAGAACGTTTTAAAGTGCAAAATTCAGTGCTGTGTAGCTCACTCGCAGTGTTGTGTAACTGTCACCGTTATCCATTTCCAGGGCGTTTTCACCGCCCAGAGAAGAAGCCACTGCAGCAGTCACTGGCTCAGTCTCTGCAGATTTGCTGCCCCATGTGCCTTGCAGAAGCGAATCATGCAGCACGGGGCCTTTTGCAATGACTCAGACACCTTGCTCGATCCAGATCCACTAAACAGAGTACTTCAGGCAGCTTTCCAGACCTTCTTGGGGAAAGGTGCCCATTCTACAGCTGGCTGGTGGGCTAGAGAACTGATGTTTTGGGTAATTTTTAAAAATCTTTCCAATGCAAATTAGTTTGGTACATACCAAGTCCAATCGGACCGCCTATCACAGCGGGGGTTGGGGGGACTCAGCCTACCCTCATTGGTTCAGAATCTTGTGACGTCCTGGTCATACTGGAGTCCAGCCCAAGTATAATTTAATAACATGAATTCTAATAGTACAACAGAATGGTGCAACATGAAATCGAATTGTGCAACACATGCTTCCCTTCCCAGGATGCTGGACGCTCGCCCTCAGGCCCTGCTTCTGGAAGGTGTTGGACAGCGAGGCTGCTGTGTGTCATCAAACAAGCTGGGGACGCAGCAGAGAGTAGCTTCTGGGGATCCCACACCTCTCCCTGCTCCAAAGTGGGAGATGCAGGTGCTGACAGATGCCCAGTGTGGGACTGCTGAGTTAGAACAGGGCCAATCCACAAAAGAGGCGACCATGAGCCGCCACACAAAGCCACACTCAGGGAGTGAGTGACCTGGGTCCTAACTGCTCAGTGAAGCCCCAGTTGGGAGGCTGCATCCAGCTAGCCGTCTTTTCTTCTGCAACCATTCCCCTGAGTGCTCTGTGGCCAGCCTGCTGGCCAAGGCCAAGGCCCCTGGAGGCAAACCTCTGTGCCCTGGCCTCTGCTGAGCTGGAGGGAAGTGTGTGTCAAGGTCAGGAGTCTGGGGTGCTGGGAGTGGTGGGGTTGCCTGTGGTCCAAGGCTTCCCCTAGTAACCAGAGGAGCTCCCTGTGTGTGTGTGTTGGGGGGGTTCTGTCCCTGAGGGTACACTGGCCTTGGAGCTTTAGGACCAAGGACTACGTGTGCTGGGGGGAACCTCGAACACACTGCTCCTGGGGCCTCAGAGCGCTGGAGTGACCTTTGTGAGACAGGGCCACCAGCACCCATGTTTTACACATCCCTGAGACCTGGAGGGCAGGGAGGACCCTGACTCAGCCCTACGCAACCCCAAGGCAGCACGGGCAGTGGGGTTCTGACACCACTCAGGGGTACTGGGCCTTTGCTGCTGTAATGACACCAGGGCACTGTCCTGACCAGCGACAGCAGCAGGCTTGGGCTCCTCAGTCGGCCTTCCTGGGAGACACAAGGAGATGGCCCGCCTGTCCCCTCGCTGATCCACAGCCATTCACGTTTTCCCTCTTCCCGAGTCTGGCCTGGGTACCAGATGCTCACTAGCCCTTGCTAAGTCTCCCTGCTTCTCAAGGCCTCGATTTCCCCAACTGGAAGATGAGAGTTTCCTTTTCTGACCTGAGAGCATGGGATTCCAGGTGCATAGAGAATTCAGCAGCCTGGCCCTTGCATGGGCATCACTCCGATTCCTGCTGGTGCTGGGACCTGTGAAGTCCTCCATCCCACCCTCACCAGCCTCCAGGCCAGGGCCTTGTGGCGCCGGGTGAGGTTCTACTGTGTGAGTCCCTCTGTCCCAGGTCTCCCTATGCAGTACAGCTATGGGCCAGAAGAGGGCAGCCGTGCCCCAACTGAGCCCAGTGCACAGGCCAGGGCGGAGGGAGATGGCTCCAGCCTCCTGGGCACCTGCCAGGAGTCTTCCCAGGACTCCCCTGCAGCCAGCGTCTCTCAGGAGCAGTGAGGAGGCCTCAGGTTAACTCTCACGGCCCTCTGGGCGCTGTAAGCAGGAGAAGCGGCAAGGCAGACAGGTCAGGGGTCCCAGAATGTCAGGGTAGAGAGAGGCTCCTCCTCAGCATCTGCCTGACAGGTCCGGGAGGCCACAGGTGGCCGTGGACCGAGGCCTGTGTGATAGTGACGAAGAAACCTCTCCTCCTTCAACCGTTACTCTCCTGTGTTTTATCACAGCAGCGAAAAGCCAACACACCCATAATCATAGCAGCGTTATTGGGCTATTGCCAAGAGGCAGAATCAACTCGCGTGTCCATGAATGGACGAATGTGTAGACAAAATGTGACCCGGGGTTGGGAACACGATCATGAATCTGGGGGGGGGTGGACACCATGGTCACACCAGAGCACCTGGCTGCAAAGCCCAGCTCTCCTGCATGTCGGACGCGGACTCTGGGCCGTATTTCTCAGTTGGCAGAACCTCAGTCGTCCCAGATGCACGCTGCGGGAAGAGCAGTGCATGCTCACGGGCTTGTTGTGAAGGTAAAAAATCGGGCAATGCACAAAAAACGCCAAATCAGCGCCGGGCCTCCAGAACAGTGACGGTGGCCCCAGCCTGAGCCCCCAGTGCAACCGCCGCCAGAGCTGTGGCCTCTGCTTGCTCTTTGTTATTGTTGTTAAACCATTAATATATTTTTATTACGGTAAGAGATACATACCAAAATTCAGCCTTTCACCTGCCGATCGTACGGGGGTACTTCAGCTCACGAATTTCATTCTGCCAACGTGGTGTACAAACATCTCTCTGGGACCCTCCTCTCAGTCTCTGTCCGTGCTCAGTGTTCCCGGAAGTGAGACTGCTGCGTCGCATACGTAGAGAGTCTATCTGGAATTTTTGAGGCCTGGCCGTGCTGTCCCAGCTTCACTCCTGTGCCTTTTTAAGCAAAGTCAGTGCTCACGTTGCATGTCTGTCCTCCCTCACACGATACAGGTCTGTGAGATCCAGCCGGGTTGTTGAACACAGTTGGGGTTGCTCATGCCATCGCGGTGTTGTACGCCGCGATACACACATCACCACGACTCGTTCGTCCACCGACAGGCCACAGAGCTGTTTCCAGCCGGGGACCCAGATGAGCAGTGCCGCCGGGCGTGCTCGAGTGTGCACATTTGGTGAACTGTGTATGTTCTTTTGACGGGGCGTGAGGAGTAAAGCGACGGCCCGAGACGTGCATGGCCTGACCTGGATTTCTCTAATCCCCTCCATGCAAACACCCCTTGAAAAGCGGCTGTGCCGCGCTTGAGTAAGCACGGTAAGAATAACAAGGCCGGCAGAAGCTGCGGGTGTTCGTGGAACTCTCCTTCGCGAGCTCTGACCCTACAGCAGCTCACTTAAACAGTGCCAGCACCAGGGGTAAGCGCCACTTCCCCTAGCTTGACAGAGGATTAAAACAATGCCTGCCGCAAGGCTGGTACGCACGGAGCCGGCCTTCAAGCCCAGGAGGACTCAGTCTTTATGCCCCTCTGGAAGGTGGATGGAGGCTGCTCACATTCATCTGCCTCTCTGCTGCTTTCATCGCCTCTTGGAAAGTCAGTCTAGACGAAGGGCGAAGTTGGCGGTTCTGCTGCTCTCCCAGGCCGACTGGGCTCCACTGGGCTCCTCTGCTGGCCGCCGAGAGGACGGTGCATCTTCCTGGTCTCTGCGCCTGCCCGTGCGATTCACAAACAGCACTTCTTGGCGGAGGTCAGAGATGACTCGGTTGAAGATGAGTCTCAGGAATAAACCAATGAGCCCAGAAAGAGGAGCAGTCAGCGTGTTGGCAAGAGAGCGGCCAACTTCTCCAGTCGTTTCTGATTGCAGCAGGGACATTCCTGCAAGCTTTCAGCTCACCGAGAGGGAGCCTCACCCTGAATTAGCTGTCTATTTACCTGTTTACTCCTTTCTTATGAAACAGCATGGGCATGATGGTCACTGTTTTTATAACTCTTTTATTTTACTCAATAGTATATTTTAGATAATGCTCCACATCAATAAATACTTTCCTATGACATTTTTAGTGTCTATATACCTTCCTGTCATAATTTAGTTACCCTACATAGATTGCTTCCAGCTTTCAGTACTGTATATAATGGCAGGCCTTATGTGCAACTCTGTGCAGAAATTTATTTCTGCAGGAGACATTTCTATGGTGTTTATTGGGATTTTGGTACATTATGCCAAAATGCACCCTCATGACCCTTCTCTCTATCCCTAACAAAAATGAGCCATTATACTTCTCTCAGCAACTCTTTTCTCTTCTTTTCTCCAGGATGGGCTTTACAATTTCAAGTGGCATTTGCCAGTCTGACAGAAGATAAATTGGCCATCATGGATGGACTCATTGTGTGCCTTTGGTTCAGGCAAAGCCCAGCATTTGTCAAAGATCATTTACATAGGCTATGACGCAGTTTGGAAAAGTGTCTGTTTGTGTCTTTTGCTCATTTTTCCATGGGTGTACTTGTCTTTTTTTTTTAATGCATTACTTTATGAGAACACTATTAACCCTGTCTGCAATATATTGAAAATACCTTCTTCCAGTTTTCTGCTTGCTTTTAATTTTGGTTTATGGTATCTGTAGCCACACAGATGCTTTTAATTCCCACGTGGTGAAATGTCTGCTGTTTTCCTTTCCAGGGTTTGGAAAGGCCTTGCCCATCCCAGAGTTTGAAGAGCTCCACCTCTGTCCCAGGGACCCGTCTGTCTGGCGGCTTTGGGTCTGCAGCCACACAGCATCCCTTCAGTTACCTTGCTTGGTAACTAGCTGAGCACGCCGCACTGGTGAGTAGTGACTGCCGACGAGTATGAGCGTTTGGTCTTAACCTGAACGGAAGCTGGTATTTCCTATAGACTTCCAACAAAGGCCCCGTCAGCGGGGCTGGGGAGGATGAAGTCATCTTTTCATGCGCCGGGCACAACCCCCAGGCTGAGGTCAGCCTAGAGTCGCTGCTGCCCCTGTGATCCTGCAAGAGCTCCCCGAGCAACCGGAGAATGACGAAGTGATGGGCAGCACGGGACCACGTCCTCTGAGGGCAGCAGGGACGGCTGCCACAGCTCCGAGGAAGCTGCCCAATGCTCCTTTGCTTGTGTCACACCTGCGGCGAGCAGGGGGGGCAGGGGCGGGGCAGGCAGCCCAGCGAGGGTCTCAGGGGACCGGGGCCACCAGGGAGAGTGCTCCTCTCCGCTTTCATAATGCACGGGCAACAGAGAAAGATCTGACTTGCAGAATTTCATAAATCACAACTATTTTAGCTCGGAGGGTTGAAGATTGATTAAAGTCTGAGCCATCAGGCATCGTATGGATTGGGAGCCCGTCTCTCACAGTCTTCTTTCCCAGACCCGTGTGTCAGCAGTTTTCCGGGAAAGCAATCTTTTTATGTTCAGCATCATCGTGGCCGATTACCGTAACGAGGCTCACCCACGCTGCTGCTGCTGGCAGCCGGGCCTGGGGCGAGCTCTGGAAGCAGGCGGTTGTGGCAGCGCGAGGTGACCTGAGCGTGGCCTGCCTGGGAATCCTGTGCCCTCCTGTGGGCCCTGGGGAGGAGACGAGTCCCATCCTGCTGCAGCCCTCAGCCAGAAGCCTCCATGACCTCTGTCTCTCCAAGTGCAGCAGGGCTCTTGTGGCCTTTCACAGGGCTTAGGGCAGGACTGTTCTGACGCCTGCCGGTCTGGGGAAAATGATGCTTCCTCCTGTGGATGCTGCCCCAACAACGCAATTCCTCGGTGATGGCTCTGCCTGGGGGACTCCCCTTACCTGCAGCAAAGGTCATGGGCTGTTTTCCTCTGCCACTCAGGAGAACAAAAACGCAGTTCCGGCTGAGCTCTTAGCCCCAGCTCTACACTCCACAGAGGCGGTGCTATGTCCCTCGCATTGCACAGGGGAGCATGGAGGGGGAGCCTCTTCCTCTGTCCCCCTGGCCAGTGGGATTGTGTGGTCACGACACGGACAAAGGCTTAACTCATGCCAGTAGTGCCGCTGTCACCCCCACAGGAAGAACCACCCCTGAATGGCCCGCAGGTCCTGGGAGGCTAAGCAACCAGTGAGCACCACACTGGGGCCAGCCCAACCCCCGCCAGCCAGGTCACAGAAGGACAAAGATGCTGTGGGTGCAAGGGGACTCGGCTCAGCTGACATAAGTGACAGGTGACAGGCGTCCGTGCTGTTCCTACCCACTTATCACCAAGTATTTTTGGTGCCCTGGGCTCACTCTCTCCATCACCCACCCCGGCATGAAGCCATCACCTTTAGCCACAATAACAGCACAGTGGCCCCGAGTCCCTGCCTCCTGCCTGCCTCGTCCTCCTGTCCAGCCTCCTGAGTCCTCTCAGGCCCCTCTAGCTTGAAGCTCTTTAACTCACCCTTAGGAATGCAAACTCCTCACAAAGCCTGCTGTCTCTCTGTACCCTCAGACCTCACCAGCCCCCACACCGCCCACACCTCCCTTCTCCCTCCCTGGTCACCCTCCCGGAAGCTCTTAGTCAGGCCTCTGTCATTTGCATCCCAAGCACTGGCCACATTGCATGTGACATCAAATAGACGGCCTCCCCCTGGGGTCCCTGAGTGAGGACCCAGGCTCTTTTGATCCCATGGTGTCCTCGCACCCATCTGGGCCTGGCTTGGAGCTGCCACTCACTGGAGACCTGCTGAACACCGGGGCAGCCTGGGATGCCAACAAGGGACAAGGGAGCAGTACTGTGGCTCCCCACTCTGGCGGGTGCAGAGGAGATGGGCCTGAGCCCTGTCGGCCCCCCTCACCAGGCTCCAGGAACAGACCCAAGCCTGAGGTGCTTGTTTCTGTGTGCCGTGGGAGAAGCCCGTCACTGAGAGGGCTGGGATCAGAGCCCCACTCTGGCTCAGCCAGGGTTCCTGGTGATCCTGGGGTCCGTGGGGTGCGCGCCTTGATCCCCAAGATCCAAGCTTGGGCCCTGCCCAAGGTGAGCTACAGCAATGGTAGTGGTCCCCCAGAGTTAGCAAGTTTAGCCGAAGGTGCACCCACCACAGAGTGATGAGGAGGTGCCAGGCCGGGCTCGTGCGCGGGACAGAGCTCCCATGGTCCTCACTTGCCCCTGTCACAAGCTTGACCCTGTCGTGGTCATCGGGAGTCCTGATCCTCCCAGCCCTTGTGCTCCCCAGGGTCCTACCGCTGCAGCCCTCTGAGTTCCTCCCGCATTTCCTTCTTACTCCACCCACGCGCTGGGCGTGTCTTGACTGACTGGTCCCACGTGGAGGGCACCTGGTCCCTGCAGAGGCAGGACAGTCTCCCACCTCTCTGGGGAGCACTTGTCTCTGGCGCCCCTGCTGGCCACACCCGCAGCTTCTCCCATCCTCCCTGCCAGCCCAGCCCGCCCAACATTATCGCCTACGTGGGTGACAGAAGTTCTGACTTCACCTGCCTCCTCCCGTGTACCGCAGCCGGCGGGACTTCTGACTTGAGCACAGGTACTTTCAGCACGGCCAGCCGGGTCTCACTCTGAGGTTCTGGACTCCCACTGCTGCCCACAAGAAAAGACCTGACCCACTGTATTGCTCGGGGGGACTTCACGTTACTGAAAGCTGCTTTGGGCCAGCAAACACCACGCCGGCCCAGGGAGGTGCCAGCTGCCCTCACTCCCCCTTCTTCTCTCCCAGAGCTCTGGTTTAGGGGTGTGGACATAAACCAAATTAGAGATTTGCACTTCTCTCCAAGAGCATCTTTCTCCTCAGCGAAGATCCTAGTGGTTATTGTCCTTTCTTTTAAAAGTACATTTTTAACTTCAGAATAGTTTTGGACTTACAAAAAGGTTGTGGAGTCTCTAAGTCCACGCATTTCCCCCACCGTGGGCATCGCACACCTCCCGGGCACATGGGCTAAGGCCACAGCCAGGACCAAGCCCTGGAGTCGTGGAACTCGTATGAGGGGCCTCGAGAGAGCTATCCATCGCTAGGTGTCTTCTGACATTTACAAGCAGTTCTCTTAGCCCAGGCTCTGGGAGTCACACTTGAGAGAGGCTGAGATTGTCCCCTGCAGTAATTTTTCAGGCAAGAGGCAATAAAGTGAAGTGGACTTTTACAACGCGGGCTCCGTCTCCTGGGTGTGCAGGCAGGCCCTGTGTTTGGGGGCCGAATGACAGTACGTTGAGAGTTTAATTTGCAATATGGGCAAGGAACGTTTTGGAGCACACTATATGTGAGGCCAACTTAATCCATCAGAAGCTTGTTTTAGGAGGTGACAGCCTGCTGGTTCCCTTTAACACTATTCAAGGAGGAAATCACATTACCTAAAATGAGCGTGGGCAGTGAGGGACAGAGTGGGCCCTCCTAATCTCCCACACTTGAGCAGGGAGTGGCCGGGATTCTGGCTGCGTCGCAGCTCGGAGAGCTGCTCATGGTGAAAGAGGCTCCCAGGCCAGACCCGCTCTGGAGCGTGGGCACACACAGCGGAGACACGGTCCGGTCCGGGCCAGCCGCGTGCTCCTAGGGACCTGCAGCCTTCCAAGCTGCCGCGGAGGTTGTTTCTGCCCCGCCCGGTCCTCCGCCGGGTTCCAGGGTGGGCAGTCTTGTGGGGGCTTTTCTCGGGCAGGGTGCGCTCTGGAGGTGTGAGTCTCCTGGGAGCACCCCCGGGCCCGGCGAGGAAGATCCCGCCTGTGGTGCACCCTGCTGCGTGTGCGAATGGGAGCTGCCCAGCACAGCCCCATGCCCGCAGCAGGGAGGCAGCCAGCGGTCGAGCTGGGAGGCTGCCAGCCGGCTGAGTAAAAGTGCTAATGAAATAACACCAGTTTAGAAATGGTCTCGCTGTCACAGCCAGAGTGCTCCGCTGGCCCCCGGCCCAGTGCTTCCCGGCGCAGGGTCGGCGGGTCCCGGAGCAGCAGGACCCGCAGCGCGGCCCCACCCCGGAGCGCAGTACCGAGCCGGCCGCAGTCTGCTCTCCCTATGCCCGCTGTAGTCTCTTGCCGGTTTTCTTCCCTCCAACTTTGACCCTTCCCCAGTCCAACGGCGCTTTCGTTTTCCCTTGGAGTTTCAAATGATGCCTTTTGTTCGCATTAAAACCAAACAGCTTGAGGCCGGGGATTTAGCGCAGTGGTTAGCGTGCTTGCCTTGCAGGCACAAGGACCCGAGTTCGATCCCCAGCACCAAAACCAAACAGGTTCGGCATCCCATCTCAGGACAAGTGTCCTGCAGGGCTCTCTGTGTCACGAAGGAGTGGCGGCGAGGGCCAGCCGTTACAGGAGGGACCTGGGAAGAGCTTCCCAGAGAGGGCCTTTCCCTGCGGTTTCAGGCTGACACAGTTTACCTTCCCGTAGCACGCCCAGGCTAACTCCTAATCGGCCTGCACCTGGACGATCAGGAGTGGTGTCGGCCATGCAGCCGTCAGCGCAGCTGGGCAAGGGCCTCGCTGAGGGCGCCCGGGCCATTTGTGCCCTCAGCACCCACCCTGCCGCAAGCGGGCTCTGTGTGTGGGCTGCATGTGGCTCTGGGCCTGCCCGGTGGCCACTCTTACGGCAGATGGCGTTTCCTGTGATGCCACACACGTCTCTAGCTCCAGGCTCTTCTCCAGCACGAGAGAGGGGTCCGCATGCCCTCGTGTGGAATCGGCAGCTTCGCGGCTGCTTGAAGCAGGGCCGCGCCGCCCTGGAGACGTTGTTACGGAGGCCGCTAGCTCCGTCTGTCTCGGCCCATGCACGTCAGCAGCCCCAGGACAGCCTCGGCCTGTGGTCCCGGCCCCAAGTTTCCCCAGGTGAGGCCCAGACACGGGGAAGCAGCAGCCGGCTGTCCCTGCCTGGCCCGCCCACACACTGGGGCAGCAAGGGGCCGTCTTCCAGTTCAGCTCGGGGGCTTCTTATGTAGCAGAGTAAGTACAATGATGTGCTGGGCCCAGCGGCATCATGAGGTGGGACAAGCAGGCTCTGGCCACCTGCAGGGCCCATCCCCGAAGGCCCGAGGCCAGTGGGGCGCTGGCTCAGCTCCCGAGCACTTCGCAGTTACATCTGCTGGGTGAGCATCTCCTGCAGTGGCTCGGTCGGGCCGTTTGGTTGAGGCAAATGTCCCCTCCAGTCTCACGTCACTCTGCCCTTCCCTGGTTTGGTCTGCTCCCTTCACCCAGCTCCAGGTGACATGCTTACCTGCCACAGGGCCTTTGGACCTGCAGGCCTGGCCTCAAGAAGCATTCTGATACAGAACGTTCCCCAAGCCAAGGATATACTCTAGATATAGACTGTTACCTGAGGTCAAGGCTGTGCTCTGGGCACTGCAGCCCCCTCCCTGGTGAAGCTGGGCTCTTCATCCTGGAGCTGGGGCCAGTCACTCACACTGTTTATTCCTCCGTTGCAACCCTAAATCCTTAATTTACTGGGATGTTTTGAGAAAGTGCCTTCTCACACGCTGTACCGGGACATGAACCTAATGTAAAATCCACCAGCTCCTCGGTTTAGGGAAGACTGACACTTGGGTGGACGGACTTGCTAGGAAATTTAGCGTGAAGGTTCACCTCCCCCTCCTCCAGCAGCCCTTCCCCTGCACCGGAGGGCGCTGCAGCTCCCCCAGGCCCAGAGGCAAGTGTCCTTCCTGCCAAAGGACCGGCGCAGGGCGTGGACTGCCCGGTGTGCGCACAGACCCTTGCGCAGCAGCTGTGTGACGGAGCAGGTGCGCACGCAGGTGTTCATCAACCCTGGGCGGAGCTGCCTGGCTCCAGGCTTCCACGTCCTCACCGCTGATCAGAGTGGCTCCGTGGCAGGGTCAGGAGCGTGCCTGTTTTGTGGCGAGGTGACTAGCAGAGCCACCGGATAGGAGCTGGCAGGGCCTGAGGCCCCCATGTCCCCGCTCCACCCTCTGTGAGTCTCTCGCCGCCGCAGCACCCCCAGCTGTGGACGCTGGTCTATCTGAGCTCTCTGAGGAAGCATGCCCGAGTCTTCTCTGACTTTGCCTTTCTCCCCAAACCAAGGGGTTGGGAGGATGCAGTGCGGCTCGTGCCGAGGGATGACTCCGAGTTCCTCCAGCTCCTCCCGGCAGGTCCCGGGAGGGTCCCGCGGGGCTGGTGGGTGTCTCTGTGAGCAGGAAGGGTGGGGCCGGGTCACATGCTGGCTGCCAGGCTTGATCCAGCTCCCTTCCCAGGGCACCCATCATGCCCTAAGGATGGGCAGGTGCCAGCGACAGGGTGGGAGGGGAGTCGTGCGCCAGGACCTGTGACCACTGCAGCTCCTCTCTCCGCCCAGCCACGCAGCCAGGTGCAGCCGCTGGGGCACCGACTCCGCCCAGGGCCTCTCCCAGCCCGGCACATCCTGAGGATGCTTTAACCAAAGGCCATTAAGCTGTCATGCCCCTTCCTGCCTTGCCCAATGGCAGGTGTGGGTGAGGCGCCTCCGCTTCCTGTCTCTTCCTCCCCACTGAGTCGCTGCTGTCCGGCCAGACTGCCCACACCGGCTCTGAGCTCATCGGCTCTGCCGTCAATCATCTACTCTAGGGCAAAGTGCCGAGGAGAAGCGGGACTGACTGCGCCGTCCACCGGGGCGGCTGGACCAGCTCAGGAATGCCGGGTGGAGCCAGCACAGGCTCCAGGCCCTGCTGCCCACACCCCGCTCTCCCTAAGACCAGAGGTGTGTCTTGTGTGACAGTGGGTGGGCAACGTGGACCTGAGGGCCCCCAACTCCGAGTTGCCCTCTGATTCAGAGCATGGTGGGCGAGTGGCTACATCCACCTCAATCTGTGCCTGAAGATGCCACCCCACTGTTGACAAAGAACGAGAAGTCATTGCGTCGCCAGGCTGGCTTGAAGGTCCTATTCCACCTGACCTAGCTTTGGGGCCTGGCCTCCTCCTGCCAGACAGAGGGCAGCACTGGCCCCAACAAGCTGCTCACAGCCCTCCCCAGCCCCCAAGCCGAGGGCACAGCCAGCTGCTTGACACATGGCCAAGGGCCACATTTTTGTGGTTCACAAAGATCTCTGCCAGAAACTCTCTAAAGGAGCCACAGAGAGGGTGTTTTATCCCCAGCTCCAATTCTGCCAAGGTGGTAGGAGCCACTAACCCCAAAGAGGGTCTGGGTAAGATGCAGAACACTCCTGAGGACTCAGCACAGCCAGCAGACTGGGGAAGCGGTGAGCGAGGAACAGCTACACCCGTTTTCTGGTGTTTCTAGTGGGATAGACTCAGCCCAGCAAGGGCTCCGAGAGTGATATGCGGGTTGAACCACCCTCCAGGTGACCTGCACACATAAACAAAAGTGTCTGCCTTCTCCAGAGGCACAGGGCAGGGCCCAGAGTCTGTGAAGCATCATTTACACAATGTTCAGGATGTAAAACAAAATTACTCAACAGGCAAAGAACTAGGAAAATACGACCCTCTACAGAGAAAGACAACAATGAGATACCAATCCCAAAATGACCCAAATGCTTACCACAGCTGTTATGACTATGGCTTGTGCAATAACACCTACAAGCACATACACAGGTGCACACACACAAAGGAAAAGACTATAACACGGAATGAGTAAGAATTCTCAGCACAGATTTAAGAAATAAATAAATGAGTACTTCAGAACTAAAAAGAAATACAAGCCAGGCACAGTAGCACGTGCCTGGCTGAGGCAGAAGGATTGTGAGTTTGAGCTCAACCCAGGCAATTTCCTGACTTAGTGAGAACTTATCCCAAAATACAATAAAAGGGCTGGGACAGACTTAGTGCAAAGGCCACACTACCAAAAAGGAAAGGGGACACAATATCTGCAATAAAAATTTCACTGATGAATTTGGTAGCAGAGCAAAGATAAGGAACAAAAGCTATGCACTGGAAGAGAAACAAATGACATGATCTCAAGGAGATTAAAAAAGCAAGCAGAGTCCAGGGACAGCCTCACAGGCCCCGCCTACATTGGGCCCAGCAAGAGGAGCAGGGGTGGGGTAGCAAAGGGATTGGAAGGAACACGGTGAAATCATCTCAGGTGTGGTGGGGGACATCAGCGTAGGCATCAAGCACCTCAGTGAACCCAACAAGGGTAAACTCAAAATTGCACCTAGAAACATCACAAGTGAATTGCTGAAAACCGAAAGAAGTCTCTTAAAATTCCCCTGGAGAAAATCACACACTTCCTTCACACAAAAGATGACTCAGATGATGGCAGATTTCATGGTGGAAACCATGGAGGCCGGAGAACAGTGGAACAACTTTTTAAAAAAGAAAACCACACGGCTCCGAAGGCATCTGCCCATTCCTTCTAAGTTACTGAGGACACGGGGGGAGATTGTACCCCATTCCCTGTTCTTCTCTCACGGTGTGTAGACTGTGTTGTGCTTCCAATTTCTGTGTTTATAATGTGCATCTCATCTCTTATTTTCTTGCTTAGTCTGGCCAGAAGTTTATTTTGTGGAGCTTTTCAAAGAACCAGAACTCAAGTTAATTGTCTTTCTCTATTGTTTTTTATTTTCTATTCAACTGATTTCTACTCTAATCTCTATGATTTCCTACTTCCTGATTGCACTGGATTTAATTTATTCTTCCTTTACTTCCATTATTTTACTTTTTTTAAAGTGAAACTTATTTCCTAGTCAGCAAACTAAATATTTTTGGTCTGCGGACTGCTTGGTGTCTGTCATAGTCATTCGATCCTGTCACATAGCCCCAAAGCCACCATAGAAAACATGCGAATGCGTCAGTGTGTCTGTCTTCCCCCAGCCTGCGTTCCCAGACACAGAAGGCCTGATTCAGCCGGTGGGTGAAGTTTGCTTACTGCCGGCTTAGACTATCAGTCTGTGGTCTTTCATCTTTTCTCATTTGAGCAATTAATGCTATAAAAGTGTATCCTAAGTACTTACAAAGCTATCTGTAACTTACAAATTTGGATAACCTGTTTTGATTTTCAATTAATTAAAAACATTTTCTAATTTCTCCCTATATCAGTCATGAGTTTCGGATGCTCGGAGGGACAACTCCTCCAGGGCTGGCCCATCCCCAGAGACAGGGAGTGACTTGCCCCCAGTTCACACTTTGCGCACAACCCTGACCCGGAGCCTCACCCGCCCCTCCTCCAGGGCCCTCACAGGGACACTGTCCAGCAGGCAGCAACCTGCACCCACAGCCAGCAGCCATTCAGACTGGCCAGTCCAACCTGCTCGCCCATGTTGCCTTCACCTCCCACAAACATCTCTGTGAAGAGTCTCGCCGCACTGCCCCGCACTGCCTGCCCCCTGGCCGAGCTGGCACTCCCTGTGTGGACTCCCCGCCGGGGGGTGTGTCCCTCCTCTCCAGCTACCTTTTCAAGGGCAGCATCTCCTGGTCTGCAGGCCTCACTACACCGGAACAATAATAATACAACTTACATTTTAAAACACCTTGTCACTTCCTCTTTGTTCCATAAATAATTTAGAAGTTTGTTTAATTGTTTGGTGTTTCAGGATTTCCTATGGTCTGTATGTGATTGGTTTCCAGTTAAAACTCCATTAGCATTAAGGAACTCTGTGTGTCTTGAGTCCTTTAAAATGTACTGGGGCTCGTTCTGTGACCCAGAATGCGGTCTGTCTTGGCAATGTTCCCTGAGCACTGGAGAAGAATGTGCACCTGCTGTCCCCGGGCAGAGTGGCCTTCACACATCCATTCAGTCGAGGTGGGTTTCTGGTTGCCCATGAAAGTATCTCAGCACCTCGAGATCAGCCTCCCCGGCCCTGTGCCCCAGGCTTGGGGGGAATAAGGTGCTAGATGCAGTGAGGAATTCCCGCCAACAAATGTCTCCTCTTTGATCTCAAAACACTCCTGGTTGATGTTGTCCCCAGGAGAGGTGGAACATGGGATATGTGCCAACCTCTGGCTATGCCTCAAAAACATCCTGTGGATCGCAGCACAGAACAGGGCTCCACAGACCCCACTGCAGGAAGTTAGTCACCACAGGACACAATCCCCAAGCCTCTTCCCCTCCAGCGACTGTGAGAGCTGAGGAGGCCTATGCAATGCCCTGGGGCCCACACATCACCCTGTATTTTCCCAGCAGCCTGGGGCAGGTCCAGGCAGGGTCCCCACCTTAGCGAACTCCCACCACCCACTGCAGGGGTGCAGGGTGAGGCCGCTATGGCTGAGCACGGTGTTGTGAGGACCTGTGGGGAGGCATGTGGCCCTGAGAACAGCCCCAGGAAGGAGGGTTACAGGGGCTGCACAGCCAAGGAGGGTAAGGCAGGGCATCAGCACCACTGTGCTATGCAAGCCAAGAGTCTGCGAGACACTGCTGAGCCTCCGGGGGAGTGAAATGCGGGTAGGCAACATGGGAGGACCAGCTCCTCCCAGCCTGTAGCCCGAGAAACTCCATCTTTATCTGCTTTCTATGCATCAAGCATCCACAAGATAGAGAGAATCACTTAGGCCCATCAAACTGAAACATGTGTAGGCTCCAGGCAGTCGCTGTAGATGAAGAAAAATGGCCAATATAAGGTACGTGCTAGTCAGGCCACATGTGATGGGAGACACTGATGGGAGACCCTGAAGGCTGATCTATGCCAGATGGACATCGTCCCCACCCCTCCCATCCACATCCCAGACCCCCAGCCGGCAGGTGCGCCTGCCTTGGAGGGTCCACCATCTGACCAGGAGTCCACAGCCAAGCTCACATCATGTCCCTGCTGCAGGGATCAAGGCACAGAGGGGCTTCCTGGAATCCCACCAGCTCAGTTATCAGGAGGCTCCTCCTGGGGCTCCAGGGCTGGGGGGACCCACCTGGGAGGCTTGGGACACTCCCTCTCAGGGCAGCTTTTCCCAACAAGGAGAGTCGGGAGTGCTAGTACATCACATACTCTGGCCGTTGGGGTGCTGGCAGCCTCCACAATACTGTCCCTGTGCCGGTTGGGATCAACTGAATGTTGGGTTGCGTCTCACTTGACTGCTCTGTCAGGAAATGCTCTGTAGCTTTTTTCTCTGCTATAGAAGCACCCCAGCCTTGGTTTTTGGTTGTGTCTAGAGCCAGAATTCCAGCTCGGAGAGAGCACGGGACACCATGTTTCCTGGGGAACCTCAGGGACCTAAAACTATGCCCTGCAGTGTCCCACGTCCTCTTCTCTGGTCACCCTCTCGGTCTTTCTCAGTGTCTGCTCAGCAGCCTGCAGAAGCAGGCAGCCCTGTGCTCAGACAGAATGCCCCTGTTCCTGCTCATGGGTACCTGTCTGTCAGCCCCTGGCACTGCTGAGCTGCAGCGCTGAGCTGGCAGCTGGAGGTCCAGGTGAGTGATCTCGAACAAGCCGCCTTTGTCCCTCTGGCCTCTGGTGTCCCTCCGTCAAACAAGCATTCGGGAATGGTCACTGTCCCTGAGCACACAGTAAGTTACTCTGCTACATGCCCTGGGGTGTTGGCATGCCCGGGAGGTCCTTGCAGGGAACGCTGCCCGGGGTGGGCCAGCTGGAGACACACCGTCCACTTGCTCGTGGGTTTGGCGTACGGGCAGGAGAGGCTGGCATGGAGGACAATGGCGGCTGTGCCTGAAGGCCTCTGGCTCGAGGGTGCCTGCACTCCCACTCGTGGTGCTGTTTCCTTGGAGTGAGGCTCTGCTCTCTCCAGAACTCTCAGAAGCCCCCTGAGTGGCTTCACCGTGGGATCGGCCAGGCAGGGTTTTGTGCACCAGGAAAGCCCCTGATGGCCTCCAGGCCCTCTGCTCTGCACTGCTAAGGAAGGTGCTGAGGCTGACCCACGGGGTCAGGGACGCTGGGCATCCTCGCCAGGACGCCTCCCCTTCTTGCATCTGATGCCAAAATTCAAGGAGGAAAAGACAATGTCAGCAAGTGGGGAAACAGGAGCCACCGCTGAGGCTGGCGAGTAAAGCTTCTCCTGCAGTGGTGCTGGGGACTCCCGGGAGGTCTGTGGCTGACACGCCGCGGGACCACACCTTCTGCCAGGGCTTCTCCAGTGGGACAGCACCCACCTGCCTGCCCAGAGCCAGCTCAGTCTTGGAGGAAGTAAGTCCCCTGCCAGGTTCCTTTGGAAACTCCCACAGCCAACTCAGGTAGGAAAACCCCCCGCTTGGTGCAGAAAGCCGTGGTGTTGAGAAGGTTGGCCACCTCAGCCAAATCTGGACACCTGAACGAAAGATACGAATGAACTTTGCTTCGTGGAATAGGAATATGTGAGTTCGTATCAACAGAATAGGAGAAATAAATGGGTTCGGTGAAGAAAACTCGTCCTTACGATAGGACTCCAACTACCAAATGCAGGCGGAATGGTGGACAGAAAATTCCTGTTTGGCAGCATCACATAATCACTGTTTTGGGCAAGACTCCTTAGCGGATGTTGAGATTGGTAGGTGGAAGGGCAGGCAGGGGCAGCTACTTGTGTTGTAGAATCTCCCACCAGATCCTCGCTCACGAGACGGTCTCCGCTACTTCATCGTGAAGGCCCCAGGGGGACAGTCATCATCACCCCCCGGGCACAGACAGAGACCAGAAACCTTCACCGGCGCTCAGTAGCATCTTTGTTCAAATTGCATAACCAGAACCTAATCACAAGGGAAGATGGAGTGAATCCAAATGAAGGGATAGTCTACGAGGTAACTGGCCAATATTCTTTAAAAATAAAAACAAAGACTGAGGATTCGTCACAGATTAGAGTTGAAGGGGACAGGAGAACTAAACACACACAGAACCTGGGACAAGGAGAAGGCCCATTTTTATGGATCACCAGCAACTTGATCACTGTGCCCTCCTGCATGATGTGCTGACTTTGGGGACTGTGGGTGAGGTTTCCAGAACTCTTTCTGCTATTTCTGCAACGTTCTTTTTCAGTACTGGGGTGTGCACCTCAAGCATACTGGGCAAGTGTTCTACCACTGTGCTATACCCTCTGCCTCTTTTTATTTATTTTATTTTGAGCCCAGGATGGGCTCGAACTTGTGATCCCCCTGCCTGAGCTTCCCAAGCACTGAGATTACAGGTGTGTGTCACCACACCCACATTCCACAACTTTTAAATTCTGAAATTATTTCAAAACGAAAGGCCAAAAATATTTTTCAAAAAGATTAATATTCTCTGCATATATAAAAAAACTCATAAAAATCAATGAGAAGTTGAATGTCCAATAGGGAAACTAACAAAAACATGAATACACTATGCATCACAGAAGCACCACATAAAATAGAAAAGGTCAATGTCACTTCTAATTAAAGAAATACCAATATTATCAAGGCAGTACTTCTAAAACACTAAACTGGAAACTATCAACGGGAAAATAGCACTGCTGTGAGGTGGTTTCCCATCGCCAATGGTGCGCATTGGCATAGATCGTTCACAGGGTAGTTGATAGTGATGTGCCCACAATGTGAGCTGTGACCTTCCTCTTTGACCTCATGTCATATGGCTTCCACTCCAAAGCCCCTTGCAGCCTGCTCCCTGGAGAATGACCGGGGCCTCCACAGACCCTCTGGCTCCCAGCTACAACAGTCTAGGGCAGCCTGGGTGGCAGCTCCCACCTGAAGGGCACCTAACAGTGACTCTTGGACTCACTCTGACTGAATCCTGGCTCCCGCAGGACCCTCCTGTGGACAGAGATGCATCCCAGCTTGCCCCAAATGTCCCCACAGGGTGGACGTGATCTGCCTGTCTCGATGGCCACCCTGAGAGGGAGTTCAGGAACCAGCCTCTCTGGATGCCTCCTCTCCCTCTGCACCCCAGCTGGGGGTGGGGTATTTGGTTCCTGGCAGCCAGTCCCACTGGGGCAAGGTGATTTTCTGCTTGGGATAACATGGAACTTAGGATAACAGAGACCTGTGGGACCTGAGGACAATCAGTGAAGCTGTCTGTAGAGCCACCGTGTGGAGGAGGAGGGCACAGGCTGCTGCCTGACCAGAGACCCCCAGACTTTCCAAACAGGGGGCCCCACAACTGAGGAGAGCGGCTGCACTTGGCAATGGCCGTCCCAGCCAGATCAGGGTGGAGGTTCTGGAGCACAGGAGCTGGCGGCTGGCAGGCCAGCACCCCCATTTCCAGGCTCCCATCCTCTACAGGCCCCGGCTATCCTGCACCCTCACCATCTGTCATGGGAGGCCTGGGACAACAAGGGGGGTGCCATGTGGGATGGAGGCTGTCCTCTCCCGTGAAAGGAAACCAGGGCCCATGCAGAGCTGAGCTCAGAGACAGCCCGCCATCCCCAGGCTGTGGCCAGGGGGCTGGGTAGCCAGCCTGCTCCCGCTCTACCCATCCCAGACACAGCCTGCTCAGTGTGCAACCCTGCTGTGCTTGTTGCCAGGGTTTGGCCATGCGCCAAACCCCTGCCTCTCCTGGTACCGATGGTCCCTCTACCCGAGGGGTGGCCAGGGCATTGGGCCATGGTCATCAGGATGGCACATGGGCCAGGTCTGACCCGCTGACTCCAGATCTGAGAGTCCCGGCCCCCAGAGGGAGCTGAGAGCTGGCACGGACACCACTGTCCCACAGCACAGCCAGGGGGCCTCTCCTCTGCTTCCTGCTCCACAATGTTTTTAAAAAACTACAATCACAGACCCTGGGGAAAGCCTGCACTCACCTTACCCTCCCAGGTGCCGATAGCAAGAAGAGCAATGCCTGCAAAAAGTTTAAAACTGCAGGAAACGTAAATAAAGTCCTGGTTTTCAAGATGGCCAGAGAGACTGCTCTGAGGAGAGCGCTGAGACCGTGCTGCCCTCCAAGCACCATCCTGCTGTGACCTGTGGGTTCCGTGGGAATCTGAGCTCCCCTCCCTGCGTGCAGCCCTGGCAAACCCTGCCTGCTTCACCTGTGTAAGCAGGTGTCTCCTGGAACCCAGCCTGTGTGCCAGGTGCCACTCTGCATGTGCTTGCATGTCCCCAGCTTCTCTGAGCATTTGCACAAGGGGGCCGGGCACAGAACCTCATGTCGTCCCCATTCTCAGTCCTCCCGGGTCTTGGAGCGTCTTGGCCTGGTCTGCAGCTCCTGAGTGCACTGCCAGCAGATCCGTGCCTTCCTGTCCTGGGAGCTATGGGGGCTCCAGCAGCAGGTCTGAGCAGTACAGACCCCTTTTGGGGGCACCCTTCCCCCATGTGGGAGGCACTGGCCGTCTAGTGCTGGGGGATGTGAAGGACCACATCCGATGACACCTCCTCTCAGCCTGTACTCAACCTCTCTTTAAAAAATTCTCTCACTACCCTCCCTTCTCCCTCCTTCTCCCCAGATTCTGACTTAAAGGCTGGAGGTAAAGCTCCCTGGATGATTTTCATAAGCAGGCAGCCTGGGAACCCCTCAACCAGCAATGCTCAAAGCAGAGTCCCCCATCAGCACCTGCAGAGAAAGCTCATCTGTGCTGCTGAGCATGCTGAGTCAGAGATGGGGTGGTGTCCTCTGTAGAGTCAGAAACTGTGGCCTCCCGTGGGCAGCGTGGGGGGGTCTCCCTGGGCCAGCAATGCCACAGCATCTAAAGGGTCCTCTGAGACCCTCGCAAGGCCCCTCAGTGTCTCAGTGGACCAGTCCCCCACACGCTGTCAGAGGGGCTTACACCTACTCAGTTTCCCGATGGGACTGGAGAGGCACCCAGAGCGGAGGCCCCTCCCTGGGCTGTGCTGGCATGAAGACAGCCTGGGTGAGATGGCAGTTCCCAGCCAGCCAACATAAGGCAGTGGGGCATTAGCAACGGACACATGCACATCCTCATTAAAAGGTCCTGTCTGCACTTCTTTGGCTCAATCTGAGTTTGAGTTTCACCTGGAGCCAGCTGGAATTTGGAAATCTTGGAAATCTAAGCTCTCATTTCATGGTTGCAAGGCCACCAGCCTGGGACTTAGGCTTTCAAGCTGGAACTGGGGCCACTGAGGTGCCAGCGCAGGTTGGGGGTGCCTGGGGGGTGCAGGTGCTTCCCTGGCCACCTGCTGTCACTCCCACTGCTCCCATCACTGAGGGGCACAGCTTGGAGCTGCTCCCCACCTCTGCCCAGCACAGCAGTCGGGAGCTCTGGGGTTCAGGCTCCCGGTGTCACCCTGAGTGAGGCTCCAGGGAGGGGCCCATGGCGGCCCTCAGGCCAGACCCCTTCCGCACAGCCCTGTGGGGCCCATCCTCTGCCCGGTTTCCTGGAGTCCATGGGGGGCTTCCTGGGCTCTCCTCAGCCCAGGTTGTGGCCTCTCTCTGCCTGTATCACAGACACTCGATCCTCAGGGCTCTGCGTGCACTTGAGTTTGAGAAACATCCCCGTGAAGGTCTGAAACGTGAAGATGGGGCCGGTTTCTTCAGGGTACCTGGGAATTTGGGTCCCCATTCTCCCCTGGGGCCAGTGTGCGAAGGTTCTGGGAGGCACTGACACCTCAGCTCATTCCCCAACTTGATCCACCTGGGTTATGGCCCTTACAGTCCCCAGACGCCCCTGTGGGAACTGTGGGAGACCCTGCCTTATTTCCTGCCTCAGAGCTCTCCAGGGGATGATGGGACAGAGACCTGGCTCCTTCCACTCCACAGACTGCAGCCAGGAGGGCCACACCCCTCGCCCTGGGGCAGGGGCACCTCGGGGTGCACAGGCAGTCCTGCTAGACTCAGCATTCCAAGGGCCCCCAGGTACCAGGCACATGGGCCAGGCAGTGTCCAGAAGGCAGGCCAGGGCCCCTCCTGGGAGGAGCCTGGGGACCACCAGCAAGTCCCCGATGCTCTAGGTCTCGGTTTCCCCAACCTGTTTCCTGCCTGCCCTTGGCCTCCCTCCTGTCTGGAGCTGCCTGCTGAATTATTCAGCCGGCTGTGTTAGGGCCACCTGGCAGGACGAGGCAGGGTGAGCATGTTCCTGGACCACGTCCCACCCCTCTAGGAGCCTTAGTCACCTCTGGCTTTCACACAAAGATGGCCGTTAATGGATCCCGGAGCCAGCGTCTGCTGCCTGCTGGGGCTACTGCAGCCCTGGCGTCTGCCCGCAGCCAGCTCTTCACCCGGCCTGCGCCAGCCTGAGTCCTCACCTCCTTGTGGGCTCCAGGGCCAGGGATTAGTGCCATGTGCCCTGTGTCCTGGCAGTGCCTGCTACAGTGACTGCAAACACAGGCTCCAACCAGTCACCATGTGGATCCCCAATCCCCAGCAGCCAGGCAAGAACCTGGGAAAAAACAAGAGCCAAGACACCAGGCTTAGGACACCGAGTTTGGCTACTTTCTCAAAAAGTCCTTCAAGGGGCCTGCAAAAGGCAATAGCAGGTTTGCGATGGGGTGTATGGAGGCGCACAAATGATGTGTGTGCGTTATACCTTCAAGTGTGCACACATATGTGTACGTGTGTTCACATGTGTGTACATGTGTGAGCACAACTGTATATGTATGCATGTGAGTGGTGTGCATGTGTGAGTTGCACACATGTGCATGTGTGCTACACACCCAATATTTTATACCCAGTGTAACTCTGACTCTTGTACACATGTGCACAGGTCGCACACGACCAGTATCTGTGCTTTGGTTCATCTGGTTCCATGTCACAGCCTTGGGTCAGCGTCTTTGCTCCCAAACTGGTGTGTCTGCACTTGCCACTTCCAGGCTTGCTCATCCAGAGCACCCTTCCCTGTATGCTGGTCCCCACAACCCTCTGCAGCAGACCCTGCTTGAGAGAAGCACACGCACACCCCCCGGCCTGTCCTGTGGCCGCCTCCCCAGGGGCCCTTCTTCCCACACTTAGGCAGGCTGGGAAAGGATGTGAGCAGAGACGCGCCTGTCACCTGGAGGCACGGTCAGCTCCTGCCTTGAGGCCCTTGGGGCAGACAGCTCGCACGTCCTCGCTTGTCCCAGCGTGTCCCCTTGTCCTAATGGGTGGGCAGTGCTCATGGTGCTGAGAAGCACCCCCAGCAGCTGGCCTCTCGGACGTGTACGTCGGGCTGGTGGGAGGACACCAGTGGACATGCTAGGTGGGGTGGTCCAGGCAGACTAGGACCCTCGCTGAGGATGAGTCTGCAAGGCCGAAGCCCCCACTCCTGGGAGAGAGCCTGGCTTTAGGTCTGCCCCCCGAGCCTTCCTCTCCCCAGCCTCTGGCTGGCTAGGCCTTGGCACAGACACACTCAGCTTCCTGTGTAATCACCAATGTTTTGAGAAAAGAAACTGGGTTGGGTGCCGTGGGGAGCAGGGAGCCCCTCCCACCTGAGCAGAGCGATGGGAGGGAGCTACGTGTAGGGCAGGTGTGGCCCACCTCCCGGGCTCCTGCTGCTGCACGTCTCAGCTGTGAGGCTGCAGTGCGAGGCGCTTAGGGCCGGGGCGGCCTCCGCTCACCACACCTGTATGAGGATCTGGAGCCGCCAGCCCTGTCCCCTGCACGGGTGGGGTCGGCCTGACAAGTCCATGCCTGATGGGCTGTCTCGGGCACTGGGCTGTGTGTGTCTGCTCTCTTTCTCTGCCTTCAGGTGGCTCCCGGAACCTTGGAGGTGTCCCACTGTCTGGGCACAGCCAAGACCAAGAGAGCTCAGATGCCAGTGGTCTCAGGCAGTGTCCAGGGAAGCCAGCTCCTGCAGCCTGTGCACAAGAGAGTGAGTGGAGAGTCCATCTGTACCGTGTTCCCTGTGCAGTGTGGACGGCAAACATTGGCCATAAAACACAAGCAGCCCCCACACATAGAGCTGCCTGAGCCCCACAGTTCTGATGGATGCAGCTGTGCCAAATGGCTGCATGACTAGACTGAATCCAGTCCCTCTGCTCGCTTGCTGTGTGGCCTGGCCTGGTACCTCCCTCCCTCTGCCTCAGTCTCTTCTGATGCAGGATGGGATGGCAGAGAGGAAGCCTGCCCCAGAGGATGTGCCGGGATGGAACAAGGGGTACAGGGGCAGAGAAGAGGGCCACACACAGCGGTGTCCAGCAGGTGTCCTTGCAAGGGCCATCAGGGACCCAGCCAGCCCGGCCACCTCTCTCCTGTGGCCCCCATGTGCTCAGCAGACTGGGGCTGCCCCCCAGGGATCCCAACATGGCAAGGCCGCCTGTACTGTTCACCAGCCTGGCTTCAAGCCTCAGCTCTGCCTCAGTGTGCTGTTGAGCCTGAGAGGTTGCTACTGTCTCCCGTACCTCACAGAGGTCCTGGGAGGGGCTGGGGTACGAGGGTCTGGCAAACATGGGGGCTGCGTGGTCTCCAGTCTGGGGACCAGCCCGGTTGGTGCCCGGTGGTCTCACAGATGTGCCTGCTGTGTCAGCAGGTGGACCTAGCTCCCTGACTTTGGTACCAAGCAAGCCCACTCTAGCAAGTGCTGGGCTAAAGACCCACACGTCTAACAGGGAGCTGAGTTCTCATAAAAAAAAAAAAAAAGAAAGAAAGAAAAAAAAAAAAAAAAGTCCCAGAAGATGGATTTGATTTGGTCAGCCTTACCGGGAAACTTGATTCAAAAATCCTGGCAGATTTGTAGGAAATTGGCTATTCATGCCCAGAATGAGAAAGTACATCTCTCCCCCACATAAGTCACTGCCTGAGAACTTGTTACCTCGGCAGGCAGCCGCAGCGTTCTGCCTTGGCAGGCAAGCTGCATAAAACTCTGCCCCCAAAGTGATTTACAAACCGATGCTGAGCCAGCGCCCCCGCTCCCCGCCCCGGCCTGCCTGGGCTCAGTGCTTCCAGGACCAAGCACAGCCCCAGGGTGGGACCAGCCGCAGCCAGGGAGCGCAGGAGGACCCACCGCCACGCCAGCCTCGGGCGCTCTCCTTGGTGCTGAATGCAAACCGGGCCGGGGCTGCGGAAGTCTTGCACCGGATGACACCTGCCCCCACCCCAAGCCCCAAGGGCCACCTCAGACAGACCAGCATCTCCCCCAAAGGACCTCTGTAGGTGCGAGTGTGCTGGAACATCCAAGGCACCCTGTTACAGCTTCCATCTAAAATGCACTCCCTGCCCCCCCCAGTCTCTTGTGTTTGAAAGTGCTCAGATCACACGGCCATGTACTCATCAGTGGATTCAGTTGCTGAAGGTGCTGTTAGGAGGGGAGCCTGTCTGGAGAAGGTGTGGCCTGGAAGGGTGCATGCTTGCCCCGTGTCTCCCTTCTCTCTGCTTCCTGGATGCCACAGGTGAGCAATATTCCTCCGCCATGCCTTCCTGCCATACCATTCCTGCCTTGGAGCCAACCAAATATGGACTAAATCCTCTGAAACCATGAGACAAAGTAAACCTCTCTCCTCAAAGTTGTAGGTTGGCTACTTTGTCCCCGCAATGAGAAAGCGACTGTACACCGCTCCTCCAGGTCTGGCCTGCAGCTGTTCCTGCTGCATTACACAAAGTAGGTCCCAGAGGTGGTCCATTGAGGTTGTAGGTCAGGATGAGGGGTGACTTGCTGGGATACAGCATTGCAGGACATCTTGTCTGAGAAGGGATAAGAGGCGATGTTGTCACTTCCCTTTCTCTGAGAGGAGTCTCTGCCTCTGCCTGCTCGCTTGTGGTCCCTGGGGAGCTGCTGAGAGTGCCAGTCAGGTCCTGGGTAGAAGTCCAGTTGAGGCAGCCCCTCCCAGAGCAGGGTCCCGCACTGGGCCCACCAGGTGCACTGAGAGCTGCATGGCTAGAGATGTACGCACTGCCTCCGGGGGTGCCCTGCAGCTGGGGTGTGCATGACGTGAGGCCAGTCCAGGAGGCTCATGTGGCTGGGGCCAGCGTCTACAGGGAGGACTCCTGCTTGCCCATCGCCCAGAGCCCCGGGCCTGGGAACCCTCATGCAAAGAGCCGCGTGGCCCCGGCCTCACTGACGAGAGCTCAGACATGCTCTCAACAGCTGGGTCCCTTCGTGCACTTAAGTACTGTGAAGTCACCCTGGTGTACTTCCTCAGTCGATCTCAGGAACAGCCCTGAAATCCTGGCAGCAGGTCAGCTGCAGTGCACTGTCCTCCTTCATATTTCTGGAGCCCTGCAGCAGCCCAGGGAGTGTGAGCTGCCGGCGTGAGTTGTGTGTGTATCTCTCTTCTATGAGAGACCCACCTTCAGTCACCGCTCTGCCAGGCCTGGACCTAGCCCGGGCTGTCGCCACCAAAGTATGCACTGCTGAACAGTCCTCCGACACTCCCAGCAGGCGCTTCATCACCCTTCCACGGATGAGCAAACTGAGGCCCTGGAAGGGAAGCAGCTTGCGGGGCCATGAGCCGGAAGCAGTGCCAGCCTCGGCCCAGGCCCGTCCCACCCTCCTCCCCAGGCTGGCTGGGCTGCTGGAGGTGCAGCAGCCTCGGCCGGCCCGGCAGGAGATGCAGCCTGGGCGGCGAGTGTCCTGGAGGCTGTGATCACATCTGCGTGGGGCCCTGCGTCAGTGTGTGCACAGCATTCTGCGTACCCAGGTGTGGGTGTGCGGGGTGGTTTTGCACTGCATATGATGTGTCTTTGGGGGGTGTATACCATGAAGGGGGGTGCAGGTGTGTATGTGGCATGGTGTGTGCACACGGTGTTTGTGGGAGGTGTGTCACATGGGAGTGTGTGTGCGGGCTCAGGGAACGTGCACGTTTGTGAAGGGTGTATCCGTTCTAGGTCATGCACTGTTCGTGGGGTCTGGGTGGACATCTGTGGGACATAAAGAGTATATTTGTGTAGTGAGTCTGTATTTCAAGGTGTGGGGTGTTCGCAGGGTATCTGTGGAAGGTGTGTATTGTGGGGCGTCACTCCTGCTCTGGGGCGTGAACACACCTCACTTCATGTTCTGTCAGGAGCTCCTCCGTCGCCCTCCCCTCCTCAGTTTAAATGCTTCCAGACCCCAGCAGTACCTGTCCAGAGCTGACTCAGCTTCCCCCTGACCTACCTGAGCCACAGCATTTGTCGCCCTCGCCAGGGACAGCCCCCTGCTCTTCTGGCAGGACAGACCCTCAAAGTCAGGGCTGCCCATTCATACTTTCTCAGAGCAGAGTTTCACACTGGATCTGGCACATAGCAGGTTCTCAATAAAATTCTGTGGGACCCAGGTCCACGTGTAAATCTGAGAGTTGGTGACATGGGTCAGGTCTAAGTGGACGGGTAGATGGGTGAATCAATAGGTGACGATGACAGTAGAAAGATGATAGAGAGATCACGAGCAGATAGATAAATAGTCAGATGGATACAAGAGGGTGGGGGTACATATAGACCCCCCTCTGTGTTCCTGTTGGCTCTGTGGCTCTGTTGGTGAGCCCTGACTGATACGTCCACCTCTGTCCACCTCTGGCTTTCCAAATCTCAGATTTCTTCAGGTTCCCCAGGCCAAGAAGCACAACACAAGTTTAAAGAGAGAACTGAGAACTGGCTGGAGGGCGGGTGCTGCCCACCCACCTGCGTCTGCGGAGCTAGAAGGAGACCAAGCCCATCACATCCTGCCCATCTGCAGAGACAGGGCTCACAAAGCCCCACAGGCACCATCCTACTCCTGGCCATGGTTTGGAACAGTAAAGAGTTGTGCAGCCTCCTCCAGGCTCACCAGGTGCCCTCCGAGTCCCAAATTCCTGTGAGTCCCCACACATACCCTGCAGTCTCCCTGCACCCCTCCTCCCTGCTTCAGGACATTGCTCCCAGAATGCAAGCAGGCCCCTCCTGGCCTGCCGGAGGCAAAAGGTGCCAATGGGGGCAGATGGGGGAGTGGGGGAGACACCCCAGCTTACCAAGACCGCTCTACCTGTCTGCTGCTTTCCCACAAGAAAGTCTGGGAGCTAGGCAGGGATTGGCAGTGCCCATGTCCCATACGCAGGTTGTAAGTGAACATTTTGGGGCAGCCTGGGTCTGTGGTCTGAATCACAGTTCGCGTGTCCCACCTTCTCAGATGCCACCTTGACCGCAGATTCTGCAGGAAGCCCCACATGTCTCTCTCTGAGCAGCTCCGCGAGTGCCCTTGTGAAGTCCTCCTGGAGCCACCCTGGTAGGGCCTGGCAAACCCTGGGGATGGGCTGCTGCCAATCTCCAGAGCTGAAGTCCGTGCCCCCTTCCCTGCTAAACTGCGCCTTCCAGAATTTCTAAATCAAAGCAACCCTCACAGCCAGTTTAACACTCAGATAGGGGAAGGCAGAATCAATTGCTTCCTACCTGGCCCTCAGGACAGCTGTGTTCAAAGCCATGTGCAACTGCAGACACTTTGAAAGGAATAGCCACTGTGGCCACCGTGCAGCCTCCAGGCTGGCGACTCCAAGCTCAGCAGCTGCTGCAGAGTCCGCGGCGCAGTGCACAAGAGTCACTCAGTATTTACCGTGCCACACTCCCCTTGTCACGGCAGGGGCATCCAGCCCATAGAGCCTTCCGCAGCCGCAGGGCTCCCTCTGTGGGGTGAGTCGAGTCGCCCCAGGACAGCGTGACCTGACCGTGGGGGATGGGGCTGCCCGGCTGCCCTGCCCAGCTACTCAGAGCTCCCCAGGCCTGCTGGGACAGCCGCTGCTGCCTGGTGACAGGGGCCGTGCATCCTGCTCTGAATGACGCCCTTGCGGGGTGGGCTGAGCAGAGGCCATGCTCCCCACACACACACACACTGACAGCACTCACCCCGCAGTGAAACTTCCCAGACGTCTCTGCCCAGGGCCCTGGGGAGAAGCCGCTCCTTCCTGACGACCCCACATCCCCAGTGGTCTCCGGGGACCTCAGTGGTCATGGGGCAAAGATCGGCAGAGCTCCGGGGGCACCAGAATCCTGCAGGGAAGCAGGAGGTGCGAGGGAGGCCCATCAGGCTAAGCTGTCAAGTGAACAAAGAGGTCCAAAGGGCTTTTGTTCTCCACCCCAGCTCTGGCCCACGACACACAGCCCAGAGGAGCTGGCCCCAAGGTCGAGGACACAAGTGCGTGCAGGTGACATGCTGCATAAGCTCAGGGGACAGACTTCGTAAGCGGAGGGGGCCGCCAGTAAGTCTCAGGATCATCATTATGCAAGTAAGAGACAGAGACAGAGAGAAACAGACAGACAGAGACTGAGGTAGAAAGGCAGGTGGGCAAGGAGAGAAGGCGGAGGAGGCCGGGAGACGGGGGCATCCAGGACCCTGCCGAACAGGGCGGTGTGCAGGATTGTGTGCCGCCAGACGGGGGACAGAGTGCCTGTGCCTCTGTGCTCCAAGTCTTCCACCTGTGCTTTATACCCACCCTCACCCTGTCACGGTTATGCGACTTTGGAAGTCATGTAATTTGCCTGGGCCTCAGTTCCTCACTCTATACAGTGGGGCCAATAACAAAGACCCACATACGGGGAGGGTCACCCTGAAAGTGGACTATCACTGCGTCGGCATCTTGGCGTTCAGACTGGATTTTCTAGTTACAGTGTGATCCCAAGCAGAAACCCTCTAGACTTTTAAAACAAGGGGCGGTCCCCAGCAGGACCCAGGGCTGCCCAGAGGGTGACCTCTGCCTAAATTGTCTCAAGGCCTCTTTCAGGCCTGTCTGAGGCCTTTCTCTTCTCTCTCCTTGGGGACCCTGGGTGTAACAGGCACCTGACGCCTCAACAAGGGTCTGCAGAGACCTTCGGAGAGGCCAGTGGAGACTGCTCTGGCTGCTCAGGAAAGTACAAATCCACCTGAGCTCTGCAGCAGCCCAAGCTCTGTGGACACCACCTCTGCCCCCTCCAGCTGAGGTGGGGCGGAGCCCAAGGCCTCACTGTGCAGAGTCCCACCTCGGATCCAGGGGGACTCGCAGCTGCCCCAGGTGCTGGCCTCTCCAGTGTGGTGGGGCAGGGTGAAGCTGCAGGGTGAGGCAATTTGTGCAAGTGCTTTCTAAGGGAAAGGATGAGATAAAACCCTTAGGGAGCAATAGTAAGCACCAGCTACTCCAAGGACCTGCTTCTGCCAAGTGCTGTGTGCTACTCGTTCCAAAGTCCTCTGCAAGATGACACCATTGCTGTATCCACCCTGCAGAAGACGAAATGGAGACGGAACCCCTGGAGCTAAAGAAACCATGGTGCTCCCCCTTTCCCATCATGGGCCTGCTTCAGGGGCTCCTGGGCTCTGGTCAGACCTCCACAAAGACCTGTAGCTGCTGCCGGCTGAGGGTGTCCTCAGGCTTCTCCCAGACACCTCGGGCAAGAACCCAGGGCACCTTCTTCAGGGATTGCACATTACCCCAGGCCAGGTCCCCCTGTACTCGATGGCCCGCAGGCACATCGCGTGCATCCCTGAGCTGTCCCTGCCTCACCTAAGGCCAGGACAACACTGCTACTCCGGGAAGATGCGCATGACCCGCAGTAACCACAGTCATGCCGGCAATTATTAGCATGTCTTGATTAATTATTAATATATCAAAACGATGAATACAACACTGTGTTAATAATTCATGAGCTGAAGCACCAGTCTGTGGGGGGCACATTAGAAACTTGGCAGGACCACTTTCAGAGCTGGGAGTCCCCAGATAGGTGGAATCTCTGCGGTGGCACCCTCATTTCAAGTCATGCCCAGGAACCATTAGCAAGTAAACATTTTAATTAACTTGCTGTGACTCATAAATTAATTACCTTCATTTAGCTCCAGGCTCATAAGATAGAGATGGTTCTGTGTTCATGGGGCCAGAGGCTCAGTTCCTGTCAACTTTGGGACACTGGGGGTCAAGGGCTTCTGGAAGCTTGTCTTGCTGGGGTGGGAATGCACATGTGTGTGTGTGCACGTGCACACACACACACACACATACACACACGCTCACGCCATCTGCCTGCCCCTCTGCCCTGTCTAGGCTGGGAGTGAACTGGCGGCTGCTGGGAGCTGTCCACAAGCCATGGTACTGAAGAGGCATCCACTGGGGCTGCATCTTTACTGCTCTGCTTAATAAAAATGCCAGTACCACACCACCCACCTGACACGGGTGTCTCTCCTGGGCAGCTTTCCTGCAGGTACAGAAGGTAAATGGGGTACACCCAGGGTCCCAGTGAGTCACTGCCCCATCCTGGAACAGAGTATCAGCAGCCTTTCTGGCCCAGAGCTTTCCTGGGGCCAGGCCAGTCTCTTCCCAAAACAAGAGCCCCTTGTGAGTAGAAGAACTTGCTGTCTGGGGGCAATACAGGTTATGTATGCATGAAGCTTCTATTTTTAGCATTGTGCTACCAGTATGACAGATGGGATTGTTTAGAAACTGTACCAAAAATGGCTGACATGACCTTCAGTGAGCAACCACATGGGGAAGGGCCCCACTCAGGGATGGCTGAGGTATCTGGGCTGGGCATCTGGGGCTCCCGTGTCCTGGGAGAAGGAGTGAGGAGTGCTCAAAGCACCGGGGGGCACAGATGTTGTCCCCACCCCTGCTGGGCTGGCCCTGTCTGCTCCCCATGCACTCATCTCCACAGGCAGTGGCAGCCACCGAGGGGCTGTAGCTGTGTGGTCAGGGCCTCTTCCTGCAGCTAATGGACCAGATGAGCCAGCAGCCCCCCACTCGAGCTCATCCTAGCTCTCAGGCCAGGATTCGGCTGATTCACAGACCACACTCCCCAGTATGTGAGGCCAAAGGCAGCATGTGACAAATGAGAACTTAAGAAACACACTCCTTGGGGCCATTTCCCCTTGTCTTGGTTCCAGGAATTAAAATAACTCTCTAAGGGCCTGAGGTTTTGTTGCTGTTGCTGCACTCTTTGTCTCCGAGTCTCATCAGCCTTGTTCTCCCAGATGACACCACAGGTTAACAGGCAGGCTGTGAGTCCTTCCCATTAGAGTGCTCCTGTGTGGACAAGGGCAAGGTGATGCCATGTGTGGAAGTGAATGTGCCACTGAATGTGAGTGCAAATCTCTATACGTGTGGATGAGTGTGAGTAAATGAGAGAAAGTGTGTATGAGCAAGTATCTGTGTGAATGTGTGCACAAGTATGTGAATGTGTCATTGTGTGCACATGTCTACATCTGTGTGTGCATCTGCATTAGCGTGTGCTCATGTGTACAACTGTGTGTGAGTGCACATCATTGTGAGTGTTTTTGTATCTGCGTATGTAAGTGGGTATCTGTGTATGTGCATGAGTGCGTGTCGGTGTGAGTGCGCATCTGTGCCACTGTGCATGGGGGAAGAATGAGGCACTGGCTGGCTGGGAAGCTGACCACAGGAGGAGCCAGCTACCTGGGGCAGCCCCCGAGGCCCCGCTCTCACAGACTGGGCCTCAGGCTGTTGTGTGTTGCGACAAATGGCCAGTATGGTTGGCTCTTGTTCTGCACAGAGGATGCCCACCTACTCCCTCCCCCTCCGACAACCTCCTGGTGGCTTCATGCCTCTGCTGCAGCAAGGAGGACAAGGACGCCTGGGCTGCCCCTCTGAGCTGCTCAGGACCCACCATGCCCTGAGAGGATCTTGGCCCAAGCATGGCCACCTTGGGTCCAAGCAGTGCTGTGCAGAGCCGTCACATCAATTCCTCCCAGCTTCCAGCTGCTCTCCTCCCCTGAGGTTTCCGGGTGCTTGGGGACACAGGACCCCCGCCCCAGGGGCCACAGAGATGTTCTAGTAACGGGGGTCAAGCAGGCCCCTGTCCCCCCCAGCGCAGGCCTGACAACAGCAGCCCCAGACCCTGCCCAGGCCACCCCCAGGATGGGCAATAGAGCAGCAACTCAGAGGAAGGGAGACTGGATGCAACCACAAGCAAATCTGTGGAGACTGCAACTTAGCTCCTTTTGAAGGGGCATTTGGTTATCGATTTGATATTTTTGTGCGTGACAGGTTACGTACTAAAAAGTAGGGATTAGCAGATTTATGCACTTCACCAACAGAGCCTTTTACAGGGACATCAGCCTTGCATTTAAAAGATGCGTATCACTTAATTAGTTATTATGTCTGCTGATTGGTGCTGGAAAACATAGGATCTCTGTCCAGAGATTTCCATGTAGGCGCCAACCTTCCTACTCCTGAACCCACAAGCCCCTTCCAGCAGGAGGAGCTGAGGCGCACATTCCAGCTTTGTGTAAGTGGAGAACGTCACTTGTCAGTAAAGCAAGGTTTTCACAAAATCACATTGTCATTTTTCTTTTCTCTCGGATTTTTGGACTGGAGCTCAGGTTCCCAGGTGCCTCCCAGTGAATCATCAATGAGGTCTCACATTTGAGTGGGAGAAAATACACCCCTGGAGGTGTGGATGCTTGCTGGGGCCTCCCTGTGCCCCTACTCACCCTCCCAACTCTGGCTTCTCTGTGCCAGAGGAGGCCCACACCCCAGGGTCTGTCTCCACGGAGTGCGGCATTTCCTTCCGTGGGGCTCTCAAAGTGTGTGTGTGCGACACAGCCCTGGAAGATGCCCAGAAATCCACTGTGCAGACATCAGACCACGACTCACCCAGACTGATCTCTGTCCCGAGAGAGCCGAACTGTGTTATGCAGGGGCCGCTGTCCTCGCAAGAAGGGTAGAACCTCCTCGCCACCACCCTCAGCACCAAGTTCTCCCTCGTCGGAAGACAGCCTCCCGCTCTGAGGAGCTCAAACACTGTCATCCCGTCTCGGCTGGATAACATTTGCAAAACATTTGCTTCCCTCGCCAGCACCAGCATTCTAATGCTCCTATTTCTACTTATTTTTAGAGTTCAAATAAAGTCAAAGCACAGCAGAGGAACTCAGCCTCCACCCACCACTGCACCAAGACCACAGAGCTACAGAAGCCAAGCCCAACCCTTACCCAACAGCGTGAGTGTCTGGGAGCAGCGCTCAGAGGAGGGCCTGCCACAACACCTCGTGCTGCTTGGCTCCGCCCACAGCAACAGTCCAGGTGACTCTTTAGTGAAAAAAGCAAGTTAGCGGTCACTCCACCTGGCGGAGCTGGCTGCAGGGCGTGTTGGGCCATTTCTGAGCTGATAGAATGTTCCAGGTCTTGGCAGATATACGGCTGCATACATGTGTTGAAACTCAACAAACTTCACACATAAAATCTGTGCATTTTAGTGTATGTAAATCATGCAACAACAAAGTTGACTTTAAAAGAGAAAGGAAAAGGACTCAAGATTCAACTTGATAGGACACTCACCGGGCAATGACATGGACCAGGAAAGTGCTAACTGCAATTGATTGATGCCTACCAAACACATTTGAGTCCATGAATTCATAGTGATATCTTCTTTTTAAATTTGAAAGCAGCTGTTGTGTATTAACTGAGCAGATCCCAAAAATAACCATGGTAGAAGCTTCATCCCTTTTTCTGATAAAGACCTGGTCCTCCCTGGGGTCAGCATCTCCACCTCCTATGAAGTGGATCATCTTTTCTTCATCCCCTCTGCATAGAAGAGCATTCGAAGAGCTGCAGGAAGCTATTTGCTTCTTTGAAGTGTTTTCCAGTACAGCTCATGAATCAGACCCTCCACGCAGACGATGCCATGTTTGCCAAGGGACGGGGCGGTCAAAGTGTTCCAACAGGGTTGTGTGCGTCTTCTTGACTTTGCTGCAACCATGCTAGCAGACCAGTTCACTGACTTCAGGTTTGGATCATCCCGTGTGATGTGTGGTTCCACGGTCCTCAGCATGGCCGCTGAAGATCTGACAAAGACAAGGCCGCCGCACCCTTTAGACCCTTGGGCTTACAGCATGGATCCGCTCCTGATGACAAAGGCAGTCTGGGTTCTGCAGACGCATGGGAGTTGCTGTTTTCTTGCCTTCCCAGCCATTCCACACCTCTGCCCATGCTCCTCTGGCAATGGGTCTCATTCCTTCCAAGCTTGCATGCTTCTTCCTCAGACCCTGGATCTTCAGCTCTGCAGAAGTCCTTCCCTTTTCCTGATAGGCTTCTGGTACAGCAGGACTTGGACTTGTCTTCTCTTTGATGCCCTCCCCAGTTCCAAGCAAGCAAGAGTCTGACTCCACAGTGAGATTCAAGGAAACAGACTGTGCTTCCCAGGAGGGTGTCAGGGTAACAGTTCATTTTCCTGAAAAGTGACTAAGAGAGAAGACTCAAGCCCTTCTCCTGCCTGCTCTGGACTGTGGCTCTGAGACAGGGTCATGGCTGAGTGGAGGTTCTCCATGAAAACCTCCCAGGTGACAAGCAAACTTGTGGCGTGGAACATCACCGTTTCACAGTCCTGGGCTTTGGGTACTGAGTGTCACAGATGTGTGTGGAGTGGTAACTCAGAGCTCGAATCCAGCTGTTCTGTTTCTCCCCAGGCCAAGGAGGAGAAGCTGCCACAGTGGGTGTGATCTGCTGTTCCACACCATGCAGCAGGCTGGCTGAGGGGAGGGCCCCACGGGCAGGGCCTCAGGAGCTGCGGTGAAGTCCCACTGAGAGGGTAGGGCAGAGCGAAGCGCAAGTGGCCATGTGCTGGAAAGGGAATGTGGGGGCAAGACGGGAGCCCAGGTCTTCTGGGAAGCACAGGGCTCACCTCGGGAAGCCCAGTTCGACTCCTTTCTAGTCTCCCCGACAGCTAACTGAGCCATTTTCCATGCTTTCCCTCACCCCATCTCTGCGCGCTAACCCCCTTCACCTGCAGAGTCAGCCCACACTCTGCCGCTTTCCACCCTATTGACAGCACCTCCAGATACACCAGCAGTCCTGTAATCCTACTGAGGGGTGGCAGACCTACAGTGTGGTGTCTGCACAGTGGGGAGTGGAAGGAGATGTGTGTGCAGGTGAGTGTGTGTATGTGCATGCATGTGTGTGCCAGCGTGTGCACTGTGCATATGTGAGAGTGTGTGCCTCCGTGTGCTTATATGAGCCTGCATTGTACATGTGAACATATACCCCTCTGTGTGTGTGTATATGTGTGTGTGTATGTCGGTGTACATTAGTGCATAGGTATGATTGTGTGTGTGGTTGCAACAATGTGCAGATATGTTCCTAAATGCATGTGTGTGAGGATGTGAGTGTGTAGACCTTGTGTGTGCATTTCTGTGCCCATGTAAATATATGCATGTGTTTGTGCATGTATACATTGTACATGTGCAAATGAGTGTGAAAATGTGCACACATGTTCCCACGTGCGCACATGTGAGCCTTGTACACATTGTGCTTGCGTGTGTGTGTGTGAGAATGTGCCGATGAGTGCCTGTGTGTGTGGCACTGGGGCTAGGGCAGAGCTGGATGAGCAGTGGTGACAGGAGAAGCATGTGTGGATGTGGCCATGCTCTGACAGTCTCCAACATGTCAGAGTCCCTGGCAGAGTCCCAGCCTGGAGGGGACGATGAGCAACAGGGTTTCAAGCCGAGGGAGCAGTGCATCTTCACTTGAGTGAGCTGATGCTCAGTCTCCCTGGAATCCTCTTCTGGGGCCTGAGGAACGGAACAGATGCCCCGCCCACGGGCCAGTGGGGAGGAGCAGAGCATCACACCAGTGTCCCAGGGTGTGGCGGGCTGGAGAATAGCAGGGTTGTCATAGAGCAGAATTTCTCTCAGACAAGAATGCCCTTTTCTTTTCTTAAAGGTAACAGACACCTCAGCCCACTTGCAGGAAATCATGTGCTGGGTCTGCCCAGCACAGTGTGCAGCTAAGGCCCTTGAAGGCAGGAGGGAGGAGCAGGGGACCAGAGGCGGGGACCTTGCCCTGTCCCGAGTCAGGCGGAGGCCCTGGGGTCAAGCCTGCTGGCTCACAGGTGGAAGCAGAGTTGAAGCTCTCGACCTCATGTGGCCCATTTGCCCTCCTCCTCCCAGACTGTCTGGAGCTCCTGTGACCACGGGTTCTCCCTCCCTGAGGCTGGGGCCACCAGTTCCTTCTGGGTCCCCACCATGCAGGGGCACAGGGCCATGAGAGTACACCGCAGAAAATGACCCCATGGCCCAGCATACAGCTGTCTGGCTGCAAGTGCTGTGAACCGGAGGCTGAGGGCACAAGTCAGTGGGCCTAAGAGGGGACAGAGCGCTGGGGAGAGTGCTGGGCAGAGACAGTGAGGAAGTCACAGGACCCCCAGGCAAGTCCTAGGACCCACCAGGTGTGGACAGCACTGTCTAAGGGCTCAGCATCAAAATGTTCCCAAAGAGCAGTGAGGCGTCACTGGGACTCAGCACACTGGGAGTGTGGGCACCATGCAAACCCCAGAGCCATGTGAGGAGGTCAGCAGAGCCGCAGGGGACCGAGCAGGGCCCTGCACGTGCATACTGCAGGAAGGTGGGAGAGTGAGGGCTCCCTTCTGGAACAGGGCGCACAGGACCCACGCAGACCTGGCTGTGTAACTGCATCCCTCGTTATCTGGGAATGATGCAGACCTGCAGGGGACCGGTCAGCGTCCTTTGCTCATAAGATACACTTGGTGAAACTCAGGTTTCCAGGCCCCTACCCTGCAGCATCCGACTCAGGAGGCAGGCAGGGCCTTGGAATCCGTGTTCCTAACGAGTTCCTGGGGCTTTGTCAAGTTGACGAAGGCCTGCACCAAGGTGAGGAATGGGGTCAACTCCCTGTTCCAGGGAGTCACCTCTATGTCTGCTGCTGACCCTGCCCCCATGACACTGGCCACTCAGACTCTCAGCATCTACTGCTGAGCTGAGATCACATTCTCACCCTGACCGACGAGGAGACCAGGCAGAGCCCAGAGCTCCAGGGAACACAAAACCCTTCCCCAGCACAGGCCCCTCCTACCTGTCCCCTCCTACCTGTCCCTTTGCCTCTGGAGCCCCTTAAATCAAGATCCTCTGGGTCCCCCCACCCCATGCAGCTAAGCATTCAGCAAAGCACTGAAGACAGTACCCCCCAAGCTCAGCACGCCAACTGTGGCACAGTGCCTCTCTTCCCTCGAGGAAGGACAGGCCTTGGGGCAGACGCCCTGCACCTCCATCTGCTGCAAGCTTGGTCCCGGCTGGCTGGTGTGCCCAGCCAGATGGAGCCTGCCACTGAGTGGGCCCATGTGTGCACACTGCCCCTGGGGTCACTGTGACGAGGGCACTTTGATCCCAGACAGCTGAGTGCAGAGGGAAAGTGAGGTCCCCAGAGTGAGCCCATGTACTTGTCCCTCACCTGGCTTCCCCACGTGTGACCTTTTCCCAGCTGGACTACCTTTCCTAGTGTGCACCTGCCCTAGATATGTGGCTTGCTGGGGCCACTTCCGGCCCTAAGCCAAGTGCAGGTGAGGGGACAGCCCACCCTAGGGCTCGAGGATCCAGCTGGCCAAAGATGGAGCTTATCCATTGCTGCATCTGGCTTGGGCAGCCTGCAGCCTGGCTCCAGGCTCTGCTCTACCACCCAATGGCCAGCTTCTGCTTCAGTTTCCTCATGTGAGAGGTGGGCAGGGCCACCTCATACTACTCTCAGCACCACTGAAGCTAAGAATGCACTCGGGGTAGTGAGTGGCTTCCTGGGAGCCTCTATCTGCCTGGTCACCAAATGTGTACCTGGCAGTTCTTGGGACCATCAGCTAACCTCTGTGTCCATCCACCTAATCTGGCCCAAGGGGGCAACTGTGACCCTAGCGCTAAACACTTGCCATCTTTTTTATATTTCCTGGGAGTTACAAGTGGCTTTTACATTTTTAATGACTGGGGGGAATATTAACAGGAAACTATTTCATGACTCACAAATGCTATGGAATTCAAATTCTGGTGTCCACCAATAGAGTTTTATTGGAACCCTGGTCCCAGCCCATTTGTTACATGCTGTCTGTGGCTGCGCAGTATGTCTAAGATTCCAGGTAGGCCCTCAAGTACAACGTAACCCTTCATCCTGGGCCAGCTGGTCAACTGCTGCTTCCTGGGCACAGGGAGCATCTGTCTGGGGTTCTCATGCAATCCATATCATCGCTCTTGTCCCCCAGTGACAGACTACAGGGGTGAAGAATGGCAGGTCCCGGCCTGAGGACAGGGCCTGGTGCAGTCTTTGCTGGAAACCCCAGTGAAGCGCCCCCGAGCTGATGTCCATCGTGTGGGAGGCACAGTCTTGTGCGGTCCTGTAACTTGAAGGGAGACTGAGCCTGGAACAGGAAAGGCCCCTGCCCAGGTACTCAGCTGGCGGGGGGCAGAGCCCAGGCTGGGTTCCAGGACCAACTCTCCCCTGAGCCTCCTCTTGTCCTGAAGCATTTTGCCATGCTGGGCAGGGCCCTCTGCAGTAACGGGTGGTCGGAGACAGTGCTGTGACCACTGGCAGGTGTAGGCACAGGACAGTCGGGCTGGCAAGGGGCCCAGATGGTGAGGAAGAGCCGGGCTTGGCCGAGTCCAAGCGTCCCATCCATGACCCCTGTGATGGCCTGACTTGAACCACAGCTCAAATTTGAGGACCCTTATCCACTTTGGGGCTTCCTGAGTGAGTGCAAAGCCCACACAAGGACGGTTCCAGCCGCCACCACCACCCCTGCATTCCAGGGGTGTGCCTCACCGGCCTCTCTGGCCACCACTTGGGATACAAGTGAGCAGTATCTAATCAGCCGAAAGGCTGATCAGTTGCTTTGGTTAGGGCCAGGGGTTCCAGCCTGATGGTGGGTGGGTGTGACTGTCAGTTCTCGCCCAGGTGAAGCATTTGACATGGCACAGAGAGCTGTTTCCACTCCCCACACTTTGGGTAGGAATGGGGGTGGATCAGGGCCAGGCCACCTTGGCCTCCCACCAGGTCTTCAGTTGGGGGCAGGAATTTCCCAAGTTTCACTTCTGACACAGCACTGGGCCCCACTCTCTGGACAGGCAGAACAGCATTCTGCCTGGTGTCTGCTTGGGTCGCTGGGTTTGGTGGGGGTTTGGGGGTGGACCATCCCTACAGCTGCTGACCAGACTGGGAGGTATAAAGGGGGTCAGCAGCAGAAGCTCCTAGGAGGCTCCCAGACCCTAGGTCAAGACCCTTAGAAGAGCCTGATTGTCCCTTCCACTCAAAAAAATGTGGCTGGAGGGAGGGCCCAGGGCCATTTGAGGCCGCAGAGCCCCAAACCTCAGCCCCGCCTGGTGCTAAAGGAGGGGCCACCTTCCCCACACCAGTGGACTCTGTGGCCTGCAGCCTCCTGGCCTCTCCTTGTCTTCGGCGACAGTTACGCGTGAAGAAGGATGCCAATGCCATGTAGCAATTAGGCTTGAGCTGAGCCTGGGAGTTAGAAAGAACCCCTGAGGCCAGGGCTGTGAGGCTGTGTGCTGACCCTGCAGGATCCTGTCCTGGGACCTGCCCTCTGTGTTGACCACCTCCCTCCCGACCCTCTGTCCTCCCAGGCCCCTGTCCCAGCCTTGCCTGCCTCTAGGCCAACCACTGTGGTCCCTGAGCTAAGCACTTTGTCTCTGTCACTCTGAGCAGAAGTCAGGGTTCACCCTGATGGGCATTTGGGCCAGAAGCTGTCTGGCAGGAGCCCCAAGCACCTATCACTCATGTCCCCAATGCCAGGCCCTGCTCAGGAGGTTGTCCATCTGGGCCCTTCTCAGGGGTTCTGAGTGCCCCTCCACACCACAGCCACCTGGCCTGCAGCCTGGCTCCTCCGTCTCAGCTGAGAGCAGGTGTGCCCGCTGGTGGCCTCGCCTGTGTCCCAGCAGCCCTCACAGGTGTTTCTGAGCCATGGGGCCACAGCCAGGGGGCCCTGTTAAGTGGCACTTTGTGGGGCACTAGCCCCAGCTTCTCAACAGAGGCCACCGGCCCAGGCCTCCCCCATGATGAGACACCCACTATGTCCCGTGATGTCCCTCAGGTCATCGGCACAACACAGATACTCATCCTTGCAAAGGCTCAGGGTGCACCCAGCACAGAGGTCATTTAAAGAATGCGGAGGCTCCCAGGGCCCCGACCCCACCTTCCCAGGTTCCAGGACTCAATTTTCAAGCAAAACTCTGGTGTGGAAAATGAGTATTTATTTCCAAGGTATCCTGGCAAGCACACCTGGGTGTTGTCAGCCTCAGTGCAGCTGCCACGCTCCACATGAGGAAGTGTCCAGGTCCTCAGCCGCCTGCTCCGCTGGGGCCCCAGCAGTGCTCAGGACTTGCTCACTTGCAGCTGACCTGCAGGGCCCTCCCTGTGGCCTCCCACTGGGTCCTTGGCGCGGCTGCGTGTCCTCTGGCCGGGCGGGGTGGCGCGATCAATGCGCAGCTACAGCTGGTTGAAGGGGACCAAATCCATTGAACAGTTGATTTGGTTCCATTTTACCAGCTTCAGCAAAGCATTCGGCTCCCGGATCCGTGGGGAACAGTGACGTCCATGCAGAAGGCAGCTCCACCAAGTGGGCATCTGGCGGGGGCGGGGGCGGCACAGCACAGCCAGGCGCAGGCCTTTGCCCCACCCTTCCCCAAGAGCCCACCAGGGACTCAGCTTGAGTGGCCACATACGCACACTCAGATACACACACATGTACACGCACACACACCTCCGGGACACACGTGGTCCCACACTCGTGACCCCTTCTCCACCACAGCAAGTCTCCCGTGAGGGTCTCAAGGTGTTGGGAGGGTTGAGGGCAGCAGGTGGCCCCTGTGTCCTGGGAAAAGGGACTTCTGCCTTTTTCATCGAACTTAATACAGTGACACCCTGGCTTTGCCTGGCCACTAGCATGAGATGTAGGAGGCAGCCGAGACCCTTGGGCACCTGCCCCATGGTGTACATCTGGGATCGGGACCCCACAGGCTGTGGGCTCCTGCCCTGCTACCCCCCACCCACCCAGCAGGTGCTGAGTCAGGACAGGCTGTCTCGGTCAGCCTTGGGACCAGGATGGCAGGGTCCTCCACGCAGGGGCCTGGTGGGGGCAAGGGGAGGGGACACTAACACCATACACAGCTTTGGTGGGCAGAGGCCAGATCGTACCTGACCCTCTCTGGGGCCCTCCACCCACACCCAAGCCCTGCAGCCCCGCAGGCCTCTTGGCCCAGAGCTCCCCTCAGTGACTCGTGTGTTAAAATCTTGGTTGCAGGATGCTGGGTTCGGGGGGAATGACTGGATCATCATCAAGTGGCTTAATCCACTGATGGGGTCATGTCTGCAGGCATTTGAGGGCGCTCACAGAAACAGGAGGTGGGGCCACCTGGAAGGAAAAGGGTCATGGAGGCATGACCTTGGGGACTGCGTCAGGCCCTGGCCTTTCCTCTCTGGCTCTGCGTCATCACCCTCCCTGCTTCCTGGCTGCCTTGAGGTGAGCAGCTTTGCTCTGCCATGAAGCTCTCCCTCACCTCGGCCCAGAAACAACTGACCACGGACTGAGGCCTCTGAAACCATAAGCCAAAATAAACCTCTCCACCTCCGAGTTGACTTTCTCAGGCACCAGCTCACAGGGATGGAAATCTACTAACACCCTCAGTCATCAGCAGCAATGGCAAGAGGCAGAGTGGCTTTAGCGGCACAGGAGACACAACGTCCTGTGTGTGTAGATGTCCCTCTGGAAGCACAGACCATCTCGAGCAGCACAGGGGCCCACGTCAGCCCTCCGCTCGGTGCCGCAGAGTCTGCTCTCTGCTTCTTCCTGCCTCCCCGCCCCCATGCTGTGGGGACAGGCTGCCCTGCACCACACCTGCTCCAGGGCCCTCCAGGAAGGGCTGGGCAGGATGAGCCCCTCCGCGTGCCTGCTCCAACTCCCATGTCTGGTGCCTTCTCTGCCCACCCTGCTGCAGCACCCCTGCCCCTGACAACGAAAGCTCTATGCTGTGCTGCCCAGGCCCTCCCTGAAGCTCCTCCTGCACCCTGGCAGAGACTAAGGAGGACCGCCCAGCCACCAGCCTCAGCCCCACACACACCTCTCTCTCCCTGCTCTGGGTGCAGGACAGAAACCAGGCTTCCTGGCCAGCCCCACCTGTCCTGTAATGAAGACAGCTTCAGACCTCGCACCAGCCACATTTATCATCACCGTCAGTATTCCCAACGGAGCAGATCTGACGAGCAATGTGATCAGCCCCCATCGAACCTGGCCCTGATCTGTTGGCTGCTGGGTGGTGGGAGGAGAGGGGTGTCCAAGGAAGAGCCCCCTGCATACTGTCAGGCCCAAATCCCACCCCGGGACACTTTCACACACCCTGCTGCAGGGCACAGTCCCCTCTCTCGCTGGCATTGGCACTCTCCTTTGACCCCTGTGAAGGCCCTTATTTCTGTCCAAATGTGGCCAGATTTGGAGGAATTCCCCAAAGGAACAGATCTTTGCTTCTGCACCAAACCTCTCCTCCCCTGTCTGGGGCTGTCCCACCACATTCCCAGGGGCCTGCTGCTTCAGAGGACATTCTTGTTCCCACTCGCCTGGCCCTATTACCACTTGATGCCACAGGAACCAGAAACTGAGGGGATGTAACTGCCAAATCATCTCTCTGTCCTCTTAGGGGAGGGGATCCAGCTTTGCTCATAAACACAGTTGGCAGCAGTTACTCGCTTCACTCACGGGGCATCAAGGCAGCTGGGCTGCTGCACAGCCCACGTGGTATGGCCACACCTGCCCCGGGTGATGAGTCAGACACACCACGTTGCTGTCGCTGTCCTGGTTAACAGTGAACAACATCGAGCACCCCAGGAGCCCGGGATGGCTCTGAGCATCATGGCTGTTGCCCTCTCTGTTCAGCCCCACCAGCTCTGGGTAGCCAGACCAAGCCATCCAGATAGGGGGACAATGAGGCTGGGGTAGCATCCTGTCCAGGCCCAGCCCACCCTTCCCTCAAGCCATCCTCTGCTCCCTCACCCCACATGCCCCTCCCAGGGACAGTTCCTGGTCATTCTTTGCCAAACAAGTTCTCAACACACTGGCTCGCAGGTTGGAAGGAATCAGCTGCAGACTGTGTTCCTGGGAGATTCAGGAGCTGTGTCCACAGTTTGGCCACAGCAGCACAGACCTCTGCAGCCCCCGGGGACTTTCTAGATCTCACTAGTTGGCCACCTTGCTAGAGTGTTTCTCCTGGGTGCAGAGAGATCTATGTACCCTTGAGTCTCACTCACCATGCAGGGTGCCCAGTGACACCCCTGATGCTGCTCCAAAACTTTCCCCTAAGTAGCTTTTTCTTTTCTCCCTGCAATAGGCCGAGGTGCTGACATCCCGTAAGCTTCCCGAACTTCCTCCGTGGCCCACAGCTCAAAGGCCAGGCGCTTCAAAGAGCACACCCTTCCCCAAGATGCTGCTTTCATTCTGCTTCTCCCACAAGCTGCTGCAGCCCTAGCTGTCCTGTCCTCTTCCCCAGCACACGCTGTCATCCTACTAAGCCCCACACAGCCCCTCACCCCACGGGCTACCCCTGCACGGGCCACCCTGTACTGGGCCCTCTGAGCCACAAGGCTGCAGAGACCTCCACGCAGCAGAGCCCTGTCCTCGCTAGAAAATAAGCTTGCCAGGCAAGGGCACGGACAGCTCCAGGCTGCTGCTCAGTGCCCCGGGTCTTGGTACCAGGCCGGACGGAAAGATGGCCCAAGTGTTGCTGATGGATGTAGCATTTCTGGGACAGGAGGACCGTGGCTGGGTCCCGGGGCGTGGCTGCACTGGAAAATCTCTCTTTACCGGGGTGTCAAAGAGAACAGGCAGCAGTTACCACCGTTTGTCCATTTTATGAACCAAACAGTTAGGTGGGTTTTAAAACATCTGCTGATGGAGTCATCCCACATGGGGATGTGCACTCAGCATTTTTAAGCAGCAACTGATACTAGACACAGATAATCGCTGCTGAAAACACCGCAGCCCTGTTAAAATCAATGGAAAATTAGATGCTGTGAAAATGCAATATGTGTCCAATTAGTTATAATTGGAGCAAATAGTGATATAGACAAAGTAGGGAGCAGAGAGTACACACCAGGACCCACTCACTGAGGGGCCAGCCTCACCCTGGGAGGCTGCATGGGGTGATTACGCTGGGGGACCAGGAGGGCCCTGGGCCAAGCAACGGCTTGTCCTGGAGCCCTCCTGCATCTGTTAAGGGCCTCAAGATGCCCAGCGGACCCTGCAGGGGCAGCACCGCAGCCCAGATTTACAGCTGTGAGGGTGCTCTCTGCCCAGCTTACAGGCTTGACGCTGAGCAGAGGGTGACCTTGGGCTCCAGAGCACCATACTCAAGCTGGAAGTTCTCAGGGGCTTCGTTGGCCTTGCTGAACCTCAGCTTCCTCCTCAGGAAGTGTGGAGGGAGTGGCACGTGGGTTTGGTGACCACATGCATGAGTACCAGCCCGTGCAGCCTGCGATCCCTGCCACCCCATGCCCTGTCACGGCTCGGCGGGGTCCCCTAGCCACCCGTGCCTCTGGACTAAGGCTGCACCCACAGCCCCTGCCCAGGACACTGGAAATGGTGATCACTTTGGGCAGAAACCACAGATAACCCCCACGGGAAGTTGTGACTTGCCTCAGCACACTAGACACCAAATGACCATCGTCCTTTGTGAGGATGACACCAAACACCTCCTACTGAAGGACAATCAACACCTGGTCACACCTGCTGCCAAAGCTGCTGCCCTCAGAGGCCACAGCACAGAGCAGGCTGCACCCTAGACCATAATCATCACAGAGACCCAGGGGCCCTGTGCGAAAAGGCCGGGGTGGGCCCTCCACTCTGCCACTCCTGCCCCGTCCATTCACCCACCTGCTGGGCAAGGAGGGCAGGTTCCACAGACCCTGCTCCTTGTCCCAGGAGGACATCACCAAAGGCTGTCTGGATGCTTTTCGTACTTTTTTTTTTTTTTGCTATGGAGCTTTTAAAACTTAAGCATCAATTACCTAATACTTCTCCATGCAGCAACACTACCTATTAGCACTCAGATTCGCTATGAAATTAATTTTTAATTCCAGATTGGGGTTAATTATTAAAATAGCAAGGAATTATGGCTAACCCAGGGGGTTTTAGCAATGCTGGATGGGGCTGCCCCACAGGAGCCTTCTGGGGGTTCCATCTGGGGGCGCCAGATCCCACAGGACAGTTTCCAGAGAGACCCATAATTAAAAGGCAAAAGAAAAGCTCACTCCCACCGCAAACAGCCCCGTTCCTTAGTATCGGCAATGCTGACTCAGCCAAATGCCAACAAGACTGGGCCAGTCCAAATCCATAACTTTTCTGTCTGTTCAAAAAAATGTATTCTTTTCTCAACACTGATAAAAGTTTAATACAGAGTTGCCCGGGTTTTTAATAAACTTGTCAACAAAAGAGCATGGCAAATTGATGGGGCCCTTCCTGGAGATAAATTTTGCCTCAAATAGACCCACAGAGCAGGAGGCAGGGCGAGGGGAGGCAGGGCAGGAGGGGGCACGCGATTGTTCTGCTGTTCTTTGCAAAAATGGCAAGACAGATTTCTCTGTCTTATTACCTCAAAGGCAGGGCCAGCGTGAACGCTGGTTTCATTTGAAGAAAGCAGTATGGTTGAGAACTTGATCACGGAGTCCTGAGGTCAAGAGAAGGCAGGGGAGCACCAGGGCCACAGACAGCCAGTGTGGCCCCAGATGAGAAAAAAATCACTGGTGGTAAAGGGTCTTGTTGGAGCCCCTGCCACAGATGCCACAGGCAGGTGCTGGAGCCACCAGGTCCCACAGCACGCTGCACCCCCTCCACCTGCAGAAATGGATCCCACAGCTGCTGGAGCGCAGAGCTCAGAAATGGTGTCAGGTAAGAGAGCAGCGGGCCCTGTGTGGCCACTGTGGGCCTTGGGACACCACGGAAGGCTCCAGTGACACACAGCGTGCGCACATCGCCTCTAATTTCTCCTGGGGAAGTCTCAGCACCCCTGCTGAGGGCACGAGCGTGGTGCCATGTTTGAGGGGCACCAACAGGGACCCCCTTGCACCCTTACTTATGGATGCTTGGGGCCCTCTGGGTATTTGAAATTCCCTTGTTAGAGATGCACTTCCTGAGTTAAAGGTGGGGGACCAACTTTTGGAAGGAGCACGTCAAAGTGTGCTGCTATAGGAGGGAGCAGCCAGGGACAGACTGGGGGCGAGAGGAAGGGGACCCTCACGGCAGCCTCCACCTGCCACAGGACCAAGCCAAAGCTGCAAGGCCCTTGGGAAGGGACCACAGCATGCTGCCAGGTGCCTCCTGGGCTCGACACCCTGGAAAGGGGCAGGTGAGGAGGGGAGCTCAGAAGACAGAGCTCAGAGCCTCGCCCAGGCCAGAGCTGAGCAGCTGCTGACCAAGAGCAGTCTGGTGAAGGGAGGGGTTCAGGCGCCAGCCTAGGCCTCCAGCCCCAAGTCACCCGAGTTCAGCCTCTCCAGCCGGGTAGCTGAGCGCGCGCACTATTTATACTAGCCGTGGCGAGCAGGCAGCTGGGGAGATGCAGGCAGCACTGTAGCCATATCTGGGCATGACCAAGGGCACACAGGGCTGCCAGGGGGACAAGGGCCCAGGCGGCACATCTGTGCCGGGTGTCCTTCAGCTTCACGAAGTCCCCACAGAGTCCCCTCATGACAGGCTCCAGGACAGCTGCCGTTTCCCCTCCCTGCAGTTAAAAATACTCTGGGTCATTGTCCTGCTCTTCCCAGAACCTGCCCTCCAGGCATGTGTCTGCACACACGCACATGTGCACACGTCTGCCAAGCCCCAGGGGAGGACTCACGGCTCCTGCCCCAAGCCAGGGTTTGGCCTCTAGGGAAGGGACCCAGACTCTCAACCACCTTGGAGGCCACCTCCTGGCTGGGAGAAGCCAGCAACCTTTCCACGCAGCACTCCTGCTGTGGGGGCGCCTCTCGCTTTTGCTCTTCCAGGTGGAGCCAGTGCCCCAGAGTGTGCCCGGGCCTCCGTCCCTCGCCGTTGCCTACAGTTGCACCCAGTCGGGGTGGCCCAACCGAAACAGGCAGACGTGGCCTGAAGAAACTGTGCCTCTGAAAGCCTGGGGGAGATGGCCCGGTTTCCCGGCCTCTGCGGAGGCCCTGACTCTCGAGCTAAGGGCTGGCTGCGAGCTGCTGGAGGTGGCCTCTCTCCCCTGCCCTTGAGACGCGCGGCCCTGCATGCGCCTGCGGCTGCACTGCAGCATCCTGGCAGCAGCTCTGCAGTGGCCTACACTGCTCCTGCCACCACCCCACGGCTCGGTGGCACTGGCCTTCCCGGGGGCAGCTGGCCTGGGACTGGGATCACCAGCGGTGGTCCTCGCTGGATGCTGGGGGCCCTCCAAGCCCCACACTCCGGTCAGCCGGGTCCTGGGCCCAGCAAGGAGCAGACCGAAAGCCTCTGGGAGCTAGCGATATTGCCCCTTGCCAGAAGCAGTGCCACCTCTCCCCGTGGGAAGTGCCCAGGACACCCAGGGCGGAGGCAGCTGGTGGGCCAAGGACAGCGGGCGAGACTGGGTCCCTCAGAAAGCCACAGCTGTGGTCCCCCAGCCTCCCTTAGCAGACGCTTCACCCCCAGGCCTGACTACCCCGAGGAAGTGTCCTGCCCCCGGGCACCAATGGCAGGGAGCCGGGCTGCAGTGTCAGAGGCCCTCAGCAAATGGACATGCACGCAGGGCTGAGTCAGCACAAGCCTGTCGGATTGCTGGCTTACCCTTTATGCTAAGGTGGCAGCTATTAATGCAATTGCACCACCCTGCCCGCTCTTCCGCCTTCCTGGCCCAGCGGGCCCCCTAGCCAGTACCTTCCCCACCACGCCCTGGCCCTAAAGGTTTCTCTCATTGTTAATTTAGGGTATGGGGGGGTGTACAATTCAAGCCATGTTTACTTTGATCGACTTGGTCTGCAGCAGCTAAAATACCCACCCCGCGGTCAATCTTTTCATGCTTAATAGCAGCTTATTCTCCAACAAAATGCTTTTCACGTGAGTTCAACGGTTCTAGATGAGATTGCTGAGGCACCCCCACCACAAACGCTTTTACCAGTCCTGCACCCACTTTGAAATACTCGTGCAATAAAATGCCTTATTGCACTTCAGGCACACGCTCTGTATCAAACTGGGATCCCTGGCAACTCCCTCCTTAGAAGGGGTGCCACATTTTACTCAGTCACCTGGCTACAAAAACAAGAGATAATTTGTCAGACATGCATATGTGCACACTGCACACACATGGCAGCTCCTGCCCCCACCCTCAGACTGCTCTTAACCGCCCAGTAAGCTCCACTCCTCTCTCAGAACTGGTCTTGTTCACATGTGGAGGTTCCATGTGGAGCACAGCTGTATTCGTGAGCTGCAGAGTAGAACATTTCACTAGTTTAGTTTACTGAATTGAGGAGCTCCTCGGTTCTTGGAGCTGCTGCTGCCCAGCAAGGCCCAGACCCAACATCCGAATGCTGAGGTACAAACATTTCAATATGGTTCTGGAAACCCGGCGGCACCCAGGGGTGTAGCCCCAACCCAGCAAGCTCAGCAAAGGGACACACGGTGTCTCGTCACAGCTGCACACCCGCCTGAGTCCCGGGGCTGGCAGGAGCATCCTGAAGGGACAGGGCATCCCCTCTGACCCCCGCCAACCCCCACACAGGCTCCTTCCTCCTCTAGAGGCATTCTGTCTGGGTGGTGCCATCCTGGAAGTCCTGCAGGGAGGGCCCAGTCTGTGCGTCTGTGTTCCTTCTTCCCATATAAATGGAGTAAAGTCCTGGGCATCCACATGCCATGCTGGTGCTGCACCTCTGCTTGCGGAAAGGCTTGGAGCCTCACATGCAGGACACACCAGCCCTCGGGCCCTGAGTGTCACCGGGGAAGCAGCCCATGGTGACACACACAGGAAGAGGGGCTTGGGCTTCCAGGGAGGAATAACGAGAGACGTTCATTTTTAATCCAGCAGATCAAGGCCAGAGGTGATTTATAGCCAGCAGGCCACGGCTCACTCCCCATGAACCCTCTAGTCTTACTGCTCGGTCAAACCTAATTCCAAAACACTGATGCTTTTATTTAAACACCGCATCCTGCAATAAAGCTTTAATGTACGACAGACGCATCTCACGGAAGTCAGCGGTGTGTCTGTGGCCGCCTGAGTCCTCAGTGGCTGCACGCCCGGCTACTTCCCTCCCTGTGGCCGGAGCTGGAAGTGTGTAGGGCAGAGACGACCTTCCGGGGATGCTGAGCACTGACTCCCCTGGGGTCACTGGCCAAAAGGGAGGCAGTGCCCAAGGACAGTGCTACCTTCTCACTGCCACACCCAGCCACAAGCACCACGGAGCAGTCATGAGCAAACACAGCTTCCAGAAGAAGACTTAGAGATAGGAAAGGGACCCTCAATGGCAGAGGCCCCAGGCCAGCCCCTCAATTAGTCACCTTGAGAGTCCTCTGGGCTTGGGGGAGCCTCCCGTGGCTCAGGTCTGCCCTGGTCCCTTTGTCCAGGGCGTCCTTGGGCTGGCTACCCCCATATCAACACTCACAGCAGCTGACAGAGAGGCCCCGCCTGCCCCCCCAATCACTGTCCCACCAAGACCGGGGCAGGACAGGCAGCAGCACCTGCCACATGCAGCCACGGCCATGCTAGGGCTGGAAAGCAGAGCTGAAACACGTGGGGTGAAGAGCCCCAGGCCTCTGGAGAAGTGGCTCTGTGTGGGGATGCTGGCCCCAGCCAGGCTACAGCCAGCCCCTACTCTGAGACCCAGAAACAAACCACAGACACCCCTCCCGTGGCCGCCAAGACTCCCTCAGAGCCCTCTGCCCTTTGTCTGGCCCAGGAAAGACTTCCTAGACTGAATTCAGACCTGTCCTCACCTCCTGGGCCCCAAAGAGTATCAGCTCAGCCCTATCTCTTGGTGAAGACTGGCCGGTGCAAGGCGGGCAAGACTCGGTCCCCCGTGGGCTGCAGCAGGATCCTGGGCCCCACACGTGGCTTTCTGCAGAAACTTCACCAACCTTCACAACTAAAAGTACTTCTAGTTCAATTTGATGAAAAAGAAAAAGCAAAGTGATGTTGGGGCATTGGCTGGTTGCAGATGGGACAGAATGAGCCAGGAGATTTGGCAAAATCAAGTCATCCCAGGCCTCCAGAAGGTGCTGCTGGGCTCAGGGATGGACAGGCTCAGCTGCTTTGTTCCCTTTGTCTTAATGACCACGAGTGGCCAAAGTGCAGAATGAGGCCTTGGAGTAACACCAAGGTTGGCAGCATCTCCGTGCAGGGGGTCCCCTGCCCCTTGTTCCCCTGCCTGGCTGTGCAGCCACAGGAGTCAGATGGCAGCCAGAAGGCACTGCTCACCCCAAGGCTTCTCACACTCGGACAGGAGTCTCCTTCCTCCTCTCCACCCTCTCTCACCCTGCTCATGGCCCTTTGGGGAGTCATTGCTCTCCCTGTGCCTCTGACAGTCTGCTGCCCCTGACCACACATGGCCCTTTCTGCTGGCGAATGACCTCTTTCAGGGTGACAGTAAGTAGAGCCTCCAGAGCTGCTGCCACCTATGCTCCCAAGACAGGACCCCGTGTTCCCCACGCCCCCAACTGCACACTGGACCCCACGCCTGCCCAAGGCCACCTCCCCTCTGCCGCAGTCAGCATGCTGAATATTTAATGTCTGATGAGCACTTCCACCTGCTGACACAGGCAAAGTGACAGAACAATGCCAGCAGGGACACAGATGTCCCGCCGCTAGGCAGCCTCGCCCAGGCCTCGCCTGGGCCACAGCTTGTCTGTTGGTCCCTGACCCTGGGCAACCGGCCGCAGGCACGGGTCGCCTCTCAGTATGGCGAGAGAGTTCCTGGCCTGAAATACATACTTCTTTACATTCCATAGCTTAGCAGGTCCATATGGGCATATAAAGAAGTATGTGTCCCAAGCAGGTCGTTCAGTAGCTCAGGTGTGCGGCCTGGGAAGCAGCAGCGCGAGCCGACCCCACTCGGGAGAGAAGGCACCTGGAGGCCGCAGCGCTTGTGCCCCACACCACACCCCAGAGCCCTCCTGGATGGATCAGGATACCCCTGCTTCCACCACCAGCTCCCATCTGGTCGGCCCCCCAGCCTGCACACCTGCGTGTCTCTCTCACACACGTACACACACACACACACAAACACACACACACACAGAGTCAAAAGGGACAGAAGCAGACAATGCACAGAGAAAGTCTCAAGAATTCAATCAAAAAAAAAAAAAAAAAACCAGAATTCAATCACTTTCCCTAACAATCGCTTACTTTGCATCAGCGGAACAAGACAAGACTTCCTGCCCTCACCCCCGTGACGGAGTGCCATCCCCTGCCCAGCTTTCAGAGGCAGCGCAGAGCCTCTGCCAGCACCTCCCCTCTCCTTCAGGGCCCTGCCCCCACCAAGGACAGAGGGGACTGGGGGGAGAGACAGACCTCGGGAGTAGCTCTGGCCACTCACAGCCAGCGAGGGCCCACCGCCGCGTCAAGGCCTTCTTCTCCCATGAGCTGGACAGATGAGGAGCTCCATATCAGGGAGGTGGTCCAGCAGACCCCAAAAGTGAACCAGAGATCCTTACCTGGGCAGTGACGGCATCCTGAGCAGATACCCTGGTGCATTCTCCCTCCTCAGGTGAGAGTCCGCGGGAGGAGGGCTTGGTGTCTCTTTCTTTGAAGATGTCAGTAGAAAGACAGTCATCTGTGGACTCCACATCCCGAAAGTGGGCTCTGAGAGGCGGCCCACTCTTGCCCTCAGAGCAGACAACCAGTCTCCCCGCCAGCCTCCACCTCCTTTGGAGCCCTCCTGCCCACGCTCTCTCCTGCACCCTCTGTCCTCTCTTCCGCTCCTGCGAGGCAGCCGCCTGTGCCCCTGTTGTGCAGCAGGCAGCCTGCACTGGCACCCAGGGGTCGGCGCCATAGCCGCGGCGGCCTGAGGGCCCAGCCCCTCACCAGGCCTTTGTGGCCGCCCGGCCTCCCCCAGCCCCCCCAGCCCCCATCGCTACCAGTTTACATGGCTCACAGTGTCAGTCACAGACACATGCAGGGGCTGCCTTCTTGGTTCTGAAGTTCTCCAGTGCATACCAGCTTCTAATGCACCCATTAAAGAGGGTTTAAGCAAACTTAGCAAGTGCAAGCTAAGTACTTCGGAATCCGTAATCATATCAATATTTTTCCTGTTGCATTTTGAAATCTCCCTGGGAGTGAACTAGAGAATCCCTCCTTCCCCATTAACTTCCACACCCAGCAGGGAGCTGGGAATCTGAAAAATCCGAAGAGACTAATGGGACCTTAACGTTAGGGCTCCATGGCAGGAGGGGAGGCCACCCTCAGTTTGGCAGGAAATGGAGGAGGAAGAGGAAACCTAAGGCTCTGGAGGTCTCACCGCTGCCCAAGTGAGCCTGCAGGTGAACCGCTGGGACTTGGGAGGAGGGTGTCGCTGCAGGTGCCTGTGGAGGGAGAGCCGGGCACTGGCCGCGGGGGAGCAGGGCCAGCACAAGCACAGAGGGTTTGCTGAGTGGGCGGGTCCAGCTAGGCCCCCAGCACTGGAGGGGCTGAAGGGTAGCCCCAGGACCTGAAAGGGCATCCAGTCCTCCCCCGTCCGTGAGAGGATGTCCATCGTGACCTGGCTGCCCCGTCCCCGGAGATAACAGCCCAGAGGGGTCCAGACTCTCCATCACTAGGCAGGGCTGCGTCTCCACAAAGCCTGCAGCATGCACAGGCGCCTCAGCACACCTCTCAGGTCCTGGCTTGGTGACTGCAGGCAGGCAGGGCTGGGCTAGTCCTGCACGGGGAGGGGAGTAGGCTACTGAGACACCCCGTGCAGGAAAGAGCTTCCTGACAGAAGATACAGGCTCTGGGACCCCTTTCCACACGGCTGCTGTTAGTTCTCATTTCTATATAGCCGAGAGTAGAAAAGGGCAGCAGAGACAGAAGCCCCAGCTCCCATCTTCTTGGGGTGTCCTGGTGTCCCCAATCTGCTGTTTGTGCCTCCCAGAGAGCCTCCCTGAGGATGGGTCTCTGAAGTCAGCCCCCATCTCCTAGCCCTCCCTTCGGATTCAAGACCAGCCCATAGCTGTTCTCAGGGATGGCACCTGGGGGTCAAGCAGAAAGTGGGGGACCCAAAGAGGAGGAAAGTCAGCCCAGACCTGGCCTAAATCCACAGGAGCTGCTGCCCACTTACAAATAAATCACAGTCACTTCCCCAAAAGTTTTCCACCTGGATGGAAAAGCAGCGTCAGCCACCTCCTAGCAGACCTCACAGAAGGCAGGGCTGATGCTGTGAACGTCGCCCCCACCCCGCCCCCTCCACACCGCGCCACGGTGCAGCCATGCCGAAGTCACGCTTCCTCGCGGGGACACTCACAAACCCAGACCACGGCTGCTCTCCCCAAAGCCCCTGGTCTCCACCACGCGTGCACCCACCCTGGGAGCACTTGGCACAGGCACCTTCCGGACCCCGTGGGACTGGGACAGCCACAGAAATCTCAAGCCCGACTAGAAGCAGCCTGCCAGCCCCGTTCAAGGGCCCCCTGCCCCCACTGGCACCTCTGTGGCCAATGCTGCAAGTTCCAAGGTAAGTTTAGCCGCGATCCCAGCTACTGGGGCTTTGCTGCAGTTCGGCAGGTTAATCGAGCTCCCCTGGTCTCCGCACTGCGACCCCTAGCCCCAGAGCCGAGACCCCCATCCGCCCTACCCACCACAAGCACCCAGGGGTGGCTGGTTTCTTGCAGAAAGCCCGCATGTCAAAGTTCCTGCATCCCGGTTGGACTCGCCCTCCCAGCCCTGCCGGATGCTGGCTCTGCAGTTTTCCAAATGTGGCCAACGCCACGCGCCAAGAGAAAACTCCAGGCACCCCCCGCCGGAGCCACGCGGCACCGGCACCCACCTTGCTGGCGGGCACACCCCCACCGCTGGACCGGGCAAGTTTACAGGGGCTGTCCCGGAGGGTGGGAGGCTGCAGCCGTGGGCTGAGGGACTCACCGGGGAGCCGGGGGCACCCTTCGGGCTGGGCCGGTGACCGCGGCAGCAGCGGTGGCGGCGGGCGCAGGGTCGTGGCTCCCCGGGAGATGCTGCAGCAGCAGCCGCGCCAGCCACCTCCTCCCAGAGCCAATTGCGAACGCAGGGGTGGGGGCGGGCCAAGCTCCCGGCGTCCGCACTTAGGGGGGTGGAGAGAGAAAGAAGACACCAAGCACCCCATCTCCGCACCCCTGCCCTTCCCCCCAGCCCTCCTGCAGCAGCGCAGACTTAGCAGAGCAGGGAGATCTTGAGAGAGAAGGAGGGAGGGGAGGAGAGAGAGAGAAAGGGAGGGAGAGAGGGAGAAGGCGCTGATGCAGAGTTAAGGAAGCAGAGGCAGCCGCCTGCCCACTGCACACCTTGCGCTCGCTCGTGCGGGCCACATCTGCAGGAAGCTCCTGCACCCTCAGCCGGTCGGCACAAGGTAGAGGTCAGAGCGGAACAAAAGGGAAGGCCCGCGGGTGTGCACGCTCGCACGTGCACGCGGCCCCACATGCGGAGACTCGGGCAGATGGGGTGGGAGGGGGCAGGGCCTGACCCGGCAGGAGCGGTGTGGGGGGCCTCGGATCAGAGGCAGCCTCACCTTGGCAGTTCTTATATACCCAGCCAAGCATCCCAAACACGCGGCCCGGCCAAGTGGCCCCCCTCGGGCTGTGCTCCCTGACCATATTTAGTCAAGCAGGGGAAAAAATAGCCTGTCAGCTGGGCCGAGGCTGGCCCTGCCGCCAGGAGCAGGGTGGGAGCCCCAGCGCCATTGACTGCTGTCCCTGTCCCCGGGTCCAGGCCGCAGCCTGGTCTCCCTCCGGCCCCTCCCTGACCAGCTTCCCACCGGTTGTCCCTGCCCTGCAGTCCCCCCCGGCTATTTTTAGCCCAGCCCAGTACGGAGGCACCTCCTCAGCAGCGGGCAGCAGCCTCTAAGGCAGTGCCAGCCGGTCCATGGGGTGCCCTGGGGAGACCCAGGTGCTCCAGAGTGCAGGGCCAGGGAGGGAGCTGCCTCCCTCTGTGCCCTCCGCCTCCTGTGTGCTGGCCCCAGGCCCCCCAGGGTTCCCTGAGGCTTTGCCTTTTTGTGGCGATGGAGCTGACCGGGTTTCCAGACTCTCCTGGGCCAACCCCCAGTAATGAGCATTGCCAGTCACCTTGGCCAGGCCAGTTGGCTGACCAGCCCCACCCTGGGCCTTGCCACCAAGTGCTTCAGGCTGGGAGACCCCAGATCAATGGTGCTGGTTACACTTGGGAGCTCCCCCCATGATGAATTACATAACAGGCATGTGCCAGGACAAGGCCCAGCCGGGTCTGGACGCAGAGCGCAGAGGCCAGGGCCGACCCCCATCTCCCTCAGGCTGCGTTACACTGAGCAGATCTTCTCCCTCTGGGGACTCTCCAGACTGTAAAGTGCAATGACAGTAGGCTGCAGGGACACAGGGTCCCACTCATGGAAGGCCGGGAGCAAGCACGGGTAGGTGACAGCAAGCTTGAGCCTGTCATTAAGCCTTGCCGGGAGCGTGGGCGTGGAAAGGCCCTCTTGTTCCAGAAGTCACCTGCAGACCTCTTGCTCCTGCAGTCCGGAGGTGCCCCCCTGTCCTGGCCAGGAAGAGGCAGCAGAATGGGTCCTGCTCCTCAAAGTGTCTGCACTGACGCGGAATCCCAGGGCACACCCGTGAGGACCCCGTCCACCCAGCCCGGCCCCCAGCACAGAGAGTAGAGCTGTGCTTCCAGGCTCACCCCCAGGCTCCAGGGCCCCTCCCCAGCAGAGGACACCGCCTGAGGCCAGGTCTGCAGCTGCACAGAAAAGTAGAGGGGAAGCCCTTCCTCGTTCACCACGCAGGCCCCCCCTGGCCACAGGTGGCTGCTGAGCTCTTGGAACAAGCTGGCACAGCTGCAGACCTGGGTCTTCGTGACTTGCTTCTGATTCATCTCCGTCTCAGTGGCCACATGTGGCCAGGGGCCGCCTGTGTGGTGAACGAGGAAGAGCTTCCCATCTCTACTTTTGCTGTGCTGGACAGAGGGAGAGAGGCAATATGCAACTGAGCAAATGCGTCTGGACCTGGGGTGGGGCGGCCATCTACAAGGAACCACGGCGGGGCAGCAGGGGGCGCCTTGCAGGAAGGCCTGGGGGTTCAGAGGGTGCAGGACCCAAGTGACCTTGAGGGCCAAGCCAGCAGATGTCCGAGGAAGAGCATCCAGGGCCAAACACACAGGCGCACAGAGACTTGGAAGGAGGTGAGGCGGAGTGTGAGGTGGACAGCTAGGAGTCCAGAGTGGACGCAGGGAAGCAGTGACGCGCAGTGACACAGTGCCGTGACAGGCTGTGGCCCAGGCCTGGGGCGTGGGCCTCACGTTAAGGTGAATACCCGCCACCTCAGGCCGCTCTGAGAGTCATTGCAGGGCCCAGGCTGCGCTGGCTGAACATCAGGAGCCCCAAGGCTGGATCAGCAAGGCTGAGGTGCGGGTGGGAGAGCTGCCCTGCTCAGGCTATAGCTTCGAAGTTTGCCCACAAGACTCGCTGAAGTAGAAGTGCTTACAAGAGAAAGAGGGGCATCAAGGGAACAAAGCGCCTCTCCACGTAAGGAGAGGGGGAAATGGAGCTGACGCTAAGGAGCTTTCTCATGCCCATTTTGCAGGTGAGAACACTGAGGCTCAGCAAGGCATAGTCCATGCCCTGCCTGTACTCAGTGAGTGAGAAATGAAGGGCTTGATCCTTGCCCCTAGTCCTCCTGCCTCCCAGAGCTCTGTCCTTTCCCCAGACCTGGAGTCAGCCCATCCCCAGGACCTGGTCAAAGGGGAGCAGGCCTGGAAATCAGGACGCCAAGCGAGAGGTGTGGAGGACAACGGCCTTGTCCTCATGCTGTGGGAGGATCTGCGCCAGCTGCGAGGACTTCCACACTTTCCCCACCGTAGGAAGAGGCTTCCTGGATGGCCAGATGGGGCCAGCTCCTGGGGAGAGGGCCTCTGGAATTTGGGGAAGTGGAGGCACATCCCTGGGCCACAGGGCCCCACGGCCTCCCCGTAGGGGACCTCGCAGCAGCAGGGGAGTGGGGGCAGGGCGCCAGCGGCTGCTGAGCAGCTTCCTGGAAACCAAGGACAGTAACGGAGCCAGAGCCCAAGCACCACTGAGCAGCAGGCTCTGTCCGGACACGTGCCACATCCCTCGAGGGAGGAAGGGACCCCCGCGCGGGCTCCAGTCTCACTCTGGGCCACAGCAAAGCGACCTGGAGCGATCACTGCGCCTCCCTGAGCTGACGGTGGGGAGGGGTCTGCAGCACAACCCGCTTGAAGTGCTCAGTGCTCGGCACAAATGCCACAGGCAGCTCTGGCAGCCACATCCACACCCTGAGGGCCGGCGTCAGGGGTACGGTCGGTGCAAGGGCCTGGGGTCCTGTGGGAGACGCCTGGGGGAGGCCAGAGGTCTGTCACCTAGCACCTGCTCGCTGCCCTGGTGTGGGTGGCCACCTCGCCAGGCCATCGCCGGCCTCCCTGCATCCCTGGTGCAGAAGGGAGGCCTCAGCCCCGGCCCCAGTGGGGATCAGGGCAGCCTCCCAGCCTCTCACGTAAAGTGGGGTCAGGGCGGTCCTTGCTGTGACAGGGAGTGGCTCAGCCCTGCTGACTGTGGTCACAGGTCCCCTCCCGACTGGCTTCCCACATGTGGCATTGTGGGCAGCTGGGGAAGGCCCCAGATAGTGTTAACGTCTCACTCCCTTTTGGGTATTCCTATACCTGCTTCTGGTTCCAAAACTGAATGAACGAATGAATGACTCGGTTGCTGGACTTGCTGACAGACCCACTGACCACAAGACAACTGGGGCAAGGGCAGCATGTGGCGGTGGCCGGAGGCTCTGGCTGGAACCTTGGTAATGTGCGGTCGACTCCGGGGTTTGGAGTGAGGTTGGGGTCTTACGTGGGAAACATGGCAGGCAAGTACCCTGGGAGGGTCAGCACAATCAGAGGTAGGGACACCCCTGCCAGGGTGTCTACCCCTCCCCAGGGACACAGAGCCACCAGCGAGTGACGGTCCCCTCACAGCAGTGGCTGTGACAGGAGGCATCTACAGGTTCTAGCAGCAGCCACCCTACACCTGGGAAATCCCTGGTCACCCACAATAAGGCAAAGCCCCCAGCAGCCTCTCTGCTCCATCCAGCAAGTTGTTGGTGTTACCCCAGATCAGTGTCATCCATGGTATTGTACACCTTGATGGAGCCAGCACTGACCTTGGTCAAGGTGGCTCTACTCACCTCCACTGGGGAGCAGGATGAGAGCCTGGCTCTCTCACCACAGAGCCCGCACCTGACATTTCTCTCCCAGGAAATTTACTGACATTTACCTGGAAGCAAGAACTGAGACAAAGCAGGGGACTTCCTCGAGCCAGCCCCATCATTACATAGGACAGGCTGGCCACAAACACTCAGGGCCGTCAGCCAGGGTGGGCACTCTCGTCCCTCTCCCAGGGACCCCTCCCTGACTCCTAGTCACATGCAGAGCCCTCCCCTCGCTCCCCACCCCACCACCCCCACCCATGAAGCCACTGTGGAAAAGCCAGACAGTCCCCCCAGGCCCACGCCCATGTGAACGGATGTGTCCGTAGTGGGGCTGCTCCCAGTGGCCAACAGTGGGCACAGCCTAAGTGCCCACCTGCTGAGGCTGAAGGAGCGACACACAGTGCATTTTGTGCACTGGAATATTTTTTGACCATAAAAGAAATGAAGCCACAGCACATGCTACAACATGGGTGTATCTTGAAAACATGATGCTAAGTGAAAGAGGCTAGACACTGCGTGAGCCCATTGGCATGAAACGTCCACAAGAGGCAAATCCGCAGCGACAGAGGCGTACTGCGGGGGGCGGGGCAGGGAGCGAGTACTTCACAGCCTCCGGGTCTCTACAGGATGATGAAAACGTTCTGGAAAGAGATAGAGGTGATGGCTGTGCAACGTTGCAATGTAGTAAATACCACCGAATTGTGCACTTTAAAATGGTTCGTTTTTATCTTATGTGAATTCCACTTCAATTGGAAAAAAAGAAATAAGCTAGTCATGGAGTACAGCCCACCCCACCCCCAGCCATCCCTACACCTGGACTCAGGGCTGCCCAGTCCTGGACACAGCGCCCTGGGCTCTAAGGGCCCCGCTGCTGCTTTCTTGAGGCCTTCCCCAGAGCCACGGTCACAGATTTGCTGGGGGACCATTGTGAGGGACATCAGAGGTCACACCCCGAACCCTGAGTAAGGCTGGAACAGGATCTGTGTGGTAGACAACAACCTCCCCTCCACCCAAGGATGACCGCATCCTGATCCCCAGTACCTGTGACTACACCGCCTTACGTGGCAAAAGGGGTCTGCAGAGGGAGTTAAGTTAAAAATTCTGATGGGCGATGATCCCGGATTACTTCATCATGGGGCCCTTACAAGAGGAAGCTCGAATTAGAGAGAGACTGGGGAATGCCGCACTGCTGGTTTAGAAGATGGAAGAAAGGTCCACCATTCAGGCTGGCTCTGCGGCTGGGAAAGGACCGCAAGGCCTGTGTGGTCCGTGGAGTAGAGCTGCAGGTGAAATGCCCACAGGCACAGGACTTCAACCCCCCACAGCCACCTGGGTGTGGACACTTGAAAACTTGCGCACACACAGAGCAAATAAACATGCATGTTCCCATCACAGCAGTGGGAAACCTCCCTGGCAGCTCGTAAAGAAAGGTATATTTCACTGCCATGGTGTCAGCACAGAGCAATTTGTCTCCAGCTAGAGACATCCTGTCCAGAACGGTGACAGCTCTCCCGTCATAGATGTGGGTGCCCACGCAGTACCTCTTGGAGCCTCTGGCCAGGGTTACTCAGCAGCTTTGGGTCAGCACCTGCCCACCCATGAACCCAGCCCACACAGACCCTTCAAGGCCGAGAGGACCCTGGGGTCCAGGCTGACCTCTGGGCACCCCCCCAGTTCAGTGGGGACGGTGTTTGAGAACAATTTCTCCACATCCAGGGTCCAGTGTGTCTGCTCTGTCCAGGGTGCAACACTGATCCCGGAAGGAGAGGAGCCACAAGTCAAACTGTGCAGGGGCCAAGCCAGCTTCCCCGAGTCCCACCAACACCACGAGCCTCTCCTGCCTTCAGGGCACCCATGGAAGAGCAAGGGCTGGCCCTGCAGGACACGGGGAGCAAAAAGCTGGACAGGGGGCGCTGGGCCCTGGCCAAGAGGTTTTCCCACCTCCGGGGAGAAGCCAGCACCCAACGCTGCAGGATTGGGGTGGGCAGGACAGGTGGGAGATCCAGGGGCCAATTCCAGCTGCATTTAAGGACTCTGCCTCAACCATAAAATGTATCACCATGAAGCTTCCTGGCCCCTACAGAGATGCAGCCATCAGAGCCCACTGTGAATCAGAGCTCGGGGGTCGGGGTGCTGCAGCCTCTCCTGCTGGTCTGAGAACCCTCTGCCCCACGGAGCTCCCCACACCCTCTGCAAGTTTCTCACCTCACCATGGCCATCACCCTACTTTCCCAGGCACTAGCCACCTGGGAGCTTCAGAAGGCCTGAGAGGTGGAGCTTCTCTCCCGTGAGCTTGGGGATACAGGGCTGCACAGCCAGGGCCTGGGGTGGAACAGGGGACAGGTTCAGCTCAGGAGAGCTTGGGGTGCCAAATCCCTTGGGCCACTGGTGGCCCTTCATGATGGTACAGGGTACCTGCCATGGGTCAACTCCCCTGCCCCTCCGTCCTGGCCCCTACCCGCAGCAGTGTCCCCAGCCTTGGGGGATTTTCATCACTATGGACTGCGCTGGTGTCTTACAGCTCCACCAGCTCTGGGCTGCCCCCACCCTCAATGGTGGCAGCCTCCAGTCAGCCCATCATGGCACTTCCCCTTTCCACCATGGTACAATAGACGCAGGTCATTCCTGCCCTGTGCCTCTGCCTCACAACCTCCTTCCCCCACAGACCTCTTGTATCCCAAGACAGCTTTCTTGATTCTGCTCCAAGCCTTTTCATCAACCATGCAAGCTCCCGCAACTCTTCTTCCCTGTCTCTTCTTGAAGATCCGAGCTCCTTTCTAGGAAGCCCTCAGGACTGCAGCCTACCTCCAAACATCTCTCCAGCCAGACCCCAGTCCTGATCCGATGCAGGACCAGGAAGGAGGGAAGAAACATGGAGAGGCCTGCCCTCCTTGGTGTTTCTGGTTCCCCCAGAAGCCTCACGTCCTAGACAGTCCCCCGACACACAGGTGGACAATGTCTGCTGCCAGGTCCCTGTCAGCCCTGAAGACCATAGGGGGCCAGACCAGGCCCGGTGCTGAGGACTGAGTGCCCAACTATTGACCTTCTCGGGAAGCTGCATGGCAGCTGGGGGAGGCAACCCAGACCTGATTCTAAGGCAGCAGCCCTTTTGTGTCCCCGGCACACAGCACTGCCCTTTTCCTCTGGGCCAGCCCTTGGGATGACCTCTGAGGCAGTGCAAGGTCAGTGTGGCACCCACAGGGAGCATTCCGGGCCACACTCCAGAGCCAGGGCCCCCATGTAGGCTGGGAGCCCTGAAGTGCCAGGGCCAAGCAAGCCACCACCAGCCCATTTCACACCAGGTGGGCAGCCAGCAGGGCGGGCATTCTGCGTCCAGCCACCGTCTGGCCATCTTCTGCCCACTGGCTTCTGCATTTTCTCCCGACATGCTCCCACCAAGGCAGGTGGGCGATGGTCAGCCCAGTGCAGGCTGTGCCAGGGAAAGGTGAGTACTTCACAGTCAAGTGCACTTCTTGGTCCTCTAGACCCACATCCGCTCCCGGCCTCCTAAGTCCCATGCTGCTCCCAAGCTGTCAGCATGGGGATGGGGCCAGGCAGGGTCCCAAGGGAGGCCAGAAGGCTGGGTGTGGAGTGCAGAAAGAACTGCAGTGAATCAGCCCCCGTGCCCAGTCCTCCCATCCTGCTGTAACCCTGCCTTCTCCTCCTCCTCCTGGGTAGAGCTTCCTTCTTGCCCCAGGAAGGAGACTGGTGCTGGAGACACGAGACACAGAGAACAAATGGAGCCAGAGGCCCTTCAGCTTCAACCCCATTCGGCCCGTAAATGTTGCTCCTTGATATGGGGCAGAGGACGAGGCGGGGGTGGAGAGGACAAAGTTTTCATCCAGGTGAGGAACATGAGTAATTTCATCCATGCGTGACTCAAAGTTGTGTGGAATGCATGTTTGGGACAGAGAGGTCCTGATTCAAACGCCAAAATAGTCGCCCTGCTGCCACTCCTGTCCACCTCTGGGCGATGCAGGAGTCACAGCTGGAGGAGCCTGCTGCATGTCCTCTCGTCTCTCCCCCTCCCTTTCCCCCGGGACTGCCCGAAGAGGGAGGGTGGGCAGCCGAGGACTCCTGTCCAAGGCCACCTGCAGGGCCTGGGCTGTCGTGTTCCAGGGCCCTCGACCGATACTCCTCTGGGCCTGTCTCCTGGTCTGGGGCTGGAAGCTTATCACTCAGCTCCAGCGCAGACTGCACACATGCTGAAACATCAGCTTCTCACTTTGCACTTGGCCTTGGCCTCTCCCATCCTCCCAAAGGGCCCTGATTCTGGGAATCCCCTGGGGCCCCTAACTCCCCATAATCGCTAGCACTGGCTTCAGACCTGCTTGTGTTGGAGGGCTCCTTCTGGGGTCTCCCACTCAGGGCCCAAGGGCTACAGCCCTCATCAGAGGGAGAGAGGGAAGGAGGTTCAATCTCCTGAATGTGTCCTCTGGGGAATGTTGATCCAACAGACTCTCAGCCACAATTAGCCCATTCCTTCGTCCCTGCCCTATAAATATTCATTCTGGAATTGTTATAAAGGTGCTTTTTAAAAAAACGCCAAACTCATTTGGATAAGGAACTGAACTGCTGCCAAATGCGGCTGCCAGACTGAGCCCCACTGTGGAGAGGGGAAAAGCTTCTCCACCAAGCTGCCTTTCTCGGGGGCCCATGTGGGCGCTCTCCGGGGTTTCGTTTAATTCGGGATGGGTTTTGGCTCCCCACATATAACATTTATAAATGTCACAGCATGCTTGGGATGTGAGTGGGAGCTACGCCCTCCTCAAGGGTGCAGACCCTGATGGTCATGGTGCCGAGCCCAGCAGCCCTGGGCAGGCTGTGGCCCCTGCCCTCAGGGACTCTTCACCACTGCCTGTCTTTGTGGTGAGCTCTCTCTGCAGCCCCCATGCACACCCATGGAGGCCTGAGCTGAGTTGCCCTAAGTTGTCATGGCGCCAAGTTTCAAACTCCATCTCCAAAAGCGTCAGTGAGTATAAAGGTGAGTTTCCAGGCATCTGTGAACCAGGCCCAAGGTGGAGGTAACCTTGTCCAGCCACCCTCCTCTGCCTCTGATGGATGGTTAAGTTCAATGCCTGCTGTGATGGAATGCTTGCTACCCGGGCAGGCTGTCGGGGGGTATGAGGTGCCCAGCCACGGGCGGGGGAGATTCACTGTGCAAGGGGAGACCATGGAGGCAGAGGCCTGTGCTGAGTGGCTCCTCAGTGGTCATTCACTTAACTGCCACCAAGTCCAAGAGCAAGCCCACGCCTAGTAGGCGCTCTGAAATACTGGCTAAGGGAATAACGCTCTGCAAAGACACGGCCCCATGGCAGGGGCTTGTGATGAGGATCTCTGACTTGGCTGTGGGGCTGGTTCTGATGCACCAACTAGGGCTGTCTCCTCTTGGCGGGGTGTGGCATGGTAGGGCTCTGCTCATAGTGGGGTGTTGCCGGAAACAACATTGTGAGGAGCCACCATGAAGTCCCAGCTTCACCTTGGAGCTTGCTGATGAACACCCAGAGTCACGGGAGATAGGATGTTGACTGCACTGAGTTCCCACCCCAAGACTTTCAAATACTGCAGCTGGTCCAGGTGCCACAGGACTTTGCAGTTACACAGCTGGAACAGGTGAGGGGTGGTCTGATGCTGTCTCTTTGGAAGCAAGCCTGAGATAATGGCCACAAAGTCATTTGACAGATTTAAGCATGAGCCATGCTCAGAGGTAGAGGACTTTCTAGCATGCACCAGGCCCTGGGTTCAATTCCTGACACCAAAAAAAGAAAAGAAACATGTGCCACAAATGAGGAGGAGCTACTGTTCTGACCAAGGGACCTGGCACAAATCACTGATTTAGAAAACTTCTCTTCTCCTCCTCCTTCGTCCAGGCCGCTTACACCACTTAGCCCAGCAGGATGCCATCCCCACAAGCAGCCTCTCAAGGTAAAATCTCGGCTAGGGGTCAATCATGTGAAGAAAGAAGCTCTAAGCCTTGGCGGCTGGCCACACTCTGGGGTCCCCAGGACAATTTTCTTCCTCCCAGGTCCACTCTCATTGAGAACTCTCCTACCCAGAAAGGAGCCGACCCACCCGACAGATGGAGTCCTGTGAAGTCCTGATGGATGGCTCTGCCTGCCAGGAAAACTCCTGGAGGAAGTCAAATGTGGGTTCTCAAAACCTTGGAGGTATTCCTTGAATTTATTAGGTGCCCTGATAAATTATTGAATCAAGGTCCTCAAGTATCTCCTCAACAGAGACAGCAAGCCAGTGACGGTGACTATACCTTGATCCAGAGGCTCACCTGCAGAAATTTGAGGATCCCTCCAGAAGTTCTCCTGCCAGGAGCATGGGCTGGGAATGCTGGATCCCAGGGATGCTTTGCCAGGACCATGCCAGAGAAGGTCCATGGGAAACCCCAGCCAGGAGGGCAGTGAAGACTGGGAGATGCTCCAGAGGTGGCCGTCAGGGGCCTTCCGTGCACCTTGGTCCAGAGGTCAAGGCGTTGCACCAGCCCCCTCACCCAGGGGACAAGGGGCTCTGTTTCCAGCTTCCTTTGGAAGCCCCACATCCCTGCCTCTGAGGCCCCTGGATCCCTGGGGTGACCCCTTTGATCACTGTTGTGACCAGAGCACTTTGTCCTGGGGTTCATCAGAAGGGACGTTAGGAGGGGTGGGCCCCACCTAGCGACAGACCACAGCCATACTGTGGACTCCCCACGGGGGCCACAAAGTGTCTCCAGGCATCTCCAGGAGCGGAGAGCAGCCCCCAGTCCACTGAAAATGGGGATCTCTATTCTACAACCACAAGGCGCTGAACTTTGCAGCGTGAATCTGGACGAGAACTCAACCTCAGGGAGACCCAAGCCCGGTCAGCACTTTGACCTTCGCTCAGTGGTCCCCGAGCTGAGTGCCCCACACTCCAAGGTGGCCTCCTACCCATGGAGACTGTGGAATGATGAACCCATGCTGTTTTGTAGTAATTTGGGATGCAGCTGTTTCCACATCCTTAGCTTACCCCAATCTCCGCGTGGGCGCCAGGAAGGATTCCATCCCTCACAGGTTGGAGATGTGCCTGGGGTGGTCTCTGGGGAGTGTGGCAGGTGGCCACACACTGGAGTTTGGGCTCCACCAAGGCCTGCTTCAGTGTGGTCACAGCAGCCTGCCTGGGAGGTTCCGGCAAGGGGCCTCTTCGCCTGCCTCCTCTGAGAGTCTCCAGGTCCTACAGCCTCTGGTCCCTTGAAGCTCAGCACCTCATGAGTCACACCTCCCAGGCTTCTTGCTGGGCCATTGGGCTACGCCTGCTCTGCACCCTGCCCCAGAGACAGCAGAGCTGGGTGTCGCAGTCCAGGCTCAGGCCCTCACCACTGCAGCCCCTCCTTCCTCCCTCCCCACGTGCGACATCCCCAGGCCCTCTGTCCTTCTCCCGCACCCCTCACTCCCCTTCCCTCCCAGGATGACACCCTAGCTCCCTCTGCCGTCACTGCACTTAGAATTGGGAAGGGAGGTCGTCAGTGGATCGGCTCAGGCGCAGGTAACGGCTTGCATGGGCACCATTCCAGGATGTCATGGGGGTGGATAAGGCAGCCGGACAGGCCAAGGGGCACTGCAGAGGAGGGTCAGCATGGTGCTGGACAGGATTCCTGTGGGGCTGCTGCCCGCAAGGTGCCTCTCCTGAGATCCTGGAGTGACCTTCGCCAGGGCTGCAAGGCCACCTCACTCAGGAGTTTTGCATTCACGGTTATGAGCTGTTTTATTGCCCAGTCAGTAAGAACCTTCTGACTATGTCATTGCAGAGGCTGTCAGATGCCAAAAAATAGACATTTCCTTCCGTCCACCACTGACCCTCCACCTCCAAGCGGGCCTCCGGCTGTGCCTTCCCTGTGCTCTCGGTAATCAGCAAGACGTGGGGATGCTGCTGGTCTGCCCTCTGTGGTCTGGAGCCCCTGGCCAGAGCACTCATTTCTTGGGGCCAGGGAACGAGAGGCTGTGGACCCCGTGATGGGGCTGAGGGCTGGAGCCCCCCAGGAGGTGGAGGCTCAGGAGCTCCCCAGAGCTCGGGCCTACCTCTGGGAGCCAGGCTCCTCCCCAGGAACCAGGGCCCCCAGGAGCAGCACAGCCCCTTTGAAACCGCCCCTTCGTGCCTTTCCGGAAATCTTGGCTGCGGTGGGAGATACCCGCCTTCATTTATTTAAGAGAATCTGCTGAGGCCACATAAAGTGTCACATACTCCGCCAAATGCTGGGACGAAGCTTGAGCAGAATGCAGGGGACCGAGTCAAGTAGCCAATAGGAGACTCTGACCCTCCTCAGAGAATTGAGGGGTCACAGTGCCCTGCCTTTGGGAGGGGACTCTGCCCCCGCAACTGGAACCCAGCTTAGAATAAGCAATTAAGCCAAGTGGGGCGGGAGCCATCCAAAGTGCGGGTGGTGGATAGAGCAGGGAGGACAAGGAGGCTTCCTGGAGGAGGGCACCCACCCCACTTGAGGCTCCTTCCTGCAGTGGAAGAGGGCAGGCCTGCTCCCCCATGCCCTCTCTCTAGTCTGGGTGCACAGGGGCGGGGACTGGAGCCACCTCCCCATGGGGCCAGTTGGGACTCAGCTGCCTGGGATACTTGTCAACTTCAGGCCTCAAGCTCTGGGGCACAGCTGAGAGTGGAGATGGCCTCGGCACCCAGCCAGGACACTTCGGGAGGTTGACATCAGCACAGACTCACACTGCTGGGCACCTGTTGAGCAGACCCAAGAATAGCCTTTTTCAAGGAGCTGAGCTGCCTGTGTGGTCACAGACTGGGGGCAGGGGAGACTCAGGGGCTGGAGGCTCTGTTGGGGCCCAGCCTTCCATGTGCCCCAGGCCTTCGATTCTTCAGTGCCCATCCTCCTGAGTCCAGCCGCAAGGGTCTGGCTGACAAGGGGAGCGATGTTTTGAAAGCCTGAGACTCGTGACTCTGGGGCTTGAGCCCTTACCAGCCTAGACAGGTGACTCTCAAACCTGCAGGGACCCGCCCTCCCCCAGCCCCAGCCCAGGACTCATTCCACAGGCCTGACTCTGAGTTGACTCAGCTCCAGGCCGAGGGTCAAGGCAGCCCCAGGACAAGCCCACTGGCACAGGGCAGGTGCTGGGCTGACTGTGAGCCCCATGATGGGTGCCGGCAAAGTGGCTGCCCACCCCGGCCACATCTCCAGCCCACCTTCCCCCAGGCCTGGCCTCATGACGCCCCTCAGGGCCCCTCTCTGGGCTAGAGGCGAAGAGGAGGGACAGCTAGGAGAATGGGGATCCACCGGTGGGGAGCACAAGAGTCACCAAAGCACCAGCCTTCCCCATAGGATCCACCTCCCCTCAGCCAGCCAGCATCTCATTTCCAGTGATTTTTTTATTATGAACTTGTGATTTCTGTTGAACTTTTTTTTTTTTTTTTCGGTGCTGGGGATCGAACTCAGGGCCTTGTGCTTGCAAGGCAAGCACTCTAACCAGTGAGCTAAATTCCCAACCGATTTCTGGAACCGTAAAGGACGACTCTTCCTCCCTCTCTCCTGCCCAGCTTCACCCATCACCTAGGTCGGCAGGTGCTCACTGGCCCCCAGCAGGCCCCCAACCCCTCCACAGTGAGCGTCTGAGTACCTGAGTGTCACAAGCACCAGTGCGCCCTCAGCCCCAGCTCCAGCACCCACCACTCGATCGGGTTTTTTAATTAGCCCACCAAGAAATACGTCAGAGGTAAATCTAAAAACAAAAACTGTGCCGAGATGGGTGTGGTGGTGCACGGTTGTAATCCCACCATTCAACGGGCTGAGGCAGGAGAATCAAAGCCAACCTGGGTTACAGAGACCCGGTCTCAAAAAAAAGAAAAAAAATCTGGCACCCAATCTGAGTGAGCGACCTCAGCAAGTCCTGTAGAGGCGTGGCTTATTGCCTCCCACTCTTGATACCAGAGACGCTGATTAAAGATGTAGAGGCTACAGCCCCGTGAGGCTCTTATACTGGTGGTCCCGGAAGGGGCAGAGGCTGACCAGGATAGTGACCACACAGCCCCTGGGCCGCCCTCTCCACCTGGGACAGTGGAAAGTGGGGCCGTGGGTGCCAAGGGAAAGCATCACATCTGCAGTAGCTCGGGCCCCGCTCCCCACCCAAAGACCCCCGGGAGGGTGGGGCAGGCAAGGGCCAGCCGACAGGAGCAGACTCCTGAGTCTCAGCCCCTGGCTCAGCCTCTGCCGTCATCTTAGGGGAGGGAAGTGGCTTCCTGGGGAAGGGCCCCCTTTTCTACTGTGAGCAGCCCTGAGGCAGGAGGGCACCTTTGCAGAGCCATCTGCTGCTGTGAGCAGGAGGCTTGGTTGGTACCTGAGGGGCTGGGCTGCCCCTGAGGACTCTCCAACCCCAACCTGCAGCCCCGAGTGGGTAACATTCCTTCCCGTGGGGCTGTTTGGAGGGTCAAGCCAGAGACAAGATGCAGAGTGTATGTTCAGATCATTAAAGGGCTCATCTTGATTCTTCAACCCTGCTCTCCAGAGGCGGATGGGGCCTCCGGGGCTGCTGTTTTGACTTGTAGTTTCCCCTGGAGAATCACAAAGACCCTCCTCCTCTGGGAGGGCACTGAGCCCACCTTTCTCCCCAGCCAGGAGGTTCTCATCAAAGTTAGGAAGAGCTGGCCTGCCAGGGGGACGTGCACCAGCGCCTGGAGGTCACAGGGAAAGATGGTGCCTGTGGGGCCCAGGTCCAGCGCAGGGAGCCTTCTCCACCTGCCCTTAGTTCCTGCATGTGTCTCCTGGAGGAGCAAGAAGGTGTCTGGAGGGGAGTTACCCGAAGGTGGGGACCAGCGAGGAGCTTGCAACAGACTGCAGGACTCTGCCCCAGGCATCTCCACAGGCCCTCACTGCAGGCAGAGGTGACGCCGCACTTGGGTCGGGGCTGGCCTTGCCCTGTCCTCGCTTCCAGCCTCTGGCCGCCAGCCCCTTGGAAAGATGGAAGAGTCCCAGAGGCACCAAAGCATCAGCCATCCCCAGCCCCGGAGACACCAGGGCCAGCAGGTAGCACCATCCATGGCTCTGACAAGATCAGAGCGCCACAGGAGCGCCACCCTCCCTGAAGGGGGCCGCCGCAGGGGTCGGGGGCTCAGTGCCACACCCTGACCTTTCGACACAGCCCCACTGTCCCCTCCCAGATGCCCCTAAAGCTGGCCCTCCCAGCCTCCTTCCTGAGCACCAGGGAACCTTATTGACCAGTGCGGACTGTGCATTGATTGGCTGAAAGGTGAAACCTGAAATAGTCCCTGTTGCCAGTAAACAGGATTTTTAATTGTTTAGGCAGCTAATGTCTGGTATCCGTTGCCTCCCCGGAAGTGGGGGAGGGGGCTTTGATCTGTCCACAGCTGCAAGGACAGTCTCAGGGACAGGCGCGTTATGGTGGGCAGTGGCAGGACAGGAACGTGGCACTGCCCAGCACTCCACTCTGGCGAGGAGGACGCTGCGGGAACTTTGCTCCCAGGAGTCGGAGCCCCTCTGCCAGGCTGCCCAGTGTTTGCTTCCGGCCATGCTACTCTCTCTTGTGACTCCTTGAGCAAGTTGCTCAGCCCTGCTGTGCCTCAGCGTCTATATCTGAAAAGCCAAGTAATGACCACGCACGACCACGCACGTGGACAGAGGACCCAGGAGCTCTCTCCCAGAAGTATGGCTTGGGGCCGTGTCTATGAGGGACACCATGCCTGACAGCAGACTTCCAACACCCCTCCCCAGAGTCTGAGAACTGGCGATTTTGTTTCTCGAGGTGTGTGAGAGAAAAGACCACAGCCTTCCCCAGGCCAGTCCTGCCCTGAGTACAGTCGGTGTTGTGCGCAGGATCCGTCCTTCCAGTCCCAGCCCTGCGCTGCGGGAGAGCAGCTGAAGGCTCCTCAGAGACAGGAGGTGCCAGCTGCTGCAGAGCACATCCAGTCTACACGTCTCGCCTGCCCACCCTGTGCAAGCAGACCTGGGCTCAGCACGCCCGCCTCCTTCCTGATGTCTCATCCGGGCCACAGTGACTGCAGGGGGTGGGTGGCCATGGCCAGTGTGTCACATGATCCCAGGGGCCAGCATGAGGATCTCGATTGTATTCTAAGGGCTTGGGGCCCCCCTGGAGTGTGGGAGGAGACCCGGAAGCAGGGCCCAGAACAGGGCCGGCAGTGTGGAAAGGACGCAGAGTAGAGCATTTCCTCTCCCAGCCCCGTCCCCACCCACCATCGTCAAAGCCACTGAGGCCTGGGGCAGCAACCTTGGCCTCCCCAGGGCACTCACAGAGGTGCCGGGACCTGAAACGGGGCGTGTGCCCCTGCCCTGCACTCCCAGAGGCCCAGACTCCCAGGCGCCCAACCGTGCTGGGAACATGGGGAGAAGCTCTAACGTCCCAAACTCATTAGGTCCCGGCTGACATTTCTCCAGGAAATAATTAATTTTGATATCACAAAGGGCATTTCCCGATGGCCAAGGTCATCGCAGGCCTGGCTGCAGCCTTCTGTCAGCCGTGGTCTCTTCCATTCAGCGCGGCTGCTTTGATGAATGGGGTTTTAGAGACTTGGCTGCATAATTGAAGGAATGAAGAGGGAGCTAAAGCTGCTTTTCTTGCAGAAATACCTACTGGTGCCGCATCAGCTGCAAGCTGGCCTGGCTGGGGACGGGCAGGGTGCAAGGCTGGGGCAGAAGCTTGTAGGTCGCCCGGCTCCAAATCCCAAAGAGCCCCTGGGGGAACAGAAGGCACGGGGCCACTCAGGGTCACCTTGGGGCTCCTCATGGGCTCCTGCTCCTGGAACACAAACTTCTCTCTGTCCCCAGTGTGAGCGCAGCTGGAAGTTGGTGTGAGTTTGTGAGCCGTGAGGCCCGGGTGCCAGCGAGGCCCCGAGCCCAGCGGCAGGTTGGATATCACCAAGGCTGCACTCGGAAGTTCTTGACTGTGACAAGATCATGTGTGCAAGGTGCCCTGATACAGCCTGGTCACAGCTGGTGTTGGACACACATATTCACTGGGCATGAGTGTCCTGGCACTGCCGTAATGCAGGACCCCACAGAGTACTGGCTCAAACAGATGTTCCTCGCGCCTCGGCTGTGGAGGCTGAAAGCCTGAGACCAGGGTGCTGGCGGAGCTGCCCCTTCCGAGGCTCGTTCCCTCTCTGCACGACTGTGGCCAGACTCCCCTTCTCACGGAGACACTGCTGTACTGGAGCAGGGCCCCTCCTGCGTGACCTCATCTCAACCAACCACATCTGCAAAGACCCCGTTTCCAAAGTAAGTCACAGTCGCAAGTCTCCTGGGCTCAGACGCCTCTGTGTAAATTTGGGGAGGTGCCGTTCAGCCCACGGAACTAGGACAGTGTGCTGCTGGGTCACAGGAAAGTTCCTCTCCAGGAAAACCCCAAACCCAGATGTCTGTCACAGCTGTACTCACAATGCTGACCTCAGAAGCCAGCAAGACGCCCTTCCACAGATGAGTGGGCATATAAACTGCAGTGCCCTCAGAGTGGGACATTGTACAGCAATAAAAGAAATTAATGCTAGGTCATGAAAAGACCTGGGGTGTGCACATTGTAATCCCGACACTCAGGAGGCTGAGGCAGGAGGATCATGAGTCCGAAGCCAGCCATCTTGAGCTACATAGTGAGTTCAAGGCCCACCTGGACTACGTAGCTAGACCCTGTTTCAAAAAACAAAACAGAATAAAAGGACCCGGAGGAGCCTTAAATGCATATTACTAAGTGAAAGAAGCTAGTCTGAAAGGCTGCCTATGCGGCATCTGAAAAAGGCAAAACCAAAGGGACAGTAGAACACAAAAAAGTTCAGTGGTGGCCAGATGTCAGAAGGGAGATGACTAGCAGAGCACAGAGGCCTCGCAGGCAACAGAAGTACTTTGCGTGACACTCTACAGGTGGAGGTACTCGTTATACATTTGTCCAAACCCACAGAGTGTGCACCGAGAGAGACCAGTGTGAACGGTGCACTCTGGGTGACAACGACATGTTGGTGTCGATTCATGGGCGGTCACATGTGGGCCGCTGCAGCGGGGGAGGCTGTGCGTGCGGCGAGGCAGGAGGTATGTGGGAAAGCTCTATACATTCTGCACCATTTTCTGTAAAATTAAAACTGCTATTTGAAAAGGCTATTCTTTTTTTAAAGTTCACCAGAGGTATAAAGGAAGCCTCTGTACTGTCATTACTGTAAATCGAAAATTCTTCCAAATAAACCCACTTTTATACCGTCTTCCTGACACCATAGCCTGCACCTGCCAATCCAGCCCCCTCCACCTGGCCTGGAGGGATGGACCGGGGGAGTCGCCGCCGTGGGGCAGCTGGTGTCCTCCGCTTGGAGTGCTTCCAGCTCAGCCACGCCTTCACGGAGGAGAAAAGGTGTCCCAGAGCAGATCAGCCCCACCGGCATCATCTGGATGTCCCTCCACTGAAGCCAGCCCTGAGAAGCAGCACCTGCGGTGATGAGTGTGGCATCGAGGAGAACTCAGGTTGATGCCACTGCTCCAAAGCCCCGGAGAAGAGCAGATAGGGCAGAGGACGGAGGCCCTGTTGACCCACTCAGGGTGGACATTAATGAGAATCAAGACCTCGGACCCTGCCCTCATTGCCAGAACTTTCTCCATAGTGTAACTGGTGGGGAAGGCGGAGTGGGAGACCTGTGGCATCGGGTGCAGTACCCAGACCCCAGCTCCCCGAAGCCACCCAGGAACCTCACCCCCCTCCTGGCAGAGGTGGCTCCCGAAGCTGCTCCAGGTGTGCGCACCATCCCCAGAGGCCACCACCCCCTGCCACAGCTGGGAATTCTGGAGGGAAGGCTGGGGGCAGCTGTCGCCACTGCTGGTGACATCACCACCTTACCCTGAGGACGCGGGACCGATGCTTCCATAGATGGTTCTACAGCAGCACTTGGCCTGGAGGTCCCTTCTGCACAGACACACCCACCCAGAAAGTCAGGGCCACCCCCGCCCTGCCGGGGTGGGGGGGCGGGCAGGCCAGCTGGCTAAGCCGGCCCTGCTCTGTCTCATATTTCTGCAGCCTCTCAAGTGAGAAGCTGCCACAGCGACATTAAGCAAAGAGCACCTTGTTGCTAACAGAGATTTCCCTTTCATGTCCCAGCACAATTTTGGTTGGAAGTTACCAGATGGAAACTTCATTTTTACCCAACATTTCCTGCCCAGTTCAGTGTGTAATTGGCTAATGCCTCCCCTTGGCGATTTAGCAGGGAGCACTGCATCTTATAAAAAGAATAAATCTAAATAAAACCTAGGGACCAAGAAGACTGCAAACCACTCAACTCTCAGCTTCTTAAAGAAAAACCATCTTCCCTCCACGCTGAGAAGGCACGTAAAGCCTGGCGTCCAGCTCAGCTCCCTCCTCCAGGGAAAGAAGCCACAATAACTTCTGAGCGTGAGCCTGTCCCACTGCCCTGCGGCCGTCGCTGCTGGGCTCACCCTGCTCTGGTCAAGACCCGCCCCGAAACGCACAGTAATGCTTATCGTCAAGACTTCTGTGTGCTGATGAGGAACAAGGCGAAGAGCAGGACACTGATCAGTGTGGGACGCATTCCCAGTGCACTGAGAAGTGGCTGTCTGTGCCCGCAGGACAGGTGCAAGCCCCCAGGGGAGAGGGAGGCAGGGCCGGCGAAGCGGCAACACCCAGACCTCCTGCTGTTTGGGACGGGCAGATATGAGTTTGTAAAAACCTAAAAATAATTTGCAGAATGCCTTTTCAAATCTCCAAAATATTTTTAAATAGCGCACTCACTCTAAATGGTTACAAAATAATCTACTGCAAGACAAGGAGCCCCCTTGTTTGGATTATTTTTTATTAAGAATATTGGTCCCATTGTAGAAAAGCAAAAAAAAAAAATCCACAAGAGCTAAAAATAAACTTTAGTGACTTAGTTACTTAAAAGAATGCAAAGGTTTTTCCTCCAATCATTTTTTTAAAGACAGACTATCACTTTGGTCAATTCAACAAACCATCTGCAGCAGCCTGTGACCTGCTGGGACAGGTGGGTGAGATAAGGGGGAAGGGGACCCCAGCCCGCCCCCACCATGTCCCGGGGCCCCATGTTCTACATTGTCTCTGTGTCATTCCTGACAGAATCATCTTGCCCCTCCCCGCAGAGTACAGAGATCAGCAGAAGCCAAGCCACCACTCTGGACCAGGACCTAGAAACAGCACAAGTGAGCGTACACCCGGTCACAGGGGGAAGCAGCTCCCTCACTGACCTCTGCCCTCCCCCAGCACAGCCTCCTGAGCTGCCTTCACCCCCCAACTTGACGTCCCTGGACCCCAGGCCAGGCGCTGCAGCCTCGGCATGACTGGCTCTGTCTGAAGTTCACCTGCTGGAGCCCTTAGCCCCGGCTTGTGGGTAGAAGGGAACCAGAGATGGTTTGCAGGGTGGGCTCATGGGGGGTCACTCGGCCGTGCCTATCCAGGGACCCAGACCTTAACCAGTCCAGGGCAGGGGGTGCTGCTGAGAGTGGGGCCGAGGGGAGGGCCCAAGCTGGGTCCCAGAAACCGTTCCCTGAGTCACGGCCTCCACCCCTCAGGGTCCCGCTGGTCGGGGCCATTCAGGTTGCTACCAACATCTTCTGAGCGTGGCACTGGGCAGTGCCCTTTGGCAGGTGAGTGGATAAACTGACACATTCAGTCAGTGGGACATTATTCAGCCATAAAAAAAAATGAGTATCGTGTAAATTGCTAAGCCAGTTTGAAAAGTCTGCATATAGTACGATTCCAACTATATGGCGTTCTAGAAAAAGCAAAACTACGAAGACAGTAAAAAGAGCAGTGGTACCCAGGGTTTGGGAGAGGAAGAAATGACAGAGTTTAGGGACATGAGACAACTCCGCATGACACTGTCACTATCCAATTGTCAAACACCACAGAGTGCGCAAGGCCAAGAGTGAGCCTTACAGAAACTGGGATGACAGTGTGTCAACACTGGCTCATTGAGCGTAACAAATGTACCATACGATGTGTTAATAATGGGGGAGTATATGGCAACTTCCTGAGCACTTGGCTTTTCTGTAAACTTAAACTGCTCAAAAATACAAAGTCTATTCATTTTAAAAAGCAGAAAACTCAACTATTTTAACAGTAGCTTTTGTATTATTTTTTGTATTGAAAAATTTTTATATACTTGAGATCATGATATGTACACTGACTTGGAAAGTCAGAAAAGCATGGCTTTAATAAAGTAACTTAAATGTGCCATAGGAAGAAAGTAGTAGCAGCCTTGAGACCCAAAACCATCCACCAGTAGCCAAGAAAGCCCAGTTCCTGCCCAGGATCCAGGTGCCCATCACCCGAGATCTCAGGAGAGCTGGCAGAGCCCTCTGCCCAGGGCATGGGGGTGTGGGGTCTGCTTACTGCACCCTTGGACATCTCTGAACATAGGGTGATGGGTGATGGGTGCTGGGGCTCTGTGCTCCCAACCCACTCTGCTCCAGGAGGGGCCTACAGGCTTCCAGGGCTCCATGGTGGCACGGAGGGAAAGATCCCAGGACTTGGGCTGCAGATGCTGACAGGTCTCCAGCCAAGTCCCCAGCCTCTTGCCACCCCATGGCAGAGTGGAGCTGAGGACCCCTACCCTCCAGGGTCAGAGATGATGGGGAGCTGCCTGGAACTCCTGAGCACTCAGCCACAGCAGGTAACTCCATCATGCCTACCAGGGCTCAGGTAGTTGGCAACAAGTGGACCTCCAGAAAGGACTTTGGGGACCAGGCACTGCAGACCTAGGCAGGGAACCTGGGCCTACCGACCCTACCTCTCCTTAGTGTGGCTTGGTTTTTGCCCCCTGGGGATTCAATACCACCTCTTCTGGATACCAAGAATGAAGAATAATTTCTCAGCAGACCCTGCCTCTCTGGTGCTCTGAGAGCCACATCCAACCCCGTGACTGAGTCCTGGCTCCCAGGGCAAACCCTTCTACGTGCCACCACCTGCACTACATGGTACTGGATGGACTGGGCTGGGAACTGGCTGGCCTATAGATAATGCCCCATCCACTCCCGTGAACTGGGTCTGCCCTGCAAATCCAGTGTAGCTGCCTCCTCCTCCAGGAAGATTCTGCCCCAGGCTCTGCCACCTTCCGTGTGGAGGCTCTGCTGGCATCTGCTCTTGTCACACTGTATATTCCTTGCAGCCATGCATCCCACAGCTGCCTCCCAACCTGGGCCAGGTGCCCAGGACAGCAAAGGGCCAGGTTTTTCTTTCCACTCACTCCTCAGCTCCTGGGGTTGCCTGCACATGATGGGTGCTCAATGAATATTTGTGGAGGAATGAGTGCAGGAGGAGGAGGGATCCCAAGACTGGAGCCATGCTAGCCCAGCCGGAGGCATCCACACTCCAGGGAGGGGAGTTGCAGGAGGGCAGAGTCTTGCTGAGGATTCCCTCCCTTACAGGAGCTGGCCTGCTCTGCCCTAACAGCAGGATCAAGAGGCCTCCCACAACTACCAGCCCCCCCAGGGGCACGCCTATCAGGGATGGGGCCAGGACAGCTATCTTACCCTCGACCCTCGATCCTCAAAGCATTTGCGATCCCACAGCAGGTGGGGCCTGGACGTGCCCTCTGGGCCCTTTCCAGCTCCCTTGTGACTGACACTGGGGCGCTCCAAGCTCAGCCTCAGGACGGGGCCAGGGCAGCACCCACTCAGGAGGCCCATGCACCACAGGGCGGGCCTGACCTGGAGCAGGTATTTGGCACATCCTGCCTCGGGGAGGCCCCAGTGTCCCGGGCTGAGTGGGCTGAGGTCGGTACTCAGGAGAGACCATGGCTCACTGCATTCTTCCACCTATTTCCCATGCCCCATCACCCCTCTGCTTCCCTCTGGTCTCGAACTGGAGAATCTGTGGGTGTGGGATCCTCAGAAAGACTCAGAATCTTCAAACAGAACCACATGGTCCCTGGAAGGACTTGAAGACAGCATGGCCCAGCCCCTGCCCTCCTGAGGTCCCCTGAGCCCTGGAGGGCCTTACTGGAGACTTGTGCATGCTTTCATTCATCTACAACTATTTTTGGAGGGCTTGATCTTGGTCAGGAGCTCTGGGCGCAAAGACAGTCCCTGGTCCCCTTCATGCAATCGGGGCACTCTCGATGAAGTGCACTGGGAGCCACTGTGGGCTGGCCGTGCACACATGGAGAGGCGGCAAACGCTGAGGGGGAGCCTTTAGCAGCCCAGTGCAGAAATAGGCCTGGAGACCTCCAGGACGCTCCCCACAGGTGGAAGGGAGTGGGGTGCAAGTGGTGGAGTGGCCTGGCCACCTGCCCTGGTGTCCCTGGACCTCTGAGCACCACTGCAGGGATCCAAGCTAGGAGGCTCCTGCCTGAGCAGGTGCAGGGTCCAGGGTCCACTTCACAGGCCTGCCTGTTCCTGGATCGCAATGTCCTCTCCAACAGCTGGGATGACAACTGCCCTGGCCAGCTTCCGTGGGCCCGTGGGGCAGCCCACAGGATACCCGTGTCCTGCAGTCCTGAGAAGACCTTGCTTGCCGGGGTCTGGGGGGCCTGGGGCAAAACCAGTTGCTCCTTCTGGGCTCAGGGTGTGGGGGGAGCTGGCATGGGGAACCAGGGAGCTCACGACACCAGCTCTCCAGCGCCTGGGGCGCAGCTGTGAGGCAGGGACAAATGGTGCTGTGGTGAAGCACTCCAGGGGGGCCTGCGCTGCACACTAAGCTGGTATGGGGGGGTCAGTGGCTGGAGAGTCAAAAGGGGAGAGGAGAAGGAAGGCAAGAGGAGAGGAAGGAAGTGGGGAGGAAAGTGGAGGCTGGCTAGGAGGAGGGGAGGAATGAAGTTGGAGAGGTGGCGCAGGACCTTGCGCTCAGGGCTGGATGTCACCCTAGAAGGGAGGATGGGATCCCCTGGCATTTCCGTGAGGGGATGGGCTGGAGGAGGCAAGCGTGGGCGGGCTACCACGGTCCCCAGCCTGAGGACCCTGCACCCAGGCAGCTCCTGTAGTCCTGGCCAAAGGTCTCAGGCGTGGCTGAGATGGATGGGCCTAGCTCCCACCCCACCTACACAGACACACACTCCAGCCCCTACCTCCTTAAAACCCTCTTTCCTGGCCGTTGAGCAGCTGCCTGGGCTGGCCCAGTGGTCCTGGTCGACAGCCCCATTTGCAGATCAGAAAACTGGGCCACACCACTGTCAGAGCTCAGGTGGAGGAGGGGCCAGCACCAGGGGCGGTTCACAGTGCCCACTGTGAAGCCCCACTGCTCGTCCCACTCTCCCTTCAGCATCCAGTTCACTCATCCTCAGTGGATGCTTTCACATCCTCACCACAGGCCTGTCCCCAGAGCGGCTGCCCTGTCCTCCAGCAGCTTCCGGCGCGACAGGCCTAGACTCGAGTCCACAGCAGAAGCCGCCCCTCCAGGGCCAGGTGTGCAGTGGGGGTTCCGAAGTGCCCTGTCCAGGGGATGGCAGGTCCCCAGGGCTGGCCATGGCACGGGGACTGGAGGCAGACTATCAGCTCGCCCCCAGCCTGCCCAGCAGCCCTAACAGGCCTGCCTGGACCTTTGCATTTGGGACAAACAGGACTGCGACAGAAAGGCTCATCAGAGACACTCTGAGCTCCCCGAGTGGTGGATAGAGGGACCCAACTTCTAGACGGACAGATCTGGGATTATTGGCGGCTCCATCTGGAATGCTTTCCCTTCCAGTGATAAACATTTGCAGATTCAGTGTTAACTTCGGAAACTGGAGACAGCCATATTTCTAACACTGCTCAATTAACGCTCGCTGAAAACTTCATGCCTGTGTGTCATTAATGCAGCACCTTTGAAGTAAATGGCTAAAGCTGCAGGTAGGAAGCCCTGGCTTTCCTGGCCTGGGTGTTTAATACACAGCACTAAATCGGGCCTTTTACTCTCATCTGACTCGGCCTGTGGAGGCAGAGTCCCAGGGCAGAAAGCCCAGCTCCTGGCGGCCGTGTGGGGCCCACGTGGGAGTGGCGATGTCGGCCAGCAGGGCTGAGGCACCTCCCATGTGTCCCCGGGCAGCCTGTGTCTCTGCCCCAGCCGCTCCCGGGCTCCTCTGTTCCGTTGTTGGGAGGCTTTAGGGCTTTGGAAGAGGGGATTGAGAGTGTGTGTGTGTGTGTCTGTGCACGCAGGCGCACGCGCCCATTTGCAGATTTTTGCTCTTCTCCACCTAGCCATAGTAATATATTCCCTCTCTCTCTTTCTCTCTCTCTCTCCTTCCCTCCCTCTCTCATTCTCTCCCTCTTCTCTCTCTCGTGATCGGTATTCTGAAATAACCTAGAACTTCGGGACTTCTCCCAGCACCCGGGACTATGTGACTGTACGGGCCTGGATCCCGGAAGCCAGCCCTCCAGCCCACCCACCAACCCAGGAAGTTGTGCCAGCAGCAGGGGTGCCACCTGAACACACGTCTCCCTGTGGGGACACCATCCCAGGACAGTGGCTAGTGACACAGCTAGAGCATCAGGCAGCTTAACATGGCCACCGTATGAGAGCGACAGGGATGGACCTCTTGGAAGCTGCAGCAGGACCAGGTATCAAGCACTGCAGGGCCCAGGGGACCCAAATCCACTCCACTCTCATGTGCAGAAGCACCTTCCCTTTGTGTTCTCTGCACAGCTGGAGCTTGAAGCCCCGCAGGGCAGAGCCAGGCCCACCTGAGAGTGAAGCCCCCACACAAGGGTCTGACAACTGCCCCACCTGAGTGGCAGCTTCCCTGCACCTGTGTCTCGCCTGGCCATCGAGGGTCATGTGATGGTTTTAAGCTAATCGCGCCCCCAGCAGCCCGTGGCTCCCCTTAAACACTATAGGTCCCCGCTCAGGGCCCTGGGTCTCCCACTCCCTGAAGGTCAGCCACACTCTGTTCTGGTGAGCCTGGCCTCCAAAAATGCAGTTTCCACCCTTCCATGAGCTTAGTGACAATAACAATAAAAACCAGTTTTTGCGCTTTTGTTTGAATGAGAACTTTGTGTCTGGGGCCTCCAGGAAGCAATGCTGCCTCCTGTCGCACTCCAAGCCTGTTGGTCAGCTGGCAGTGCCTGTGACCACCTGCCCTGGGAGACAGGGCCCCAGGGGGCGTCAGGATCGGAGGGTCATCCACGACAGAGCTGACTGGGAGAACGAAGCGGCCAGAGGAGCCAGTGAGCGGGGACTGAGCGGCGTCTGAGTGGCCACATAGTCCTGACTTTGCTGAGCTGCAGGACCTGGGCACGGCCTGTCCTGTGCGCCTCCTCAGTGGGTGAGACACTTTGGTACCCTCTCTGTGCTGACAGGGGGAACTCGTGGACAAAGAGATTGCAGTCCCCACAGAGGCTACCGCCCAGAGGGCCGGCTCCCCCAGGGGAGAGTGTGCCTGTGCCCCGGCCCCTTGCAATGCACAGGAGTCACAGGGTAGGGGTCCCTGGCTCCTGGCATCTCTGTGTTCAGGACCTTGGGCTGTGTCGGGGCGCAGATGGAAGTGACCCCTCCGGGATAGTCAGTCCTCCAGCCAGACACAATGGTGGTACATGGCGGAGTCGGGAGCAGCCCGAGGTCCCCCCACCCCAACAAGCCCCTGCCCCTGCAGTGGGCAGAGACCGGAGGGGCAGGCAGGCCGGGAATAGCAGGGAGATTAGAAAGAAGCAGGAACCCCAAGAGCTGCCACTGCCAGTGCCCAATTAACTATGACCACTGTTAGCAGTAATGCCATTGTTGCCGTTACTAAGCTGTCATTTTCGTTCTCTTTAAAAATGATATATAAGTGGATGTGACGGTGCCAAATAGTATAGAAATAACTCTGCTTTCACCCCACTGAGGCCCTCCCTGGCGGTCCTTGAGTTACCAGCCTCCCTCACAGGCCAGGTGGGTGTCCCACACCCCCCAAAACAGCAACGAATTTCACCTCGCCAGTCACGCTACAAGATGACCAGGAGACAGGAAACTGAGGTATGCAGAACTTGTTCACACAGAGTACAGGAAAACTCAGAATCCAGCCTGAGCCCCGACACTTAGAGGGTCCGAGCCTTGACTGGCCCACGTGCCAACCTCAGCCCTGCCCTCTCTCCGGCTGACCCTGGCATCATCGGCCACCACTCCCAGCCAGCTTCCACTCCGTGACCTCAGGGTGGAGGCCAGAAGTGGCAGCCTTTCCACACCCCAGCTCCAACCATGGGTTCAGCCAGGTGGCCCCACGAGAGTCCCTGAACCTGGAGAGGCAGCATCCCCAAAGCCTTGCGCCCCTGCAGGCCCAGCCCTTCTGGGCCTTCTGCCCACCATTGTACAAGGAAGCCCCTGCCCGGAAGGTTGGGGTCTATCAAAACAGCGGTGACACAAAATTGCTGTGTTTTTCCCAGCAGGAGATCAGAATTTATCTGCCTTCCTGGGGAAATTAATTGAGCCTCCAAGTTCCTGCTGGCTGGACAATAAAGACACCAAATGAAACAGCTGCACAGGGTCTGTCGAGCATCCCTGGGACATGAGAAAAGCCTTGGGTACCTTTCCCGTGCTACCGCCACCTCCCCTGAAGGGACCTCCAGGAGGACCATGTGGGGACTCTCAGGCTCGTGAGGACCCGGAGCTCTGGGTCAGGCCACAGAGGTGTGGGCAGCTCAGGGACACAGAGCCCCGGCCTCCCCTCCTCCCCTGCCTCTGCTGAGACAGCCCGTTGCACAGCGTCAAGCAGAGCAGAGTGTCTGCCGTGTGCTCCCACTGAGTACTCACCTAGGCCATTCCCCCGGGCTGCTCCCAGAGATCCCAGCTCTCCTCCCTCCTTCTGTGGTCGTCCTGCACTGCTGGGCACAGCATGGAACTTGGCTGGCCAGTGAAATGCCCAGAGCCCAGGAGGCGTGCAGAAGACTCCTGCGCAGTGGGCAACAGGAGCAGACACACGATAGGTCCCATTCCTGCCCTGCCACAATGACCACTGAGGTCCAAATGTTGTGGAATGGGAGCAAAACCAGACTTGCGTTAGCTGAGGCCATTCAGATAGGGTGTGGGTGTGCTCGTCCCTGAAGCAAACTCCAGCCCTTGCTGACTGATGCACCCTGCACCTCCGGCTTTGGGATGCACTCAGTCACCTGCTGGGGGCCCTCAACTCCCTACACTGCTCCAGGCACTGGGGCTCCATCCACCAACAAATGGACGGGGCTCCTGCCCCAGCGGCTCATGTCCTGGGAGAAGGCAAACAGATGAGCCCGGGGACACAGTCATCTGATGTAACATGTGCTAGACAAGTGACGGAAAGGGGTGGTAGACAAAGGTCAGGGAAGACCACTCTGTGGGCTATCTGGGACGCTAAGATGCTCTCTGTATCCACCTGGGCCGCCAAGGACACGGCACTGTGTGAGTGGGGCGGTGTGCCCAGGTCTGGGGCGCACCACCTCCTTCAGCTCCAGGATGGCTCTGAGTTCTGATGAAAGGTCTAGCTCCCTCCATCTCCAGTCACCCACGCACTCAGACCCAGGGTGTTCGGCAGGTGACTCCCAGCAAACCCCACTTCCACGGGGCTGGCTCCCAGGGGTGCCTCTGACACTCAGCGGGAGGCTCTGGCCGCATGACTCTGAGCTCCCTCCCCAGCCATTCCCTTCAGTTATGTTAAGGGACAGAAGGGTGGGTGGGCTCTGTAACCAGAGAAGAGCAGCGATGGGATGCAGCTGTCCGGGAGCTGGATTTATCCTGCTCGGGTCAGCTGACGGGTTTCAGTTACAGGCCTCAGCAGCCGCTGGTGGAGCAGACGGGTGGGCATGTGTGCGCTTGGCCGGCCACACCACGCAGCTGCGGCGATGATCGAAGAGAGCAGTTTTCCTGCAGAAACGCATTTACCACACTCGGGTTAAAAATAGCCGCACATCCAGGGCTCCAAGGGCAGCACCAGAGCCGAGTGCGGCTCTCAGCTCAGCCCAAGATCCCACTGGAGAGGCTGCCGGCTGGAGGATAAACCTGGAGCACCCTCCACCCACACGCAGGCCTGAGGCCACAGGGACGAGGACAGGTGCCCACCAGGCTCCACTCAGAAGGGGCTCAAACCACCGTGCGTTCCAGAGACCCACAGCACCAGCGCCTGGGGATGGGCAGAGGGCATAGTGGACAGGCCGCCCCGTTGCTGTGACAGCCACGGCCCAAGTCCACCCTCTCCCTCCTCCTCTGCTTCACAGCAAGAGAGAGGCTAGTATGTCCTGGATCCAGGCACACGGATCTCCGGCCACCCCGAGTGTCCTCTGGCTGTTTTCCTGGGGCACCCAGAGCTGGTCAGCCTGCCCATGGCTGGGGGGAAGAGGCCGCTTTTTTGGGAAGTCTGTGCTGGCCCTGGTAGAGGAGAGAGGAACTGGGTGCCTGGTCACAGTTATTTAAAGGCCAGGAATGGACAGGTGCAAGGCGTGGGGGCAGGGGGACCTGAGCTGGGCTCAGGGGGAGGAGCCGGCATGGGAAGCTCTGGCCTGGCACAGAAAGCAGCCCAGAAGCTCCTGGACTTCTCCATGCTGGGCCCTGCCATTTGCTGTGGCAGGAAGGGCAGAACTGCAGTGCACACCTGTGAACGGAGGCCATCTGGTTCAGCAGGAGTCGAGGTGGTCTGCAGCCTAAACTGTCCCGGGCGGCCCGGAGCTCCGGAGGACATTTACAGGTCCCGGAAAGGTCAGACACACTTGCTCCCTGCCGTGGGGAATCCCCTAGAGGGACCAAGCCTTGCCACGATGAACGAAGGGATTCTAGCCTTCCCGTGAAGTCCTGCCAATCATCACGGGGCCATTACAGGTGGGCTCAGGCCTTCCTGGCAAGCCATCGTGCTTGCCCCGTGACTCTGGGCACATCACCATATTCAAGTGAGCCGTGGATTTCTCATCTTGAAGGTGGCAGGTGGCGGCACCCCTGCTGCTTTGGTCACAGTGGTGGTAGCAGTGGCTCCTGGAAAAACAATGCAGCTGGCATAAGTGTCATGAAGGCAGAAGTGGCTGCTCCACCCGCCAGGGCAGAGGGCTGCTGGGGACAGAGGCTCATGGAGAGGATGGTTCTGCCATCCTCTGGGCCTCACCCCTGCATTCTGGTCCCTGAGCAGTGGAGAAAGAGCTGCAGGCACCCCTCCCTGGACGCCAGCCCGGGACGGACCTCCCTCACCGTCCAGGCACCCCAGCAGGACCACACAGGGATGCAGCCATGGGGATCTGCGAGAAGTCTGGGCACGGCTGGCTCAGGAGGGATTCACAGAAAGAGGGGATGGAGTGGAGACCCTTATTTCACGAAGGTACAGCCAGCCCAAGGAGGAAAAGTATGTACCCAAGTCACTGGGCAGATCAGGAGCAAGGGAGATGCTCACTGGAGGCCCAGTGACCCCCCAGCCCCACAGCTGGGCCCATGCAACCAGGGTGCCACACCAGCAGGGTGCCACACCAGCAGGGTGCCACACTAGCTGGACTTTCACCTAGTTACACGCAGGCACCCGGGACCCCAGGCCAGAACAGAGCCGCCAAGGCAGAACCTCCCACATACATACCCGGTAGGTGCCGAGGTCAGGCACCCTCACCAGAGTGAGGCCTGTGGACACGGCCCTTGGGAAGCCGTGTGTGACTGGCATCTCCACACAGAAGTACACGTGAGGCAGCCCAAGAAGCCTGCTGCCGCCCACTACGGTCTCATCCCCAAGGACGGGCTGGCAGGCTGGGGGCTGTCAGGAGCACCAGGGATGCACCTCGTCCATAGGGAAACAGAGCCTCCAGCTTTGGCAAGTGAGAAACCTTGCAGTGAGAGGAGACTGAGGCATGACTCGGAGACAGAGGGCAAGCTGGGAGGAGCAGAGCACCACCAGCGCTGGAACTGGGTGCTGGAGGTGGGCGGGGGCACAGGGCAAGGCTCAGACCCCCAGAAGAGCTTCAGGATGCAGAGACGGGAGCAGGTCGCATGTCCAGAGCCACCCACCACCCCGGGCCCTGAGCCAGTGCACACCCTGGAGTGCTCAGAGGGCCACCCGAGCCCTCCACCCCCCGCAAGCACATCAAGCAATGTCAAGTGAAGTAGAGAGCCCGACGGAATCACCGCGAGACAGAATGGAGGATGCAGAGTGGAGGTCAGAATTCGGCAGGAAGGCAAGGAGACACAGCCCATCGAGCGGCCACTGCCCGATGACCAAGGCTGGGTCAGCTGCGGGTGGTGGCCGCTCTGCAGACGAGGGTCTGAAATTGGCAGAGACTCTCTTGTCCACTCACCTGTCTCGGGAGTCCTGTGTCTACATCCCTGCTGGCCTGGCAAGTCCCACCATCCAGCCAAACCCCATGTGAGTAGCTCTGCAGCCTTGTTCCCTCAGACCCACAACCCCAGTCCAACAGGCGGAAGAACCCCAGGGAAGCCCAAAAGGAGAGTTTCTGCAAAGCACTTCACCCATCCTCCCAGAAGGCACCGTATTCATCAGAGAGGAAAGCGGGGGAAAATGTCACCTCATACAGGAGCCCAAGAGGACATTCTGTTCCCACGTGGGCTCCCGGGACAGCAAGGACATCCAAGTAAACTGTAGCATAAGGAATGTATCCATAGTGGTGTTTATTGTAGCAAAGGTGCCACACTGATGTAAGACGTTAATTTAACAGTGACCTGCTAAATCCCTTCTCACACACACTTTGCGTAATGTGCACAGCATTTCTCTACTTGAATTAGTTGACAAGTTTGAAAAATCAGATATTGAGCAAGAAGTCCTGAGTTTCCAACTTTTTTTAACTTTTTTTAATTAGTGCATATTTGTCATGCATACTAATCACAGTCATCATAGAGAATTCTATGAAAAATTCATAATATATCTTAATTCTTTTTTTTCCACATTTCCCTCCCCTCCCTTCAGTCCTTCTTCCCCTCCCCACTTATAAAATCCAACTTTTCTTGACAAGTCAGAAGACTGGGCCTCACTGAGCAGGGGGATCTCTGCTTTGTCAGTGTCAAGGTCCCCTGCCCACTGTGGCCCTCATTCCTGGTGCCTGCACTTGGGATCACTTTCTCTCCTGTGACCAGTCGGGCCCTCCTCTTCACTAAACCCCTCTCCTACCAGGCAGATGGGGAAACTGAGATTTCCGGAGGCAAATGGAATCCCTCCAATCACCCAGCAAGAGGGCAGGTGGAGTGAGGGGCAGAAGGAAGGACCCCGAGGCGCCTCTTCCCTCCAGGGCACACCACATCCCCCACCTAGGAGGGAAATGCTGGGCAGCTCCTCTGCCAACCTCCAGGATTCACCACTTTCAGTCCTCATTTAAGCCGCATTTCTTTTTTGAGAAGAAGCAAACAGCACTGATGTAAGGGCTGGGGGAAGACCTCCCGAGTGACTTCCCGACTTCTTCTTTCCCTCCATATTGCAGTGCATTCCAGCACCAAGTCTAAATGCCACTCTAGCCCGTCCTGCTGTGCTTCAGCCCCAAGCTCCCAGGCGGCCTCCTCCCCCACCCTCCGCCAGGGCCACGTGTCTCAGCCCTGCAGGGAGCGGGAGGCCTCCAGGGCCACTAAGCCCCACTGCAGGCAAGACTGAAAGGCGGGAGAGGACAGTGGCTCGGCAGACCCGACACCACGCCACGAGGAAGCCACTGGTCAAGTGCGGAGTGGCCAGTCCACCCCGGGGCCTGGACCTCTCACTCAGGATTATTTGGGGGCTTCCAAGGCCCTTGGAAGCAGCCTCTGCTTGGGCTGCATTCTCCAAAAATAATGTCCTTGAAGAGGCCAGACCAGAGGCCAAATCTGCACAAAACGGGGCACACCGGGAGAGCTGCTGCGTCAGCCTGGGCACCAGGAGGCCCCTGCTCAGAGGTCCTACTGGACAGGTCAGAGTAGAGGGAAGGCAGGAGCCAGCACTCCCCACCCACCTGCTTGTATCACCACCTGGGTCCCTTGGTCCCCCGCCTGCCCTCGGGAGGAGTCTGGCATGTGGGGCCTTGGGACCAGTTCCCGGTTTCTCTGCTGAAGCCCATCGTCTGCAGAGGGAGCAGCCCAGCCCCGCTGGCAGCAGATCCACCATCACTATCCACTGAGGGAGAAGCTGGACGCCAGAGGTGACCCTCACCCGCAGCTCCCTCACCCTCCCAAGTTTGCTGACGACTGGAGTCATGGCCGTCTGTATGGAGCCACCAACCTGCCACAGTCAGGTTTGGCCTGGGAATCGCTGTGTCAAGGGGTTCTGTGTGACCCGCTGCAGTCAGCATGCTGTTTAAGAGCATTTCCTTGGGGTAGCACTGAGGACCCTCAGGCCACATCCCCACCGCAGGGAGCGCCTGACTCCCTGCCCACAGCCACCTTTCCAGCCAGGACTTGAATGCTCCAGTGTGGGCTTCACTGCCTCCCAACAAATGACCAGCCTCCTGTCGTCCTCGGAGGACAAGCCAGCACTGCCCTCTGGGGGCACTCGGAGCAGGACTGTGAGGTTCCGCCTCCACACAGTTTGAAGACTGCAGGTGTTTCCCCCAAATCCCCTGGCACCTCCACCACCTCGGACGTACCATCCTCGGTTCTACTGGCGGTCTCAGCTGCCCCAGCACCACCTTCTCTGGGGTCAGTGTGCCGTGACCCCGCTGGACGTGAACCCATGAGGGCAGCATTTCCTCCTTGGTCCTCGGTCAGTGGCTGGCCACAGTAAGTTCTCAGTTAACACACCCACAGCCGGCTTGGACAAGTGTCCCCAAGTCCCACCCAAGATGGATCAGGCCCAAGCCCAGGACTAGTGGGCCTTGAAGCACGGGGATGGAGAGCCAGGGAGGGGACACTGACGCTCAACCGGGCACCAAGCCACAGTGAACAGCAGCAACTGCTCCCTGAGAAGGATACAGCCCCAGCTTCACAGCTATCATCCATCTGGTGAATAGAAGTGCCACAAGAGTGTCTTTAGAGTCCAGTCACCTGAGGACAATGGAGGAGGAGGGTCACTCGGAAGGAGCAGGCAGGAGGGCTCCAGAGCACAGGGCAAAGGGTGAGACAGGGATAGCGCTCCTCTTCCTACGAAGCCCTGGGCTCTGTTTCAGACCTGAAGTCCACACAGCAAAGGACCAGAGGCAGCAGCGGCACTCTGCTTATGGTGTCGGGGGTGCGGCGATGACGAGGATGGTGACGGTGATGTGACGGTGATGAAGAGAAGGGCGGTGAGGACGTTGGTGGTGATGATGGCGATCATGATGAAGAGGAGGAATACAGTGACGATGGTGGTGAGGACAGTGATGGTGGGGATGGTCCTGAGGTTGTTGGGAGAGAACACTTAAGGGCTGAGCGCAGATCTTTTTCTCTGACATGCTTCCCTGCCTGCTCGATGAAGGGCTGGCCTGGATCACTTCGGGGTCCGCTCAGCCCCTACACTCTAAGGCGGCTTGGAGGAGGAATACCTCGGCCCAGAGAGACACCCTGGAACCCTCGGCAGGTGGTGTGCCAGCGGCGGCTGAGGGTAAAGATACAGGCGGGCCCCACAATGCCTTAACAGGAGCAAGAGTAGGAGCAGGAAAGAGCAGAGCAGGCCCCTCTCCCCTCACGTGACACGGCAGTGGGTCCCACGGGAAGGGGAAGCTCTCTGGCCCCACAAACCCGGCAGGGAGACGCAGAGGCTGCCTCCTCGGTCGGGTCGCTCGGGAAGCATGGGCCCCTCCTGCCTGTTGCTCACACCAGCGCTGCCGACTCCTGAGTCCAGGAGTCTAAAAGACTCCAGGTCAGCCTAAAAGAGCACAGGTGGCCACAGGCCCCTCACGCTCCGCTCCCTCTTCCCACGCCCCCACCCCCAAAAGGCTGCTCAGCCCATCAAGCTGCACCCTTATCAGGCACTCTCCCAGTCAGGCCCCCTCGACAAGCCTGGGACAGCAGTGAGTGGACAAGACACAGCCCACTGGCCCTGCTCAGTCCTGGCTCCCGCTTGACACCTGACACCTTTGGTATCAGGGGGCAGTGGCTGGGGGACCCCAGGAATCTGCTGATAAGGTCACACTGTCTGTCCGGCGCCCTGAAGTCACAGCCCCCATCTGTAACCTGGGAGGTCTCTGATAAAGTGACAGGCCGAAGAATGAGAAGAGAAAAACCAGGCTGTGTGGGAATTGAACTGTCTAGAGAAAAGGAACCACAAGTGCAAAGGCCCTGAGGGAGGAACATGCTTAACAATAAAGTCCCACAGGAACTTCCTGGTCATCAGTTCCCTCAATGGTATGTAAGACGTGGTCTGCTGCTCTTGGTGACAAGGGGTCACCTGCCAAGGCCAGGTGGCCAGGATGTGAGTACTAGAGGAGGCAGCTGAGTGGGCACCCTACAGGACTGGCAGCAACAGGCAGTGAATCCAAAAGCCACCCTCCATGCCTCGAAGAGCCTGGAGGGCATAAGCGTGTTGTTTGAAATGTCCCCATCATCGGTTGCTCTAAGAGACATGAGTCGGTGACAGCTACCCTGGCCCACCACCCGGACCAAGAGTCTGTCCTGGGTCAGGCCAGGCCTCAGGGGGCTCTCAGATGGCTTCACCTCCTCCTTCCCATGCCGGTCCCAAGGCGCAGGGCCCTGGTTGTGTGGCCCACAGACGATCAGGCCCCTGAGATCCTGGCAAGGAGAGGGGCAGAGCCGGCCAAGGCCACTCACAGAGCAGAGAAGCAGGGAGAATGAGTGCCCGGCACCAGAGGAGGGGCCAAAGGTGACCAGGAAGAGAACGGGGGAGCTGCACATGGGAGTTCACAGAACTCTCCCACCTGCTTCAGGGCCTTCCCCCAGGAGGGGCTGAAGGGCAGCAGCAGGGCAGCTCAGCTCTGCCAGGCACAGGCTCAGTGGCAGGTCTCTGCGGGCTGCTGCCCCACATCCCGGCCCCAACTCTGCCGAGTACCCGGGTTCCTGCTCACAAAGCCCCCCGGGTGTCTGAATGGTGCCGGTGCTGAGCCAGGCACGTGGGGTCACCTAGAGCAGAGTCAGAGATGTTTCTGGCCCCGGTTACCAGCTGCAGGGCGTCCCCAGTGTACAGCCAAGGAGCCCAAGATACCAGCTTCTCAAGGCCTCAAGCCAGCTTCTCGAGGCTCACGTGGGAGTCACAGCTCCAACCTACAACAGCATAGACACGCACTTACTCACATCCACTAGCAGGGATGCAGGCCTGCACACCCACACACATGAACACACGCATCTACAGACAGGCTGGCTCACACGCCCCGGGCACGCTGACGGCATGCCTTGGGGCGCCCCCTGGTGGTGATGCGCCACATGCACCAGGGACATACTCTGATGAGGCTGCAGGGGACGGTGCTGCTGTGACTCGCCTTCCCCTGGGTGCTCGAGCCTCGCCCCAGCCAGCTTCGGGGCCTTGGACGTCTCCCTGAGCTCCCTATCCCAGCTCTGACTTCAGCTCATAGCACACAATATTCACATGAGGAAAACAGTCTTCCTGCCAGAAGCTCTTACATCATTTTAGTAAATGAAAAATGGAAATGCTCACACTTATTTGCTCAAGAATTGCCCTTGTGAAGGGGAGACACGGAGGGTCAGGACTGACTGCCGTCCTGCACAGCTTGTCCCACTGCCCAGAGGTCACCAGAGCCAAAGCCCACACGCAGGGACGCCAGCCAACACTGTCTCTCACCGGGGCACACCCGAACATGGCGCTGGGCAGCGACCAGTGACAATAAACCGCCACCCTCAGCTCACAGAGAAGGTCACTTGTGATGCATTCGCCACAGCAGCTCGGCTGATCCCATGTCCCCAGATCGTCCCCAGGGGCTGAGTGGCTTAAAAACAAGTGGGTCACGCGGCGGGATTCTGCGGCTGTCCTGTCTCTGCAGCGGCTCTTGGAATCTTCTGCAGACAAAGACAGAGAAGCTGGGGTGGGGGGTCGTTCCAGCAAATCGCATTTCAAGGGAACGCTCGGTCCCCCCACCCACCTGGCCCCTGGCTGGAGAAGAGACCCCAGACCCCCCGCCCCTCCCCAGAGGGCCCTGACCCTCCTCCAGTCATCCGCCCCTCTACAGCCTGAGCCAACATGAACTGATGATTAATAATCGCAGTCTCACCGCCATAAACAAAGATAAAGTGTGTTTAAAGCTAATTTGGTTTCCAGATAATGACCCCAAAAGCAAACTGCTCCTGGACATGCCCCTGTCACCTCCCTCGGATCCGGGTGCCATGCATACACCGGCAGAGGAGGGAGGAGGCCACCGCCAGCACCCGGGGAAGGGCCAGAGGGGCCTCCGCCCCACCGGGTGCCTGTCAGCTCACGAGTCCCCCGTGCTGTCCTCCTGGCCCTTGGCCAAGCACTCCACTGGCAGCGGCGCTTCCTTCCACTGTTCCTGTCCAAGTGCACACGGGGGACACTGAAGGAGGAATCATTTCTTTCAGCAGAAGATGTTTGTGACGTAAGTGAATTCACCTGATTGCGAGAGTAAAGAGGTGCACGCCTGGCCCGACCCTGAGCCTGGTGCCGGCACGTGTCACCGAGATGCAGCAGCAATCAGACTTCAGGGTGACGGGAGGAGCCAGTGTACGCAGGGCGCCAGCTCAGGCCTCAACCCCCACCCCCACCAAGGTAGGAACCTTTCACGTGAAGCAAACGAACATTTGTGTCTGAGCACACTGCAGTTGGCCTGGACTTAATTTAGGGTCAAGAAATGAGAATTTGGGGCTTCGCTTTTCCCGCACACACTTGGGTGCTAGTGTGAGCCCCGGGTTTGGGCTGGAGCACCCCTGGAACCTGGGGCTTAAAGCTCTGTGATGGGACGCTGAGGACCCAGGTCTCAGGGAAGTTTTCCATCTGGCCACCAGGGGACGTGCACCACCCGCCAGAAACAGCCAGCCAGGGCAGCTCCGGGAAGCCAGGGGACCGGCCTCCCAGACCCCAGAAAACACGAGGGCTCTCATTATTGCTCCTCCGATGTCCCACCAGGCAGGGGTGGCAGGGATGGGGGCACTTCTGGCTCTGAACCCGAGGCGGGTGAAATGACCCCACCCCAAGCTGTGTCCCCCACCTCCCCCGGGTCCTGCCCAGTGGGTTCTCTGCCCCAGCCCCTCACCTCAGCAATGCCATGGTCCCTTAAGAGTCCAGATGGCAGAAGAAACTGGCCCACCCAAGGAAGGCCTGCTCCAAAGGTGGCACCAATCTCGAGGCCAGGAAAGCCCTTGAGGTGTGCCTGGCACTGCTGTGGCCAGAGCTCTCCCACCTGAAAGCGCCGGCCCAGCCCCTCTGTGTGAAGATCACCACTGGTGATGAGGGGCGGGGCAGCTGCCTGCCTCACTGGGGGGGGTGCAGGCCAGGACCCAAGAGGCACCCAGACATTCCACACCCAGGAGGCCTGGCCCACCACTGCGGTTCCTTCCTCCTCTGCAAAGTGGCCTGACCTTGCCACGGCGGGACATCAAGGAAGATGGGAGGTGGGTACCTCACTGACAGCCCTCCTGGGCCGCCACCGGAAAGCCAACACAGAGCCCCAGCCAGGCAGGCAACACAGGACAGTGGAGGAGGGGTCCTGGCGGGCTGTGGGGGTCCCTGTGTCTGTATCCCTCCCGCTAGAGGCTCCTGTGCCTCTGTCCTCCACAGGGAGTCACCCAACATCCCAGCGCCACCTCAGGGGAAGCAGCGGGGACGATATCAGAGTCTGTCCAGGTCTGCATCTGCTCAGGAAGATGGAGGAGCCCTCAATAGCCGAAGTAGGCAGAGTCAGTATGAGGGTACTGGGGCCAGGGCAAGCAAGGTGGGCTTCCTGTAGGAGGCAATACCTGGTACTAATGGCCCCACCTGCCCAGAGAGGTTAAATCTTCCCTGGGGCCTGGACATCCCCTCCCACTCCAACAGGTGTGTCCCAACCTCAGCCACCATCATGACACCCCAGGAACCAAGGTTCTGCTCACCAGCATCTGTCTTGCTGGGGACCCACCGGCCCCCAAGAACCCCCTACCGCCTCCTAGGAGAGCTTGAGGGCCAGGAATGACCTGTACCCGCTCACCTGTAGGGCGCTCAGGGTGGATTTGGCTTTCTGGAAGATGCTGTACTGTCCAGTATTCATTATCAGACACTTGGAATAATGTGTTCCGGAAGTTCCCAGCTATATTTAGCCTGGTGGTTTTCATGCCAGCCAGCATCTTCCCAGGCCTCGCCCAGAGGAAGGAACCCAACATGGCGCCCGCTGACCCTCCCTCTGCAGCTCCAGGCCTGGGCCGGGGTCCCAAAGCCAGGACCCGCACCATACAGACCTGCCTGGCCTCGGTTTCCCTCCCATGCAGCTGATGGGAACACTCATTCTGACACATCCCACCACGCTCAACATTCCTGCACAGGAAGCAGCTTCCACAGCTGGAGCCTCCTCGGGACCCTGGTGGCGAGGCGCTGCACACCCCAACAGTGCCCCGAAGAGCAGAGGCCTGGAGGAGAAGAGCCCTCGGCAAACTTCTCCACCTGGCCCTCAGTGGCCCTGCTGTTAGAGTTTGAATGCAAGTGTCCCCTAGTGACCCTGTGAGGGGCTTTGGGGAAGGTGGCTGGATCGCGAGGACTATAACTCATCAATAGATTAATCATAACCAATGGGCTCATAATCTTATCGATTATTGGGAAGTGACAGAAATTTAGGAAGTGGGGTCTAGCTGAAGGGAGTGAGGCCTTGACCTTGGGGATTGATCTTGCCCCGGGTCCCCCCCTCTCGGGCTCTCAAACTTTCTGCTCCCTGGCACCATCGGTGAGCAGCCTTCCTCTGCCCACCTTTCACCATGACGTCCTGCCTTGCCTCAGGCCCAGACCAGTGAGACCAATCCACCATGAGCCAGGAGCCAAGAAAACCTTTGCTCCTTCACACTGCTTCTCTGAGGTATATCGTCACCACTACTAACAGAAACCTGACTGCATCCCATGTCCCCACCACAGAACCACTTGGCAGAGGCAGGGACACCCAGGATCAAAGAGGGCATACAGGGCAGCTCCAGGAAGTGGTGAGGCAGCAGGGCTGGCCAGGTCTATGGAAGGCCATATCAGACCCTACCAGGCCGCCTCTTAGAGCCAGCTGTTCCACTCGGCTTGAGCCGGTGCCAGCCCCCATGGCCCCCTTGCCAATGTCCCCAAGAGTGCACAGGCCCCCACCCTCGCCAGGCTTCTCCTCTGTCGTGGATCCTGCAGGGGCCTGTTCAGAGGACCTCTGCGGCAGGATAAGGTGGGTCCCCAGCCCAGCTGGCCTGGAGCCTCTGCCTCCGTTAGAGACGGGAGGGCGGGGTCTCTGGGATGCCTGGCATGGTGTAGGTCAGGACTGAACTGGCCAGACAGTCCAGGAAGGTGGACTCCATGGAGAGTCCTGGTTGGAATATGCAGGGGCTCCTGTCCCCTTCTTGGGATCCAGCCCTGCTCTCCTGGCCCTCCAGCCCCCTCCACACTTGACCTGTAGCCTCTTTGGCCCCTTTCCTTTAAATACCGCAGATTCCTTCCCACCCCAGGACCTTTATACATGCTGTCTGCATAGCAGCCTCCCCTAGATCCGTCCATCACTGGCCTCTTCTTGTTCATTCTCGGGGCCAATGTATCTCCTCTGCAAGCCCCTACCACTGCGCCTCCTAACCCCACTCCTCCAACCCAACTCCCACCACACACTCCTCACCATCGGTCCCTGTTTCTGCATTGGCTCCCTTCCCCCCTGTAAATCCGTGAGGCCAGGAGCGTGTCCCTACGTCCCCAGCCCCTGGCACACAGCAGGTCCATGCCTTTAAGGGACTCCCGCCCACATGGGTCAAGGATGTCTTCCCAGCCCTACTGCGCAACTCCCAAGTCTAGGGCACTTCAAAGACACCCATCCTAAGAATGGGGGCCAGGACCAGGCCCTGCCCAGCCACAGCAGGAAGGGCTTGGAGGAGAGTGTGCTGGTGAGGAAATAGTAGGTCCCAGGGCTCCAGAAACCCCTCTGACATCAGGGAAGGAACCCAGCACTGCGGAGGGGAAGCCGTGGTCACTGAGTGAGGGCTGAGGGCCTGCAGAGTGCACCTCCACCACCAAGCCCCAGGCTGCTGCCTAAGGTACGCTTTCCCCTGGAAAACTGCTGCTGAACCTCCAAAGTCCAGCCCCGAAGCCTCCTGCCCTGGAAAGTCTCCCACGGTTCCACTCTCGCTGGCCAAAGAAGCACAGGAGCTCAGAGCTCCAGCCCTCCGTGTAGGATCGGGAGGGAGGGGCAGACCACAGGCTCAGCAGGGCCCAGGCAGATGCCAGGGCAGGATCAGGGTAGAGGCTCCAGTAGGGATGGTGCTCCGGAGGAGGGGTGCTGGGCATAGAGACTCCCGAAAGGGCAGCCGCCGGAAGAGCTTGCAAAGAGAAAGAAGCATCGAGGGCGCCTGGCACTGGGGTGGGGGCGCCCCCACAATGCCGCTCCTGGGGGGCGGTGGCGCCAAGCCGAGGGAGACGCCCCCTCCCCACAGGAGTCCTCGGACTGAGGAGGGCAGCGGTAGTCGCCAGGGCTCACCCATCCAGCGCAGCTCTCCTAGGCCCGCTTTCCGATGATGGGGCTACAGAGAGGGCGGAGCTCTTGGGCTACGATGCCCCTCCACTCCGGGACTCAGTTTCCCCCGCGGGCCAGGCTGTGATCGCCCCAGCTGTGGGAAGGGCCCAGGTGCGAGGGGCGGGGCAAGGGCAGGGGCGGGGCGGGGCGGGGCAAGGGCGGGGCGGGGGCGGGGCCCGGCAAGGTCCTTCCGGAGGTGGGGCTGGGACCGGGATGAGGGGCGGGCGCTGGGCTAGGGCCGGGCCAGGGAGCGGCGGGGACAGCACACACACCCCGCGAGCCCCAGGATGGCGGCGGGGTTCTTGGGGTTCCTCTTCCCTGGGAGAACATACAGGCGAGCCCTCCCCAGTCCCCAGACAGCCCAGACCCGAAGGTACTGGCTAGATCGACTGCTGCAGAGGGGAAGCCAGGATCTCAGGGCAGGACACTGCGGCTCCAGAGTCCACAGCACAGACCTCGGAGCAAGGGGGCCCTGGGATGAGCAGAGAGCCTGCTCCCTGCTGGGAACAGCACCGGACAGGCAGGCCCCGTGGCCCTGAGCCCAGCACCCTCCCTGCGAGGCAACCAGGGGACTCTGCAACAGCACTGGCTGCGACACTTGTTCCTGCAGGACTCAGTTTCCCCCACAGCAGCAATGAGTGGGAATGGGGGTCTGCGTGTTGTTTCTGAGCAGATCCAGGATGCCCTCTGTGGGAGGAGCTCTGCCTTATTCAGCTGCTGGGAGGGGGGCAGTAAGGACAAAGACTAGGGTACAACTGGGGTGCTGAGCCATCACCCCAACTTTATGGCTGGGTGGGCAATGAGTCACCACCTGTTACAAGCTGTGCCATGCACCGCCTCTCCGGGACGGCCCCTCGCCCTGCTGCCCCAACCCACGAGAGGCCCAACTGCCACGCCAAGTTCTTTGCTGCCACCCCCACCTGCATTCGGGGTGCTGCCAAAGGTCGGCGTGTTCTGTGCTGGGAGCCACCACAGCCCAGGCTCAAAGTCCGGTGCTGCCTGTTGGCTGGGCCTGGGCATCGCCCCGAGGCACCTGGCTGGGGCAGGGAGGGCTAGGAGGCGGCGGGCCCAAGTGCCACCAGAGGCAGGCCACTTCAGGCAGAATGGTGTCAAGCTCACACGAAGCCGGGGTCATGAAAGTTACAACAGCCACAGGGGTGCGGCTTTGCCCAGGCAATTGGCCGAAAAGTTTAAATTGGAACTTGGGGGTGGAAGTGGGGGAAGCAGGCCCTCGAGCACAAGGCCGCAGCGTCCTTCGGCACTTCTGGAAAGGACCCGGGCAGTGTCATCAAGCGGCGCGCTGTCCCCACAAGCCCTTGCCTGGCATTTGTGGAGGCTCCAAGCACACGGCAGCAACCCGCTCACTGCCACCCGGTCTCCCTAAGCCCAGCGGTTGAAAATGAGCACATCTGGGTGACCAGGGACTGCAGAAGCCAGCAGCTCTTAGGAAATCAGGTGCAGGCAGGGAGCGTGAGCTGGGCCCAAGCTGGGGCGGGGTGAGGAGGCCACATCTTCTTCAGAATCTCATTGTCATCTGCGGGGCTGCTCTGAGCATGTCCCCCTTCTGTCAGAGAGCCAGCCCCAAAGGCAATCGTGTGGAGGGCTGTGCCAAGAGAGAAAGAAGACTGGATGCCCCTGTCTGGGTGCACGCTATTGTTAAGATAAAACACCAACTCAACCTCTGGGTGTCCTGCCTCATCGCCCACCACCTGCCACCCCAGTTCCAACTGCTTGTTCAGAGTAGTCACTCAACATGCACCTCAAGACCCTTCTTTCAGCCCTAACCTGTTCCTTCTGCACCGGAAGCCCTTTCCTCTTATCTCATTCAGCGTGCTCCTGCTCCTGCTTCAAAACCTGCAGACACTCACAGCAGAGCAGCTCCTCCCTGGGCGTTGGGCTGACCTGAAAGGCCTCTAGGTTCTGCCTTACTGAGCCCACACTGGCCTCCAGCTGTGAGACAGGTCACAACAGGACCTCCTGGCAGGGGAGGGAGAGAGGGGACTGTCCCCATTGGGCCCCAAGTGAGGACCCTGGGCCAGACTAGGATGACTCGCCTGCCTGCCCCTGGGCTAGCTCATAATCATCCCACTTCTTACCGAGGACAGCAGGCCTGTGGGGTGCCCTTACCTGCCCCAGACAAGCAAAAGGAAGGAAGAGGGAGCCACCAGGCCGGACGGTGTCTGAGCCTGCCCATGGATGCCCAGGGTCAGTGTCCACAGGGCCACACCTGAGAAGTAGGCAGCAAGAGGCTGACCACTACATACCGGGGCAGAGGAAGGGGTCTGGGTCCAACAGTGGGGCCCACTTCCTCCAGGAGCATGGCTGGACTAGACACTCAGCTCTCAGACCAGGCCAGACTGGAGATGATCCCAGTGTGTCCTGGCAGGACCTCGTCTGTGCTGGGGGCAGAGCACAGAACTGGAAGTCAGGGCCTAAGAGCGGCTATGTCTCACTTGTGCAACCTCAGACTCAGTTTACCCATCCATAACACCAGGACACTGTCTCAACCTGTCTTTCAGCAGACCCAGGCAGGCTGGCAAAATAGCTGCAGATACAAATGTGGGACTTGTGGGGTCACTGGACATGAGGCTCCAGAACCGCAGGGGTGTCCCAGTGTAGGCAGGACCCAAGGAGGACAGGACTCCTGGAGGGGCCCCTCTCCCCATCCATCCCCATGACCCTGTGTCGGGTGAGAAAGGTGGCTAGAGAAAGGGGCACTTACTCAACCCCACCCCCTGCCCCCTGCCCACAGCAGTAGGAGGGTGTCCAGGCAGGGCCCTGGTAACTCCAGCCAAGGCCAGAGGGTTACGTGGCCAGATAAGCCCCGGAGAAGGCCTCCCAGCCAGAGGAGGCATATTTATCAGGCCTTGAAAAAACCAGCAGAGGAAAAAGCCACAGGAGGGCTGGGCAAACACCCGCTCATTCCTCAGCTCTGCACAGCCCTTCGCAGCCCCCTTGCCCCTTGAGGACTGGCCCTGGGGGCAGCGGCTGATGCAGGAGGCAATGCTCTCCTTCCCGAATCAGCTGCATGACCCACCAGCCCTGTGAGAAGAGGAAAGTCGAGCATCGTCGGGGAGACCAGCCATCCAGAGGGAGCCGAGGAGCCAACCACCTGCCCGATGGACCAGGTCAGGAGGAAGAGGTACCAGAGGCCCGGGGCCCTCCCTGCCTCCAGCTCTGGAACACGAACCCATTGCGGGGGACTCCTGTGGGCTGCTTCTCACCCCACAAGGTGGAAGGAGGAGTGCGTGCTGGGAGGGGACAGACACAAAAGCCGTGAAAGCGCAGCACAGTGTCACACCTGTGGTCATAGTGGTCAGTCCAGCATGGTTTGCAGAATGGCTTCTGGAACAGGAGCCCTGTGAGATGCTTCTCAGAAGGGATCCTGAGCGCATACCTCTGGAAAGTGCCATGCAGATTATTAGTTCTTTTCCAGCCTCAACCCAACACTCAATACCATGCCAAAGAGCCAGGTAACAAGTCCTTCCCCAGTATCATTCTTTCAGCCTATTTAATTTGTTTTAACCCAGCTTTTTAAGCTTCAAGTGATTCCCCAGTCCTGCTTTGAGAAATCTGCTCCACATACTCCACTCATCCAAACCTTTTAGGGGTCAAAGAGGGGGACTCCAGGCCGGGCATGGTGACACATGCCTGTAATCCCAGCATTCAGGAGGCTGAGAAGGAGGATCACTGTGAGTCCAAGTCCGGTTTGAACTACATAGTGAGACCCTGTCTCAAAAACGAACAAACAAATAAGTAAAAATAAAAAAGGAAACTGAGGTCTGTCCTCACAGAGCTGGAGATCAAATAGCCCGCTCCATCCAGATAGGCGAGCAGCCTCAGAACCTCTGGGGTTTAGCACGGACTCCCCATATCACAGCCATCAAGAACCCCACACTCACCAAGAGGAGTTACTGATGAAGAACATCTCCAGAGACCCAACATTGCACGACCGGATCCACCCTCGAAGGTGGGCGTTCTGTGTCCCTGCAGCAGCCTGGCATGAGAAACACACATGCCACACACAGCTTTCACCTCTGCAGGGCATTGGTGCCCACTGAGCCTCTGAGCCCTAGCAAGCCTGCTGGGAATATCTGCCCCTGGGGTGGAGAAACTGAGGCCCAGAGAGGGATGGGGTCCTGCTCAAATCCAGAGTAAGTCAGCAATGAAATCCAGCCTCTTGAGTCCAGGGCAAGCGGCCCTCCCGTGAAGGGCAACCTTCCTGCAAGACTGATGTTTCAGTGAAATAACTTTGCTGGGACAAAATACCCAACACTCACAAGCTAAAGGAGGAAAGGTTTATTGTAGCCCAGACTTTGTAGATGTTTCAAGCCATAGTTGGCTGCTCCAAGGCAGGGCAGCGTTGCAGAGGGCATCACAGAGGAGAAACAGTCCATGGCATGACAGGCAGGAAGCAGGAACCTCTGAAGGGAGGAAGGATATAGATAGATAGATGGATAGATAGATAGACAGATAGATAGATAGATAGATAGAGATATACCTCCAGGTCACGCCCACAGTGGCCCACTTCCTCCCAACAGGCTTCATCTCGCAACATCACACCCAGCTATAAACCCATCAGTGGACTAATCCAGTATCATACACCCACGATCCAGTCACCTCCCAAAAGCCCCATGTATGAGCACATGAGGCTTTGAGGGGACTTCTAGACATGAACCATGACACAGGACCAGCCACAAGGAGCCCTGGCAGAGAACAGGGAGACAGTAGGGAGGGGTGGTTTGCAGTAGCAGGGTAGCCTCTGCCTTTCCAAAGGATGAACTCTCACCTGGCCACTGTGGACACAGCTGCCTGTGAATTTTTTCAAGAAGAAAGAAAGCTGGATTTTTCACATGAGTCTTTCCAACTTTTATGACATAGTAGGCAACCTACAATGTCTGCCTGATCCAGCCTCTGAGCTCACTGCTAGAGGTAGCAGCCCCGGCTGGGACCACCGCTTTGCCCAGTGGAGTAGAGATGGTGGGCTTTGCTGTTCCCAGGGACCCCCTGCAGTCCCTCAGGAATTCCTGGCCTGTGCAGACAGCCCTTCCCTACTGAGCTCCTGTATTTACCTGTGTGGGTCCCACACACCTGCGGGCCGCGCTGAGGCTCACAAGGAGGGTGCCTTGCCTGCTCCCCTCTGGCACATCACAGGCTTGAGGAAGGACTAGCAAGAAACACTTCACTGCTCCTGGGCCATGCCCAGCTCCAGTCAACTCTGCCTGTGAGATGGTGGTACCCAGGAGTGACCCTGGCTGTGTGCCTGGCACCCTTCTGAGCACCAGCTCTGGGGTGAGTGAGGGAAGAGCCTCAGGCCAGCTGAGACTTTCTCCCGCAGTTCCAGAGGGAAGAGGGGAGGGAATTATGGGGCTGGGAGGAGCAGAGGCTTAGCCGGCTGGCGGCACCTCTGGCGCCTCCCTGTCAGCGAGCTGGGCGGGTTCTTCAGCCCACAAAATGCCAAGAGCCCCTTATCTCCCCTCTGAAGGAGGCTGAGCCAGGCCAGGGGTCTCCGAGGCTCGGAGGCCAGCCCATGTCTGCAGGAGGAGACGGGAGGTGCTGGCTTCCCTCACTTGATCTATCTGCAGAAATGTTCCAGCTGCGGTGGTGGCGGCTGCTCGGAAATTCCTTGCACATGAGGAATGGGCTTGGCGATCTCCAGTCTCAGGCAGCACTTGGAGGCAGGCGCAGCCTGGGACGGGCTACGGTCACGGCTGGAGTAGGGGAGCTGTCGCGGGGGGTCAGCCTGGGGAGGGGTATCCACAAGCAGCGGCCCTGGAGGGGATATGGGCTCAAGCTGGGGACGGCCCCAGCCAGTCTGTGCCAGCCCAGTGAGCTCCAGCCAGCGCTGGACCCATGAACTGGGCTTCTCTGGTACGTGAAGGGGGCCCGCTGCCCGAGAGGCCTCCTGAGGGGGCCAGGAAAGTGGCGGCAGAAGACAGGGCAGCTGTGGCCACACATCCCAGATGCTCCTTGAACTCCTGGTCCAGGTGAGCATTTTCCCATTTCCTCCCCACAAGCCCGCTTCAGTCAGGAACTGAGGCTCTAGTCCTGCTCTGACAAAGGCGACACAGGCCACATGGGCAGAGCAGGGCCAACTCCAGGCCAAGGCACATACCGTGCTCCAGTCAAGCCTCAGGTCTAGAGCAGCCCAGAGGCTACGCACTTGCCCTGCTGTCGGGACAAGACAGGCCCAGAGTCCTGGCCCCAAGATGTCCTCACCAAGGTGCAGAGCGCACAGGTGGCTCACCTTAGTCACAGAAGCTGGGGGCAGGACCCAGCTTCTCACAGGGTCACCATCGCCTTCATCCTCAAGTCTGCTCTACCTGGTGCACAAACGAGGCTGCAAGCAGGCAGCTCTCCTGGGCCCATCTGGACCCAGGCTGCTCTCCTCAGCCTGGGAAGCGTCCCTGGAAAACAAGACCTCCTTGTTCCCTGCCCTGCCTGCCAAGACCCCAGGCCTGAGGATGCAGGTTCAGGTGCCAGTCAGCCCACTCAGCCCTGCCAGCTGGGAATGCCTGACCTTTGCTCCACCCAGCAGTGTCCCCAGAACATTCAACGTCCCTTAGAAGTCCCAAGAGCCTGGCTGGACACCGAGTCAGGGATTAAGCAGGGTTAGGAGGGCCCCAATAGTCCAGCTGGCACTCCCAGCTGGTCACCTAGAAGTGTCGGGGTCTCTGGGCCACACACCTGCCCACCCTGGCCGTGGCCAAGGTTGAGGAACGACCACCCAAATTGCAGCATTGCTTCCACCCAGTGCAGGTGGCCAGGTCCCAGCTGCTCCTTGGAACTCCTGGTTCCATTCCCTTGTATGAATGAAGAGGCAGTCACCTTCCTGGCTTCTGTGTGACATGCATGTCCATGGGTGTACACATGAATGGGTGTGCACATGAATGGGTGTGCACATGAGTGTGTCCACAGGTATTTGTGCACCTAAATTTTTGGGTGCATGAGGATGTGAGTATACACGAGTCTGTGCGGTTGTGCATGCATGTAACTGGATGCATGCACATGTGTGAGTATGGACGTATATATGTGCTCACATGTGAGTATACATGAATGTGTGTGCACAAGCGTGTACATGTGCCTGCACGCATGCATAAACTCAGCCCTCTGCATCCTCACTCAGGGGCCACAGGACGTTGATGGGTACTACCCCAATCTTTAGAGCTTCCCTGCTCCTCCAAAATGACGGCAGTCGGGGCACCCTAGGGAGGGCTTGGTGCCCTCTATGCTGGTTGTTTCGGGAGCTGAGTTTCCCTCACTGATCGTGGTGCAGACCGGGTCTCTGTTACAAACCTGGACCGCCAGACTCAGCCTGACTCAAAGGCACACGTGTGCTCTCACTCCCTCAGACGCGTCCTCTGTAAAATTTAGAGTGTCCTTAGCCAGATTCTAGAGATGCTCTGTTCCTCTGCGTGCTTATTTCCAGACTACCCCTGCGCTATTCACTCATTGTGGGAAACAGGAAATGCAGACTCAAAAGACAAGAATAAAAGAGATGCACTGGCCCCTTACTCAGTCCCTTGGTCATCGTTTTCTACCTCAACTACTGAATGCTCCCAGAAACCTTTCGACTTTTCTGGGTTCTCATCTCAGTTCCCGTCCCGCCATCGGGAGGGGAGCTGATGGCTTCGGATACTGCCTGAAGTCCATGCGTTGTGCAGATACAATGTGAACACATGAGCTCCTGCTCTTGGCCCGAAACCCCGAGTCCTGCTGACAGGGTGGGGCCATGACTGGGAGCCCCCGAGCCAACCCTCCCCACGCCAGGCCCCAGAGGGAAGGCTGCCCACAGCACAAAGGCAGGCCTGGTGACCCTGCTCCCCCTGCCAGGACTCCTCCTGGGGCACCCCAGAGACCTGCCCAGCCCCGTGTGGACCACCTGATGGGCTTTAGGTTCAGGGGCTTCACGGACTATGGCATCTCATAGGAACTGGGTGCTTGTGGAAGGCGCTATACGCAGCACCTCCGGCAAGGGCTCCCCACCACCAGGCCTCCCCAGGCCTGGTGCACACTCAGCCCCACCTTTTAGGAAGCACAGGGCCCTCGCAAGACAACACACTATGCACAGACTGCAGATACCAGTTGTGAGAACCCCAAGCCATCATGGGCTCTGCACACAGAAGAATCTCTCCATTATTTGGGACAGCCCATCCCAGGCAGCTTCAGTGAGGCCAGTTGGTTCCCCAACCTGAGCCTGCAGAAGGGACTTTGCACAGGACTTGGCTTTGGCTGATAGGAGACGCCCGTCCAGGGGCGTCTGTGCACAGAGCATGGATACAGGCACCCATCGGGAAATCCCATCTAGAGCCCTTCTGCAGCTACAAAGGCGACATCCCAAAGCAAAGGTGCCTCCTGGCCATCTTGTAAACGCCCCTCTAAAGCCATCTCAGCCTCGTTCCCAGCAGGATCCACCAGAAGTCTACTTGCTGAGGTCACACGCAGTCCTGCTCAGCTGGGGGCTGCATGGGGACAAGACACATTGTCCTTTGCTTGTGCCCTAGCTCCTGTCCTCTGCTGGCCTTCGGTGGGGTGAGGGGACTGAAGGAGGATTGCACTCATGCTGGGACAGGATTTAAATTTTTTTAAATAAACAGAACTCTCAAGACTCCAACCTCCCTGGGATCCTTTTGCTCCTATAACGCATAGCTTCAGCAGGCTGCAAGTCTCCAAATCTCCCGCTTTGTTCTTCCACAATCCATCCTGCAGCCACGTGGAGGGAGCTGTGGGTCCCGCCCAAACCCAGCATGCAGCCCTTTCCTGGGATGCAGAGGGAAGGGGCTTTGCACAAGTTGCTTCCCGCGAAACACAGGGAGGGAGGAAATAAGCAGTGGTCCTGGGTCCTGAGCTACTTGGGAGCAGAACAGTGACCTGAGGAGAGTGCTGCTGGCCATCTGCAGAGGGGACGCCTCTCACCCAGGGATCCATGGGCAACACGATTCCACAGGGTGACATACACTTCTTGTTTTGAATCTTCTCTGGCAAAGTCAGGACCTTTAGCCACAGAGGACCCGGGAACCTGCCATTTTATTCAAGGGCAGCGCAGTGGCTTGTTAGACAGGGCATAGTTTGCCAACTATGGTTTACTGCTGGTTTACTGCCCCTGCCCCGACCTGGCCACCAGGCATAAGCACAAGGTCACCGTAATTGAAATAATTGCCTGCTGACATGTGTGTGTAGTAGCCCTCTCTGGCCTCACTCCAGCTCAGGGCCTGGAGAAGCATCTCCTCTCCTCCCTAGTGATGTCACAGGCCCTGGTCAGCCCAGCTCCTGTGCTAGGGCCACAGTCACACTGCCCCCTGCCTCCCCAGGATGAGGGAGATAAACCCACCTGGAGTGAAATTACAACCTCCCTGAACCAAAAATCCTCCCCCAACACAAGCCGGCCCTGAGGTTGTCCGGTGGTCTGGCCGCGATCGCCTGCCATGTTGAAGGCTGAGCAACGTCACGAAGGGGCTTTGAAAGCAGATTCGATTACATACGTGACATGGTGGCCCGTGAACTCTGTTTTCATTTCCCGCTCCCCTTTTCTCAGCAGCCAACTCGGGCCCAGCCGGGTCATCCACAGTGCAGCCTGTTTACAAGGCTGTTCCCCGTTCTCAGGAGCCCGCTGTCCCTCACGTCACACTGGCAATGGGGCTGGAACAGGGCTGGCCTTGGAGCTCCCGCCTGGCCCCAGCCACTCTGAGACTGCTAGCTCCTGAGACAGAAAGGATCCAAGTCCTTGGCCCCAGCGGAGGCTGCACCCATGGAGCAGCCTCACAGTAGGGCCGATGAGGCTGGGGAGCAGAGCAGGGTCTGAGGGGTGTTGCCCTGGCCTCTGTTGGACCATAGCTGTTGGACTTGTCACTCATGGCCTCAGTTTGCTTATCTATGAAGAGGGTGTCAGAATTCCCCACCTCACACAAAAGGCAGTAAACCTTCAAGTTAAAACACAGCAAGTCGGGGCTGGGGATTTAGCTCAGTGGTTAGAGTGCTTGCCTTCCAAGCACAAGGCCCTGAGTTTGATCCCTGGCACCAAAAAAAAAAGAATCCACAGCAAGTCAAAAAAAACAAAAAACAAAACAAAAAAAACACAGCAAGTCCCTGCACCTCTTTAGGCATCTGTGGGCTCTGCGGTTCTTGGATGCGGGGTACATGGAGAAGCCTGGCATCCTGCGCTGACATCCTGAGGATGCGCCGAGGCTCAGTGGGGTCAGCAGGTGAACCAGGCAACGCCATCTGCAAGGGGGACCTGGGGAAGAGGTCCAGGCCTGAGCAGAGGCAGGGAGGGGCAATGAATTGGCTTTTCACTACCCTAGGTCCCAGGGGCACTGGGCTTAGCAGAAAGACCCTTGGGGAACAAGCCTCCACAGCAGAGAGTTCCACCTGGATCCTCTCCCTCTGGTCCCAGGCTCACGGCAGGCAGCAGACCATGGCCTTGCCCAGCCTCTCTCACAGCTCTGGACCTCCTCTGTGCAGCCAGTCCCACTCCTGCAGGTAATCTGACGCCCTGCTCTCCAGGGCTGCTACCTGTGCGGCTTCCACTCCCAGGCTGCTCAGAGGTCTGCCTCTGCCGTGCTCGATGCCCCAGGTGTGCCACAGTCAGTCCCCTGGTGCCCAGCAGGCACAGAGCACCTGCATGCATTGGCAGCACATGTTTGGCAGGGACCCTATCTGCAGAGCCTTTCCCAGATTCCCTGGCCCAGGCCATTCCCACTGCAGGGGATAGAAGTCCCTGAGCATGTGCAGCCGCAGTGTGGTCAGGAGGGCCGTGTCTCAGACACATGAGAAGAAGCCTGAGCCCTCTGGGAGTCAGTCTGGAGACCCCAACTGCCCATCCCTAACAATGGGATGGTTTTCCTTCTGGGGGGTGGTTGTTGGGGATCCAACTCAGAGCCTCGTACTTGCTAGGCAAGCCAGGGACGTTTCCTTTTGGCTGATAAATGTGACTGAGTGGAAGGTCCTTAAGCTCTGGGATGGACAGGGGATGGTTGCTGGGCAAGTGACAGCATGAAATAAAACCCAGAGCCTGACAGGTTGGCAGGGCCTGCCCTGCCGGGTCCCCACCCTGACTACTCAGGCCCTGGCAATCACAAGGCCCGGGACCCTTCAGGGAACTTGACTCTGTCTGGTCACAGATAGGTCAACATGCCAACCTCCTCAGCTCTCTGGGGCTCAGGAATGTGTGTTCCCCTCCAGCCCTGGTGGGGTCCCTGGTCCTGCTCCCTCCTGTATCCCCCTCACCAGGCCAGCTGCCCCTCAGGACCCCTCCCATGGAGTACCTGCTGTGTCCCCACTCCAGGCCAGCTGCCTTTGGAGCCTGGTCCCATTAATTCCTCCCAAAAGCCATTGTGGGAGGCAGGCATTGTTGTCTCCCAGGTGAACAGAGGCAGGGAGGAAACTAACTGGCCCCGGGCCACACAGTCTTGAGATGGCAAAGCTGAGCCCCCAAGGAGGGTGTGACGAGTCCAGCTTATGCTCTGTTCCTGTCTTTGGGCTCAGCATCTGCTGGGAGGCAGGATGGGGACACGCGGCCCTCTGTCCACGCAGTGTGCTGAGCACAAAGGGAAGGGAGAGAGCTGACCTCGAGCGCTGAGGAGGAGTTCAGCAATGGGGAAGAGGGTAAAGGAGGGTTCTCCAGTTAGGGGCAGCACTGGTGAGGCCTCTGGAGGAGGGCTGGGGCTTCGCAGGCACGAGGAGAGGGTGCAGGTCTGAGGGGTACAGGATTAAACAAAGGTCCTGGTATTATCAGAAAGTAATGTGGGGGGCAGACTTTGTGATCTGAGCTGTAACGACCCCCTTTTCTTCAGTTCGAGCAGCATGTACCTGTGAAGGGGTGAGATACTGTCACAGACAACCGGTGTCATCCCTGTGCCCCCTTTACCCTGCTGTGAGAGGTAATCTGGCAGGAAGATCACAAGTTCAAGCCCAGCCTGGGCAACTTGGCAATTTAGCAACTTACTGAGACCCTGTCTCAAAATTTAACAGGGAGAAAAAAAACCATAAAATAAAATTTAAAAATTAACCTGCAGGGGGGTGGTCCCGGGGATGTAGCTCAGTGTGAAGGATCTGGGGTTCAATCCCCAGTTAAAAAAAAATGGCGTATCTCCTTCCCAGACACCAGGAATTCCCTCCCCGTGTACACTACGTGTTCTTCATCTGTCCTAACTGGCTTGTTTATTGTATTGTGTAGCACTGGGCAAGCTAGCCAACTTCCCTGTGCTTTGTTAGTCAGTTTGTAAACAGGAATAATGACATCAGCTACCTAAGACTGAGGTGAGACTTAAATGGAAATCTCACAGGACAAAGCACAGAACCTGGGCCGTGTGGGCACTTCCTATTCAAGTACTTCACAGATTTCTTCCCAAGCAAAAAGTTCAAGTCCCTCCTTGCTGTGATTCTTTTCCTCTAGATATTTTTTGAGGGACCCTCAGCCCCCAGCAAGTTACGCATCTTCTCTTTCCGCTCCACTTCTCTCACTCCGGATGCTCTCAGGACATTTCCTGGTTTCCTATAATAACCCTTCTCAGCAGTGGGACTTGGAGGCCACCGAGCATCCAACTAGCCACTCTGAGCTTCGGTACTAGAGGAGGGCACAAGCCTGAATCCACTAACCTCTCCCCAGAGCCGTGGTGGGGGCAGGCCCCTCTGCTGCCCTCTGGGGTGGACTGGGGTGCAAGCCTTTATGGAGGGAGCCGCACACTCACTCAACAGGGCACCGGCACCGAGTTTGCTGCAGAAAGAAAAATGCCGAGAACGCACGAACGGAGTCCACAGGCAAACTGAGGACAAATGTCACGCATACCATGGGCAGGGAGAGGGAAACCACCGCAGTCCACTCCCACCCAGGGCCCTGAGGAAGGGAAAGGAAGGGGGACAGGACGGGTAAAGGTAATGACTGAGCCGGCTGAGTGCCCAACCCAGCGGCTTGGCTCACGCTTCTCTACCCCAGCCTACAGCTCCGCGCCTCTGTGTGCAGGCAGAGTCCGGAGTCCACAGTAAGCCCCTTGGGGTCCCCAGGCCGAGGCTGGGAGTGGGAATCTGTGCCTGCCCCTTCCGGGCCTTCCACCTTCCACAGCTCTGCCTGTCCCAGGCACCTCCATCTGCACCCAGAATCCCTGCGTGCTGCAGACAAGGAGAGTGCACCGACAGGAAGGAGGCAGGCATGCAGATGCAGCCCCAAGTCTCCACCAACTGACACCTCCAGGCTGGCTAGCCCACCCAGGTGGCACCCCCAGCTCTGTGTCTGCAAGAGGCCCATGGTGGTGGCGCCAACCTCCGCAATCTGTGGCCAGGTCCGCAAGGCTGATCCTGGTGCTCTCCCTCTCCCCCCTGACTTTGCTCCCCCCAGAGGAACACGCCCTGGCCACAGAGACCCGCGCAGCTCCAAGCACCACTGGGTGCTGATGGTGAAGCTAGGGCAACCAAAGTCACCAGCGAAGCTGAGCGAGGAACTGGCTCCCCTACCATCAGGCTGCGCAACCCCACAATTTGGGTCGCCCCCACCCATCTCGCACTTTTGGCGCAGAGATTCTCTGGGAGTCTTGTGAGAGTCCTACTCAAGGGTGAGGGCTTGTAGCCAGGCTGGGGATTTAGTAGCCCGAGCGTATTCACATCACATCGAAAGGTGGACCTGGCCGACCCCCGCGTGCGCCCCCAAAAACCCTGCTCGCTCAAAAACTGAGAAAACCGAGCTCCTACTGGACCGCGCACGTACTGGCCGGGACGCCAAGTTCGGGCCCAAGCCTGTGGTCAGGATGGGATCCGGATCTGGGCCGCGGATACAGCAGCCCGCTGGGATCCAGCACTGCGCGTCTATAGGTGGCCCTTTAGCGATCAAGGACTCAACCACAAGACTTGCAAACGGCCACTAAGCCAAACTTGGGCGGGAGCCCCGGGCAGGCGAGGAGCGAGCTCTGGGACCTATGAATTCCGTGAACAAAATCGGACGAGTCTCGGGGCTCCACCGAACACGCTGCCCACTCGTGTCGCCTGCAACAGTCCAGCCTCAGCTGTGGGTGCCCCGTGAGTACGCCCCTGTCGCCGAATCCCGCGAGCCGGGCCTGCATTCGTGGTCACATGGCACCGCGGCCAAAGCCCCGGCGCTGACCCCGCGGGGAAGGAGGGGCGGGCGCCAGGAGGGAAGGGGCGGCGCGGCGGGGCGGGGCGGGGCGGCGCGGCGGGGCGGCCCGAGCGCGCGGGATTCCCTGCGGAGCCGCTCGGGCCCGGACGCCCAGTCTCCAGCCCGCCGGTCGCCGACCCTCCCGCCCTCTCGACCCTCCGGTAAGTGCTGTACACCCGCCTGACGCTGCGCGCCCCTGCCCTACCCGCGCCCGCTCCCGGAGCCGCGCGTCCCGCCGTGAGGCCCCGCGCCCGCGGGCGTCCGGGTCCCGTCCTTTCCAGCGCCCCGCGGAGCCCACTCGGAGGCCTGGGTGGGGGAAGAGTCGAGTGCGGCGTCGCGGCCGCATCAGGGCAGCCCGCTGGCCGCTCGGGGCAGCTCCCGCCCCGCCGTTCCTCCCCGCGGGTCCCAGGACCTGCGCTCGCCCGGAGCGGCCCGGGCCGCCGAGTGAGGTGGGCGCACCGGGCCGCAGCACCTGCCGGGCGCGGACGCGGGCGCTGACACGAGGTGCCCGGTGGCAGTGACCGCGCCGCCCGCCCTTCTTTGCCGCAGGTTAGGACCGCGCCCGGGAAGATGTACCAGAGCCTGGCGCTGGCCGCGAGCCCCGGCCAGGCGGCCTACGCGGACTCGGGCGCCTTTCTGCACGCCCCGGGCGCCGGCTCTCCGATGTTCGTGCAGCCAGCGCGCGTGCCCTCGATGCTGCCCTACCTGCCGGCGTGCGAGCCGGGCCCGCAGCCCCCCGCGCTCGCCGCGCACCCGGGCTGGGCACCGGCGGCGGCCGCGGACTCGGCGACCTTCGGTTCTGGGAGTCCGCACCCGCCGGCCGCGCAGCCGCCCGGGGCCGCCGCCTTCCCCTTCGCGCACAGCCCTCCGGGACCGGGCGGCGGCGGCGGCAGCGCGGGGGCCCGGGACTGTGGCGCCTACCAGGGCGCGCTGCTGACCCGCGAGCAGTACCCGACCCCTCTCGGGCGGCCCGTCGGAGCCTCGTACCCCGCGGGCTACCCGGCCTACGTGAGCCCAGACGTGGCCCCGGCTTGGCCCGCGGGGCCCTTCGAAGGCAGCGTCCTACACCGCCCGGCTGGCCTCGCAGGCCGCAGGGCCACCTTGGGTGAGTGCGGGGCTGGGTGGGCAAGGGCTGTGGACTTGGGCCGGTGCGGCCCGCTCAAGATAAACCCGGACCCTGCGAAATGTCCCCACCCCGCATGGGGCTGTCCGGGCCAGTGCGACCCAGAGGCTCCGGCCCAGGCTCGGGGACACGGAAACCTTTGGGGGTACAGTGCCCTCCCCGTCCTCGATGAGGAACACCGCCTCTAGAATTATTTTTAACATAATAGAAAGTGCAGGGGCTGGGGATTTAGCTCAATGATTAGAGTGCTTGCCTTGCAAGCACAAGGGCCTGAGTTCGATCCCCGGCACCACAAAAAAAAAAAAAAAAAATAGAAAGTGCACATATCCGAACCCAAACAGCTTTGTGCGTTGACTTAAACGGGTTTTTTGTTCGTTTTGTTTTTAAATTTTGCGAATGATTTTTATTAAGTTAAAAATACCAGATCATTTAAATAAGTGCCACATCCATCTGTGCTAGAATGTTTGCATTCTAATTCGCGAGACCCGGTTTCGATCCTTCCCGGGAACATAAAATGCAGATAATCGGATTCCGGGCCTGTAAAGCGTGCAGTGGTTCTGCCCGGCTTCTGAGTATACACTCGCGACACAGTCACTCTCCTGCCCCAGCGGCTGAGAACCGGAGGCCACACCTCTGAGCCTGTTGCCGCGGGGGTCCAGCCTGAGCCCGGACCATCTTTCTGGGGACGCTGGGGGCTTCGACACGGCTCGGGAGCCGCCTTTCGGCCCCAGCGCAGGAAGCGGGCCAGGCGCAGCGGTGGGGACCCCTGGCTCTGGCGCCCAGAGCAACCCCCGCCTGGCGCCCACCCCCAGCCGGGCGGTGATTGATCCTCGCCCCGCCCCTACCCGGCGCCCCGCCGCCGCCCGCGCGTCGCCGGCGCCTGGCCCAGCCTGGAGGGGACCCACAAGCCCTCCGCCCTGTGCCGGACGTGCCCTGTTCTGCCCTGCGAGGGAGGACAGCGATCTGAACCACAACAAAACTGGAAGTAAGGCCGTCGGAGCCCTTCGTAAGATCTTGAGACTGGCTCAGCTCACAGCCTCTGTAGGTCCACCTACTTTGCAGGGGAAGGGGCCAGCAAGGTCAGCCGCACGGAGAGCGGAGAGCGAAGGCCTGCGCACCCGGATGCAGCCCCTCATCCGCCTCTCTGGGCAGATGTGGATTCTCCTGCTTCCCAAGCAGGTCAGAAATACGGGGCTGGCACTCACCCTGAACCTTGGTCCAGAGCGGAGCCGTCCCAGGTGTTCACGCTGTGGCTTGGTTTATTCACACTCCTGCCTGATGAAAGAGATCCTAACGAATTTTAGTCTGTGCACATTAAAAGTAAAAATGAAGTAAGACCAAGGACCCAAATAAATGTTTGAATAGACTACATCGAAGGCACAATTAAAGGGAGGGAGAAGTCCCACAGAAGCGCTTGAACTCCGGCGGGGCAGAGGCACAGCTCAGCACTGACAAGCTGCCTGTCCCCTAGTGTCCGACTTCTTGGAGGAGTTCCCCGGCGAGGGCCGAGAGTGCGTCAACTGTGGGGCCCTGTCCACACCGCTCTGGCGCCGCGATGGCACCGGCCACTACCTGTGCAACGCCTGCGGCCTCTATCACAAGATGAATGGAGTCAACCGGCCGCTCGTGCGGCCCCAGAAGCGCCTGGTGAGTGCCTTCGGCAGTGGGGATAGCCAGGGTGGCCAGGGCACAGCAGTCTAGGAGGTGCTTGGCTCCCAGGCACTGCCAGGACTACGGCAGCCTCTGGAGGTGCGCTGGGGGGACTAAGTGTGCCCGCATGTGTGGGCAGCCCAGGTTGGCCTGGGTAGCTCGGCTTCCTCCCTGGCACTGCAGAAACAGGCAGGGTCAGACAGGGACTCCTGATGGGGACCCGCATGCCCATTCTCCAAGAATTAATGCTCAGCTCCCTGCTGTTCAGACCCTGGAGCCTCTGGCAGGCCCTGGTTTGGGGCAGTCTTTGCCCCATGGGCAGGTAAGGGAGTGCTATGGACCCAGAGGCCCCGAGGAGCTCAGCCCTGCTGCCAGCAGCCCGGCCTGGTGAGAGGCCTCAAGGTGACCTTACCCTGGATGAGGCTGGAGGGAAAGTGGCTGCCGGGTAGTGCTTTGTTGGTGCCAGTGAGACCCCAAATGGGAGGCTTTTGAGGGAGCACTTTCTACCCATACTTGCGGGACCTCAGGAAACCAGACCTCCTCTGCCTCTTCTCGTTTCACTTTTGATTCTTCCTGGTGTGTGTCAGGAGCTGGGAGATCTCTAGAGCCCAGGCAGGGTGGCAGTCACCATCACCAGAAGTTGAACAGAAGTGTGAAGCAGCTTTGTTCTTAACCTGGCAAGGACGGATCTTTAAATTCAAGTTTACAAACAAGGGTTAGGGGTATTGATGTTATTTGCAAGTTAGCTAATGTGAATGAGGCCACAGTGGCTCCTGCAGGTCTCAGGTCTAGACTAGGTACTCCTGAGTCCGCCGTGCTGTGCTGGGAGCTGTCCTGGCCCCTGGGCCGGCGTCTTGTGAAGGGGGAGGTCACGTTCTGGCCCCCATGGAGCCTGCACTCATAGCTCCGCAGGGTGCCGGGTTCTGGGGCAGCAGTGCCTCCCCTCCCTGTGGGCCGGCCCCTCCACACTGCCTTTTGCCAGAAAGGGCCGCCCCAGAGCCCGCCTCACTCTTGAACCCTTCCTGCAGCAGATCTCCCCCTTCCCCTCACGTGCGGCCTGATCTGGACTCCATGTGGCCTCCATGATGGGGAAACTGAGGCTAACAGGGAGTAGGCAGCTGCCCAGGTCTTGTGGGACCGCACCCCGGGTTTCCTGGCCACAGCCTTCCCCAGGCATCAGGCCAGCCCTCCCCTGGCTCTGTCCACTCCCTCATGCCAGGGCCTGGACTGGGTACCAGAACCAGAGAAGGGGCCAGGAGAAGGCCTGCCTGTCTCCTCCAGGGACTGAGGTATGAGATCCCCCTGCTCTCCTCCCACCAGGAAATTCCTGACTTGGGAGCAGCTGCCTAAGCTTTGAGACATAGTAACTCTTCCACCTTTACAACAGCCAAGAGGATGACCTGGGCTCAGAGAGCCTAAGCAACTTTCGCAGGACACACAACCTGCAAGCAGCTGGTCCTGGATTACCCTGGCCAGCCCTGCCCTGAGTTTCTCAGCCCAGGACTGGACCCCAGCCATGGGCTGCAGCGTTGCATGACAGCTCCCAGCATTCTGAGCCTTGGCCTTTTCATCTGAGAAATGGGAGGTGAATGTGGAATTGTCCTGTGCCCTGTCATACAGATTAAATTAGACCATTGATACAGAGAGCTTAGAGAGGTCTGGGCTGGCTCTGGGGACAGCAGGGCTTCTGTTTCCTGGTCTAGGAGACATGGGTAGTAGCTGTGGGGCTGTCTCCTGGGTGAGAAATCTCTGTTTACCTGCCACTGTCCTCAAGGCCACAGGCCCTGGAGGGTGGGGATGGTGCAGTCACTCCTGTGTCCAGGCCCATCCAGACCTGATGGTGGAACAGCCAGGAGGTATTTGCCAAGTCAGGCCTTCACAGGACTCGCTGCTGTCGTCTCCCCGGGAAGGACCCTGGGGTCCTCCCCGACCTGCTCCAGGTTCTTACACCATGACTCAGGGGACTCAGGCCTGCCACTTGCCCACTGGTTGGTCCTGGCAGAGCCAGGCTAGGCCTGGAGGCCCTGAAACTCGAAGAGCCCTGAGGCCAGAGCTGAGCCAAGTGGCTCCTGGCCATGGGGGCTGGGCTGGTCACCCCCGTAGCCTTACCCGCAGCTGCCCACTGTGCCCCAGTGCCCTGTTGAGTGCAGCCAGAACTGATGCCCTGGAGGAGCTCCCTAGCAGAACTTGTCCTGACCCCCGTGTGAAGGATTTAGAGGCATCGCCAAGCATCCAGGAAAATGACAAGAAAAGCAGCCATGGCACTGCCCCCTGACAGGAGCCATAGCTTCCTGGCCTTTGCATGCTGCCCTGTGTGCATCTGCATGTGGACCTGAGGCTCCTGACGGGGTGGCAGGGGAGGGGGCAGCTTTGGGGCCCCAGCCCACTGCCTCCTCAGCATCCCTGTGCTGCAAGCTCCACGCCCCCTCCCACCACCTGGTATCCATGTTTGGGACATGACCAGAGGCTCTCTGAGCCCCACCAGGCCACTGCCCTGAGCATCACCTGGCAGCTGAGGTCACAGCAGGCAGCAGGCCCACTGCTCGAGGCTGGCTCCAGTGCCGGCTCCAAGAATCGTCAGTGTCGTGTGGGGCCGAGCACTCTTTGCCCACAAGTAAACTTGTCCCTTGATGGGTCTCCACCTTCCAACACTCACCAGATGCCATTCTCCTTCCTGCATGGACCTGCAAGACTCTTGTCTTGGAGTCGGGTTACCCTTAGCCATCAGGGAACACACTTTTTATCCAGTTATGTCCACTGCATCTCCTCCAAAAGTGGCCTCATTTGCAACTGGAAACATTGTGGGTCCTGGGCTGTCCCCAAGTCTCTGACGCTAGCTGTGCACCCAGCCCATCTTGGGTAGGCAGAGCCCTTGCCCACACTGACTTATTTGGAAGTCCCAGATGCTCATAGAGCCTGGAGATCTGCGTGGTTCTGCTTCAGGCCAGCAGGCTTTGAAGATTAACTTCCTTTGAAAACAAGATGTAACCAGAAGAGGCCCAGCCACTAGGCAGCCTGAGAGTGACCAGGCCTGGCCCCTAGTTCAGACAGTGAGGAGCCCTCCAGTGTGGTGTGGTCTGGTGTGGCGGCAACAGGGACCCTGGCACAGGGGAAAGGAGGCACTGGGAGAGGCGGTTCTGTCCACATCGGTCTCCCAAATCCCTGGTGCCTCAGCTCGCTGAGCCTCGGTTTCCCATCTGTACAAAGCCAATCTCTGAGGCTATATGAAAAGGGAAACGGGGAAGCAATTTGAATTTTCTGAGGTCATTCTTCCCTCCCCATTTTTGTAATTTTATAAAAGTAAAACATGGTAACTGTAAAATGTTGCTTTCAGATTTTTCTCTCAAACTGCCCGGGTTCAGGTGACCGTGGGCGTGCCTCCCTGTGCATGTGTGCCTCTCTGTCCTCAGTGCACGCGGCAGACAGCAGTGAGGCTCCGTGTGTGTGTGTGTGTGTGTGTGTGTGTGTGTGTGTGTGTGTGTGCTGAGTGGCTGTCATTGGTTACAGTGCCTGGGCCCCTGCTGGTCTGGAGTGGCCTCAGGCCATGGCTCTCTCTGGTCTGTGGGGAGAGCAGGAGGTGGGGAGACTGTGGTGGGGCCAGGGGCAGGGGTAACAAGTGAAATAGAGGACAGCCAGTTAAATGTGACTTGCAAACAAATATTTGAGTACTTATGTCCCAAGTATTGCAGGGAACACTCACAAGATACTCGTCCCTGTTCGGTCAGGCGTCCCAGTGTTTTAGTTAAATCCGCAGCCCTGCAGGAGGTACTAAGGCCGAGACCTCCCCACTTTGGGAAGGTGGAGGACGGGTGGAGCTCTGGGAGATTCTAGGCCTTTCACTGGACAGTAGGCTCCAGGAGGGCAGCGGGAGGGCCGGGCAGGCAAAGCCTAGACCAGCTCTCCAGATCCAGGTGCCTCAGCTGGACCGGTGTTGACTCAAGGACTAGTGCTCCTGCCGTAGAGGTGCCCACCACCCACCCCAGGACAATAGGTACCAACCTTCCATAGAGGTGCCAGCTCCCTCTTCCAGTATGAACAAGTGCCACCCTACCTCACCCAGGGAGCCTGCTGGTGACCCTGAGTGGCCTGGAGGCCATGGGCCTGAGGATGGCTCCTAGGTCCCTCCGGCAGGACAGGAGCTCTCTAGCCTCACCCTTTCCTCTTTGTCCTGCTCCTCCGTCCCAAGCCTGGGCAAAGTGCCTAGACGATGCAGGTGTGATTCTCCAGGCCACTGGCAGCTGCTACAGTGTGGGGGTAGGCAGGGAAGTGTCCCACGTCTTGAGGATTGGAAGACTGACTGTTGCTCAGGGCTTCAGATGAGCCCCATCTCACTCCCAGGCCATCCTCAGGGGCAAGCCCACAGATGGGGAAACTGAGGCTGCCATGTGTGCTTACCCTGATGCTAGGGTGGGTTCTTTTTCCTACTAGGTTTGGCTGTCTTAACTATTTTTTCGGCTCTGTCCTGGGCTGGAGAACACAGGGAGGACATGGCTCATAGTGTGAGACCTGGGTCTCATGGGCTCTGTCCCTGTGTTCCAAGGTGCTGCTGACTGGCCTGGACGCTGGCTGCTGAGGGAAGACAGGCTGGAGCCATGCAGACCATCGCTGTGGTCCTGGAGAGAGGGGCCAGGGACCCAGACCAGGCAGGGGCTGTTCAAGTGGAGGGAAGGGGGAAGTTGGGGTCAGGGGCATTATCCAGGGGCAGGGCCGGGGCAGGGACAGAGCGGCATCCCCCAGGGACGAGGTCTGGGGAAGGCGGCTGGGAGAGTTGGTACCACAGCAAGACCGTGCTGTAGGGAGGGGCATGGACTTCCAGCCAAGGTGCCCAGGACACCCTGGCCAACACTCCCAGGCTGCAGGCAACATCCAGACCCTGAGGGTGAGTCAGGCAGGAGAGGCAGCTGGGGACCCTGAGCTGATGAGAGGCCGCGGTCAACCTGCAGGAGTGACTCCTCAAACAGGCGGCACAGCACAGTGTAGCTCAGCGGAGCCTCCTCGGGGCCTCCCAGGCCTTGTTAGGCCCAGTTCCTGAGCCCTGATGGACCCCTGAGTCAGGGGCCCAGAGGTCCCCAGCTGCAGGGAGGTCTGGACCCCCCCGGAGTCCATCTGCTGAGAGCCAGGAGCAGGAGGGACATGTCAGGGCGTGTAGAAGGTTTTGAAGGGTCTGGTCTTGCTCTGACTCCAGGCACAGGGCATGGCAGGAGGGAGATGTGGGTGGCTGAGTCCTGGTACCATCAGCCCAATGTCCCGTGGGCCCTGGGGAGCCATTGTGAGCCAGGTTTGTGCCCAGAGCCCCAGAGGGACCAACAGGCCCCTGAGCCTCACCCTCAGGCCTCAGATGTTCAGGTTAAGGCATAGCATGGGTGACTCAGATCACAAGAAGATGACAGGTACATTTCCGTGCCTGGCTTTCACAGGCTTTCAACCCCACAACCGGCATTCGATGGGTTTACTAATGATATTTTACCAGTGGGGAAACTGAGACCCTGAAGGTGAAGTAAACTGTCCCAGGGCTCGAGGGCTGTAGCTGAAGCTCTGAGGAACCAACAACATCACGTCCTGCCAGGCCAGACCAGGGCGGACCTCACAACCTCAGCACCAAATGCCTCTTACCTGGCCCCAAGGGACCCCGATCCGGCTGCTGGTCAGTCTCGAGTCTGACTTCCATCCCTCCTGCGCCAGTGAGCATCTGCTACTCGTAGCAGCTGCCAGTGCCCCCCGTACCCAGGGCCTGAGTCCCGCTGCCCCACACGCGGGCCTGACACCAGCTTCTCGTCCCCACAGTCCTCGTCCCGCCGTGCTGGCCTCTGCTGCACCAACTGCCACACCACCCACACCACACTCTGGCGGCGGAACACGGAGGGTGAGCCCGTGTGCAACGCCTGCGGCCTCTACATGAAGCTGCATGGGGTGCGTACAACCACCGCCCAGCATCAGGGCTGTCCTCCCGCCCCAACCAGTGCTGGGGACCCTGGGCAGGCTGCAAGTCGCCTCTGTCATGCCCACTGTACAGACTGGCTCGCCCGTGCCATCCTTCACGGGATGGGCTCTGGCACCCGGTCACCCCAACCCCGATGGTGCCGTGGGAGCTGGGACAGGCGTCCACCACTGCCCCACAGGCTCTTCTCACCCTGGCTGGAAAGAAAGAGCCCAGCCCAGGCCTGGAGCTGCCCAGTCAGGACTGCACCCGGGTCAGCCCCGCAGTTCAAGAGGGACCAGCTCTGCAGGGTGTCCGTGGCGGTGCAAGAAGCCCCAGAGGTGAGCACCACAAGGACCAGCCATGCACCCCACTTTCCCCACCAGGTGCCGAGGCCTCTGGCAATGAAGAAGGAAAGCATCCAGACCAGGAAACGGAAGCCGAAGAACATCGCCAAGACCAAGGGCTCCTCAGGTTCTCAGGAGCTGGGAGGGTACCCTGCTCCCTGGAGCCCCCAAGCCTGCCCAGCCCCTCCCTGGAGACTTTGGCCACCTCCAGTCCACCGTTAGAGATGTGTGTGTTTGGTCTACACTGTGTGCTCCTAGGAACGGACGCCCCCAACTCTGCTCTGAGGGGATTTTTGGGTGGTATGAACTGGCCTAGTGGAGGAACCCCTACCCCCTCCCCCAGCACGTGTGCTGTGTGACTGAGAGACATCTCCAGACCTCTGGGCCAGGACAAAAGGAGAGCTGGGCCCACGGTAGGAAGGGGAGGCACGGCCGGATCGGGCACCTCCTGTAAACGCCCACCTTCCCTCCCAGGATCCACAACCAACGCCACAGCTTCCCCACCCGCTGTCCCCAACACTGAGTGCTCGGCCACCCCTCTGAAACCAGAGCCCAGCCTGGCCTCCCCAGCGTGTGCCGGGCCCATTGTCGCCTCCCAGGTAAGGAGCACAGTTGGGGCAAATGGCCAAGTGGGGTCCGTGTTCTCTTCAGGGAACCCTGCCTCCTGAGGACTCCAGATCCCAACAGAGCCTCTGAGAGCCATCCCCGAGGGTCTGTCCCTGAGCTTGACTGGGCATGTGTCAGTTCCAGCCATCTCGGCCATGCATGCCTCAACAAGAGCAGTCCTCAGGAGGCAACCCCACCCCGTTCCAGGGGTTTGGGGGTCCCCTTGGAGCAAATCACTCCTGCATCTTCACATGTCCCCCTCCCTGCAGGCCTCCGACCCAGTGGATGACCCCCTGGCGCCCAGCCACTTGGAGTTCAAGTTTGAGCCTGAGGACTTTGCCTTCCCATCCACAGCCCCGGGCCCCCAGGCTGGCCTCAGTGGGGCCCTGCGCCAGGAGGCCTGGTGTGCACTGGCCTTGGCCTAGGTGTCCAGGCAGACTGGCACTGGGGGAGCCACCCCGGAACAGCAGCCACAAATCCACTCCTGTGCCTGCAGACCATGGAACCCATCCACCCACGGAGACCAGCCTCCTGGAGTCGGGAGGTCACAAGTGTCATCAGCAGCAGTGGGCAGGCTTCTGTGCCCCTGGCCCAGGGGAGGAGAGGCCAGAGGGAGAAGGACTCAGCCCCACCTGGACAGCGAAGGACTCTATGCCCCGCCACCAGGGTCAACTTGAATTCCCTCGTCAGCACTCACCGTCGCATTTCCAGGTTGTAGCAGCTGAGGAAAAGCTCCCAGCCTGCTTCTATAAAACTTAGATTCCAAGGGAAACGCCTGGCACCAGGCCACAGCAACGAGGGGAGCCTGAGCATGGGTGTGGGGTCTCCTGGGGCCTCAAGGTCTTTATTTCCTATGTTCAAGGGAGGGAGCCGTGGCACACAGTCCTTTCCCTTCTAAGGGCACAGGACTGTCAGGGATAGATGTGTAAGCTGTGCACTGTACCAGGACACCACCCCAAGGGACAGCCAGCCACACTGCAGTCATCACCATCTTGTGTATTCATTTGGATGGTCTTTGCAGAGGGGCAGTAAAGGGCCTTGTTCTGACTGAATCTGTGTACTATGGCCACTTCTATGTTGTGATTTGAGGCAGGGCAGGGGGATCACTATGTAGCTCAGGCTGGCCACGTACTCACTAGGTAGCCCAGGCTGGCCTTGAACTCACAAGTGATCATCCTGCCTCAGCCTCCTGAGTGCTGGGATTAAAGGCGTGTGCCACCACTCCCAGCACATGGCCACTTCTTATTGGACAGAGTCATTGTTGGGGATGGGGGTGACATGGCTCCCCGTCCTGGCTCAGCTGGGCCCATCAGTCTAAGCTTCCATCCCAGCAGTTATTAGCACCCTTCAGTTGCCACAGCCTCCGCACATCAGGGCATGCTGGGAAGTGAAACCCAATGCTGGGAACCTGATGTTGAGCAACAGGGAAGGGGGTACCCTGCAGGGGCCACATCCTCACATTTACCTGGTTGCTACATTGCTCCAGTAAGACCTGATTTTTCCAGGGAAGCCAGGAACCTGGATGTTTTTAAACACGAACTCTTCTAATTCAAAACTTTGTTTAAAACTCCCTTCTTGATTTTCTAGTCTTTGAAATATTGCCAGTCAGCTATGACACAGCCAGAGGCCAGCTTGCAGTAGAGACTCATTTATAACCTCACGATTAAACCCAGCATCATCTGGAAGCCCAGCCTCCGGGGTCTCCAGACCTGTTTCCACATGAGGATGCCTGATCTCTAAGACAAGTGAAGCCCTAGCCCCCGCTGCCCATGCACTGCCTGTGAGTCCCAGCCCGGTCCCTGCCCACAGGCATGGCGGTTCTGACACTGGTTCAGAAATGTACCCCTGGCGGCATGGCCAGGCTTCCTGGGCCCCTGCAGGCCTCGAGGCTCAGAGACATAGCAGTTTCAAGGTCCTCACTGCTTCGGGGTAGATGCTGGGCAGAGCGGGACAGCAGGCACTGGTGCTCAGTGTGGTCCACGGTGGGCTCTGGAGGTGCAGGCAGAGGACCAAGGTGACAGAGCATCTCCATCTCCAGGCCGGGCCCTGCTTTTAGCCTCCTTGCCATGCCCACCTCCAGGAAGCCTGCTCCAGCTGCTCCTGCTTCCTCCATCCCACCAGGAGCCACGGTGGGGACTGTGGGCAGCACTGGTGACTTTGGCCCCCACGTCCTCCAGATCTGGCTCAAGTGAGGACACGGGCAAGGGCCTTGTCCTGCTCCCTGCTATGGGGTGTTTTCAGCTCCATGGGAGGGTACAGCCCCTCACCCTGACCCCTAGTGCTGTCATGAGCAGATGCCTGGGCCCAGACCTGGGTCTGTGGAGGTCCCAGGTGTGAGCACCTCAGTGTGGACCCTGTGAACCTCCTAGGGAGCTGGGGCCTGATCTAGGGGAGCCTCACACTAAAGTCAAGGAGTGCTATGACTTATTGTCCATCTGACCCAAGTAGGGGAGCTGGGGGGTACCCACGGGGGACGCCGTAGGCTCTGGCAGGTCCCACAGGCTGCTCCAGTGGGCGTGCTGCCATCTCTCCCAGCCCAGAGGTCTTGGGGACCTTCTGAGAAGCCCATTCCCAGTGGCGGAAACTGGGGCAGGGAGGTATGTGGTCTCCCAGCCAGGGAGAGCTTGGTACCCTGTCCCAGCTCCTGCACAGCCTCTCAGTCCCCTGCCACCCATCTTAGCCTCAGATATCAAGAACAGCCAGGGATTAGGGCCCCTGAGGCTCCCACCAGGCCACAGAGAAGACAACACCGTACTGCTGCCTTCCCACAACAGACCTTGGTGTCCATGTCCCGTGGGCAGCAAGGCTAGCCCTGCCCGGCCTCAGCACTCTGGCTCCAGTGAGCAGCCAGGGACCCGGGCTCAGACCAGGGAGACTCCTTCTTCCCTGATGAGAAACCACCAGGGCCAAGCGGCGGCATGAAGCGGCTGGGAATAGGGGCCACAGCACAGGTCCCCACCACAGTGCTGACACTGGGAGCCCCGTGGCACTGACCAAGTCCCACTGTCCACTGTCCGCGCCTGGGTTTCCCCGTCTGCAGAGGGGAGGGGCCAGGCCTGTAACACAGCGAGGACCGTCCCTGGGAGGCCCCCAGACATGTAGGCAGTGCCAGCTGCAAACCCACCTGGGGAAGCTTCCTGGACAGGACCCACGAGGTCCCCTTGAATAAGGAAAGTAGGGCTGGATGGTGAAGGGGCCTGGGGACCTGGCCCAGCCCCAAATCCCATCTGTGAAGAGGGATCACCGAGGGGAGAAGGCTCGGCCACAGGCGACAGGGAAGCCAACCCTTCCATTTCCGTTTCGCTGTTGAGGACGTGCCCAGGATGAGGGAGGTGGCCCACCTCAGCACGGAGCATGGCCGCTGCTGCTAATTTTAGCTTTCTGCTCTCGAGGCAGAAGCCGGCTAGACCAAGCGCTTTAACATAGCTTCTGGGCTCCCCTCCCAGCACCCCTCCCTGCCACGTTCTTCCTGCTGCCCCGTGTCATAAGCCACCAGATGAGGCAGGAGACTGGCAGATGAGGGCAGCCCAGGGCCTCTTATCGGAAGGGGCAGGACAGAGGGAAAGGTCACTTTACTGCCTGTCATGCGTCTGATTTCCCATCACCTTCGAGCTAAAGCGGATGTGCCAAAAAGCCTGCAGCGGGAGAGGCACTGTACTGGAAATTGGTCCCCTCTCGACTGTGGAGGCGCCCCGGCCCCTCACCCCGTGCTCAGTTCTGAAAACCCCGAGGGCGGAGGAAGACTCCAGCGAGACCGAAGTATCAAGTGCGCGGTGTGCAGGAAAGGGGAACCCGGGGTTTCATCCCAAAGGGTTCTCAACTTCAGACAGTTTACAGAGCAGACCTTCTTCCCACCCAGGCCCTGCACCCATGCTCCGCCCCCACCCTGCTTCGGGGTCTTGCTGCAGTGCTCGCTGCACAGAGGGGCAAACCTGGACCACCGTGCGGTTTCTGTGTGTGCGCTGGGGTGGACCCGGAACCTTGCTCATGCTAAGCAGGCACTGTACCCCACAGCTACCGCTCCCCACCCCTTGTGTGCTTTCGGCAGAGCGGATTCCAAGGCTGCTCGTTCTGCCAGGGGGACACCATTTTGTCACCCTGTGGCACAACCTGAGCTTCCAGGGGAACAGCGAAGGCAGAGGGTCATTTTCCCCATTGTTATGAGAAAGATGGCTCATTACGAAGCGGAGTTGAACTTTGTAAAGCACCCATCTGGAAAATGTGACGTGTCTGAGAAGGGAAAATCACAGCCTGGGGGAAAGGACAAAGTTACCAGGGTCGTACTGACCAAGTAAGGACATTTCCTGGAAAAGCCCACTTACTGCCACCATCGTCAGGTCTGTCACCGCCGTCAGCTCCATCACCGAAAACACTGAAGCTGCCGTGTCCAGAGAAGGGACATCTCAGAAAGGGTGCTGACATGCCATAGGGCCTAGCTGGTGGCCTTTGCCACAACCAGGGACAGTTCTGGGAGCCCCGGTGGCCATTCTCCAGGGTGTGTGGACAGTGCGGCAGGGGGACAGGAGCAGCTGAAGGGCCGAGGGAAGCTGGGACTCCTGCAAAGGGAGGGTGGAGGCCGAGCAGACCCCGTGTCCGGGCCCGACACAGCCCAGGTCCACACTCTCCTTGAGAGAGACACCAGCTCCTTGGTCCTGGGTCCTTGTGTCCCTGTGGCTGGGAGTGTCAGATCCTCAACCTCTCACCCCATGGGTGCTGCCTGGGGTGGCGGCAGCCAGCATCTCCGTCCTCGGGAGGCCTCGGCTCAGCTTCTCCTCTGGGGCTTAGTCGGTCATCCACCAACCAGGAGGGAGGCCTCTAGCAGGTCCCCCACTTCCTGCTCCACCTTCCTCCTGCTCACAGCTTGTCTTCGCCGTGTCACTGTCCTCACCAGCTAACCAGGCTGGGCCCTATCTCCACCTGGCCCAGGCCAGGTCCTCAGAGAGCAAACTCAAGTCTCCCCGGCTCGTCACTCATGGGGACAGTGGGTCAGGGGCGCTCCCTGGGGGCTGACACGGGCTTCCAGAGAGATGCAGCCCCTGGGCCGCCAGACTTCAGGCAGGCAGACCCAGGGGTGCCTGAGTCCACCCACCACACACACGAGTACTTTAGTGGGGGCTGAACCTAGGCCAAAGAGGAGGGGGCTGCCTAAGCCCTGGGTGGGGATGGCCAGCCCTCAACGGGCAGCCCCTCCTCACCGTGCCCTGCGCAGCCGCCAAGACGTTGACATGGACGGCTCCAGCGGCCTTATTTATGATCTGATAACGTGCCCTTGCCCTGCTGGTGGATGGCGTCTGGCCGTGCTGGGGCCGGGAGGCCTGGGGGAGGAGGAAGACAGTGGGGTCGGAGCCGGGCCCTGCCGCACCTCAGGCCAAGCTCCCACCCACCCTGGACTCCGAGACAAGACGCAAGACAACTTCATGGTCAGCGTGTCTTTGATTCTGTCCTCTAAGCCGGCCAGCCAAGGATGAGTGGCCTTGGGGTCTCCCTGCCTGGGGTGTCCCACACATGTCCCCGAGACCTGTGGCCCCTTGCTATCACTCCCTGCTCCCCCCGGTTCCAAAACCCCGGGCTGCAGTCCTCCACACGCACCCCCACAGTGTCGGCCACTGCCCATCCCCCACACCCTCCCCTGGCTCAGAGCTTGGACTTTCCATGATGCGGATCTGGGCCTGCTTCTCCTCCACGTCCGCACACTCTGGCTCCCTCACAGCACAGCCTGGCACAGCTGGTCCAGCCCTGGCACTCCATGCCTCAGGGCTCCCTCTTCCTGGCACCTGCATCACTCTCAGGTACAGAGACCCGATCACCTCTCAGCCTTTGCATGTGCCGTTCTCTCTAACTGCTTCCTTTTATGGATCTAACTGGTGACTCAGGGGTCACGACCCTCTGAAAATCTCTCTGAGAGCACCAGGAGGTCACAATCCATAGACTCCTGCTACCCTACCTGGAGGTCAAGCATGCCAGCCGGCCCAGGAGGCCTCCTGTAGACAAACCAGCGTGATCACACAGCTGCGCACACCTGTGAGCCCGGGTGTGCGTGTGCGGCAAGCTGTGCAGACCTCTTGATCGGAGGTGACAAGCGCTGCTTTCACTGTGGGCAGGGGCCCCACTACCACCCCGACGGTGCTCCGGGGTCTCCAGCAGACACAGCTGTCACCTGCCGTGCCCGCAGCGCCCTCGGACAGTGGAAAGAAGGAGCATCCAACAAGCAGGACGGGCTAAGTGGCTTGAGGGACTGTAGTTGGCCGAGGCCTTGAAGAGGAGAGGCAGGTTTTGTTCTTTTATTTTGTTTGGTTTTGGGTTTTGGTGTTTTATTTTGTGGTACTGAGAATTCAACCTCCTCCACATTTTTTAAAATTTTGAGGGGCTGGGCATTTAGCTCAGTGGTTAGAGTGCCTGCCTTGCAAGCACAAGGCCCTGAGTTCGATCCCCAGCACCCCCCAAAAAATCTGAGACAGGATCTCACCAAGTGGCCAGACTGGACTCAGATTTTTGATCCTCTTGCCTCAACCTCCCAGAGTGCTGGGATCACCGGTGTGTAGCACCATGCCTGGCAAAGATCGGACTTCTCAAGAGGATTTAATAATGCAAGATGTTACTGAGCTCCACTGGAAAGAAAATACGCAGGATTTTAACCCGTATGCATGGCATGACGAATCCCCTGGGCATAGAAATATTTAGTGTCTAATTACTTTCAATATGTATGGAGATGGATGATAACAGTGGTTATCTCCTGATGATTTATCACTTATTCTAAAATTTATTTTTTTTTAAATCTTCTCCAGTGAGCCAGCTTTGATAACCAAGAAGAAAATGACAAAGTCAGTCTTCCTGGGCCAGCAAGGCTAGTACCGCCTACAGCATCACTACCTCTTCACCCAGGGAGGCCTCATGGGAGGGGTGTGGGGAAGTGAGCCTGGCAGGTGCACAGGTCCCTCCCCACAGGGGTGCCAGCAGGGATGGGTAATGGTCACTGTCCCTCCCGCTTGCTCTTGGGAGGTCTGAGGATAGGCAGGGCTGGCCCATGCAGACCCCCACCCCTAAAGCGTCTCTTCTCCTAGGAGAAGCAACATTTCCTCCTTGGGGACTATGGCTTTGGTGAGACTCAGAGACCCCTGGAGGGCAGACCCTCTTCTCCCAGCATACACAGGCCAGGCTGGGTCCCACTCCTGGCCTTCGCCCTCGCTGTTCCCTGGCCCGTAACTCTATCCTGTCATCTTTGCCTAATAGGTCACACTTCATCTTTCAGGCCTCAGTTGAAATGCTAGCTCTTCAGGGAACGTTCGTGGTCCATCCTGCTCCAGGTGCTGCCTTGTGCTGCTCTCAGGCAGCATTCCCTCTGCTGTCCCGGTGTCTGCCCATCCTGCGATTACAGATTCACTGTCTCTTGCCTTCCTTCTACCTCAGCCACTGGAAGCATCTGCACAGCACTGCTGTGTGGCAGCAGTGGATTCAGACCTGGTATGGGCGACCTTCAGTGTTTGGGAAAGGAACCAGCGGATTAGTGAATGAACAAAATAGCCTGTGCAGTGTGCCTGCCTCTCTTGATTCCTGGGGCGGGGCTGGCCACCCGCTCCAAGGTTCACCACCCCTGGAGCCTCTAACTGCTTCCTTTTATGGGTCCACACCACCTGGGGACGGGGGCTTCTGCCTCTCCTGAGTCACTCAAGGAGCTCCCAGCCCTTCTGAGGATACCAGAGACAGGACAAAGGGAAAGGGAAGCAGAACAGCCTATATGAGGGGGGCTGTGTGAAGAAGGTCCCCAGAATTTATATGAGAGTGTCCCCAAGACCCGTGTGAGGGCAATCTCAGATCCTGTGTTGGACATACCGGGACCTGGAGGAGGTGGATCCCAGGACCTATATGAGACAGGTCTCAGGAGCTGTGGGAGGTGAGTCTCATAATAAGAGAGACAGAGACAGAGGGAGAGACAGAGAGACAGAGAGAGAGCGAGCTGGGGAAGAGTATGTACCCCTTCCAAGTCATTCTCCTTCTGACCAGACCCCACTACCAAATGTGAGACTTTCGAGAGACATTCTAGATCTAAACCATAACATTCTGTCCCACCCCCACCCGCCAAAAGGCTCATGTCCCTCTTATTACACAAAATGCATTTAGTCCATCTCTGAGAGTCATCAAAGTCTTAACAGTTCCAGCATTGCTGAAAAATCCAAGTACAAAGCCTTTTCTGAGATTCAAGGCAGACTGCTGGCTGGGATCCCCTGTAAAAATCAAAAAGAAAGTCAAAGACTTCCAATATACAATAGTATGAGGTAAACATTTCCATTCTAAAACATAGGAATAGAGAAATAGACAGAAAGCAGACCAAAGCAAGACCAAAACCTAGCAGGGCAAACATTAAATATTGTAGTTCCATGTTTGGCACCCAGGGTGAGTTGGAGTAAGATGTTAACTCTAAAGGTCTTGGGTGGCTCCCACCCCTATGGTCTTGCTGGTCACAGCCCACATGGCCTCCCTCTTAGGCTGGCTCCATTCACTGCCTGCAGCTTTTCTCAGTAGATGTTCCACATTCCTGGCATCTCCAACTTCCTAGGTCTCTGCAGCATATTTGGCTTAACTCTCACCGCTTCACACACTGCCCTCTCATTGGCTCCTGTCAGGGACTATGACCCATTCATACATTTTTTGCCTGGCCTCCCAAGCCTTCTAAAATCTGGTGGAAGCCTCCATGTTCTCATAACTTTTGCATTTTTCATGCTTGAGAAACCACAACCAAATAGAAGATGCCAAGGATGGTTGCCAGTTTGAGCAGTAGCTGGGACCCCTCTGACTATGGCTGCAGCAGCTTTTGAGTGCCTGGATGATTGAACTTGGGGATACACTTACTAGGTGGCTCTGAATGAGCAGGCATCCCAAAGACTCTCTACTCAAATGAAAGATTTACAGATTTCCACCCTTGAGCCTGAAATGGGTGGGGTCTTGCTGATTTCTGAGATGCCCTTAAGCCTTCTTTCTTCTTGTCTCCATACAAAGTATTTAGCTTCTTTTTAATGCTAACCTTTTCAGCAACCATGCTGTCCTTTGTCCCAACTTTGCAGGCACTTACTTTATGATACTCTTTATTCTTATCATAGATCTGGCTAAAAGCAGCCATGCCACAACCCGAATGTTGGGCTGCTTTGAGATTTTCTCCAACAGATTAGTCCACTACCTTAAATCTCAGCCTCCTGCAGTTTCAGGACATGGGCAATTATAAACAAATGTTCTGCAAGAACATAACACACATAGCTTATAGTCCAACAACCAAGGGGGTCCTTGATCCCAACTGAAATCTCATGATCCTGACCTTTACTGTCTACATTCTTATCAACATTCTGGTCCTCTGAGTTTCCATCAGCATCTCCCATCCAGCTTGGTTTCTCTAGCTCACATTTCCAAACATTTCCAGACTCCTTCCACAAACTAGTTCCAAAGGCTTATAAACCACACGATCAGATATAGTCACAGCAATGACCACACTTCTGGTACCAATTTTCTATATTAGTCACTTTCTCCATCCCTGAGATGAAATATCCAACATCCAAAACTTAAAGTAGGAGAGAGTTATTTTGGATCACATTTTCAGTGGGTTTGGTCCATGGTCACTAGGCTCCAAGAAAGAAACATCATGGTTAAAGGGCACGACAGAGAAAAACCGCTCACATCTTGGTAAGCAAGAAGTAGCAAGAGAAACAGGAAGATCAATAAAAGTATCACACTTCAGTGATTGGCCCCTCCCAACCAGGCCCCACCTCTGACATTAAACTTTGGGAGGCAATCTAGATCTAAACCATATTAGATGGGTCTCTGGTTCTGTGTAAGGTGAGTCCCAGGACCTGTGTGAGGGAGGAGTCTCCACTGCTGATTTCAGTGAGGTTTCCAGGACCAGGGTGAGGGAGTCCCCCAGGACATGTATGATGGAGTCCCAGAAGCGTGTTCTGGGGGGAGGTTTGCGATGGCCCATTCATGAAGGAGCTGTCTCACAGATGCCTCCGCGAGAAGGTGGGTGAAGGAGGAGCCAGCCCAGTGCCTCCAGGCACCTTCCCTGCCTGCTGGATCCCACAGGAAGCTCTGGAGCAGATGGCTCAGTGATGTCCTGATGCAGGCAAAGAGGCCAGCTTCCCTCCACATTAGTGTGCCCCTGCCACGCTGCAATGTGGCTCCAGGACCCAAAGGGGTCCTCCTGGGTGTCTGCCCCTCAGTGCAGGTCCTGCTGGAGCAGGAAGTGAGAAGCGAGAAAAGGACACGGACCAGTGCCTCCTCCCAGGTCTCCTGCCACCCTGCTCAGGGCCAAGCTCTGGCTCTCGTTCTTGCTCCCACAGGCAAGATGGCTGAACCCACCAGCTGCTCCATGAATGAGACAGACAGAGACCAAGCTGGAGAGACACCGGGAGACAAAGACAGAGAGATAAAGGCAGACGCAGGGATGGAGAAAGACACGGAGAGAAACAGAATGATGACAACAAGGAGAAACAGAGACAAACACCCATAGCCCCTCCTTTTTTAGGCTGTTTTGGCCTAAAACTCACAACTCTTATGTGCATGGGCCCTAAGCAGGCTCTGAGGGTGACCCTGACAGGCCTGTGTCCCTTGTCATACCTGTGGGGCTGGGAGGACAGGAGGGCTCTACCCCACTGGGCTTCCTAAGGGGCCACTGGATTCTGAGGTGGGTCCCAGGCAGCTGAAAATGTCTCAGGGTCACTGCAAGCAGATAAGGAGTTTTTCCAATTTTTCTTCTTTTGTGAGGCTAAGGCTCAATCGCTGGGCCTCACACAGGCTAGGCAAGCCTGTACCTCTGGGTGACATCCCAGCCCTTTCTAAAGATCTTGAACGGAACACAGAAATCCCTTCACACCAGGTCCATCAGGACTCTGAACTCTGGCTGGGACCCAGTCAGCTCTGGCACAGGCGTCTCGTTCCGCAGTCCCCGGGGCGGGTGGGGCAGATGGAGCAGGGGAGAAGCCCACAGAGGTCCGAGGTCATCCATGGGCCCTGGGACTAGACACCAAAGTGACATAGCTTGGGGGCCCTGACTTAGATGATTTGACAGTGACATTGCTCTCAGAGGAGGGGAGGTGGTCGTCAGCCTGAATGTGGACCCCCCCACCCCACCCCATCCATCTCGCCACCTTGCAGAGTAGAGCCAGGGAGGGGAAGACACTTGGGCCCAGACTCGAAAAGCCATGCAATTTCCTCTACTGGTCTGGCAAGGTCTGTTCCTGACAGTGACAGGATCTGCAGAAATGCAGGGCTCTGCAGGGCTCTGCAGGCCCCTTGCCAAGCCTGCTGCAGAAGGATCAGGTGGGGGCCAATGCCTTCTCAGAGCCCTGAGCCTGGCGCCCAGATCCACACTTCCTGAAATAGTCACAGGCAGTTAAGGAGAGAACTAATGAGTTTCTCTGAAGATTTTAAACTAAACACAGAAAATCCTTAATACTGTGGTCTCCTTCAACCAACAGCACTTGCTGAGCACAGATGGTGCTGACTGTGGCTACCCCTTCTTGTGGCTCTCATGCAGCCTCTGAAGCTTCACCAGGATATTCTGGGAAAAGACTCAGGACAGGGCAGACCAGCCACCAGCCTTCCTAGCTGAGACCTGAGCTCCTGCACTTCCTGCCTGCTCCTTCCCTCCCTCATTGGAGTTCTGAGCGGCTCACCGCTGCGATCTGACTCTGGGAAGAGCCTGGAAGAGTCCAGCCACTTAAGAGACAAATCTCTCTTGTTTATTTTATGAATGAGAGGGGAAGTTAAGTACTCAAATAAAGTCCTCCATCTGCACACTGCGAGGAGACATCCAGACGGCCCCGTCATGGGAGACCTGGAAAACTCATAGCCGGGACCCAGGGGCAGCCATGAGGAGGACACGGCACAGAAGACAGATGCCTCCAAGCCCACAGCTCGGGGCCAGGATAGAGGCCCGCAGCTGAGAGGAGGCGACCGGAAGGCCCATGACAGACGTAGCAGGCAGGGGTGCCAGGACTTCAGCAGCCTGCATCAGACTGGGGAGCAGCAGAGCCCAGGGCCACCAGCTGGCCCAGAGAGGTCCTTGATGCCGAGGCTCTTTCGTCCTCTTCCATGTCCTGGGACATTTGCATGAGGACCCCACAGGGCTCTGATTCCAGAGAAAGAAGCGGCCAAACCCACGACCTTCTCTTCTGCTCTCTCACCTGCTGGGGCCCAGACCAGAGCAGCTCAAGAGGAGGAGGGGGAGCCCCACAAGGAGGTGCCAGGTTGGGGTGGCCCTGGGGACAGATCCTCAGGACATGCCTGGCTATCTCCACGTGCCCCTTGCTTCCCTGTTCTGTGGCTCCCACCCCAGCCCACCTCAGCCCTGCCTTGCCTCCCCAGAGCCCTGCACACAGAGCGCTTGCTCCGGCAGTGAGAAGGGAGGTCCCTGATGTCTCCTCGGCCCCCTCTTCAGGGAGGGCACACAGCAGGGGCTCAGTGAAGACCAGTGCTGGGTGTGGTCCGTGGCCTGCGTTCAAGGGATACAAACGCCCTCAGAGGCATCCGGGGCACAGAGGGCACCCGGCGCCTCCAGACCCAGACCCACTCACAGGGCCTCCCTAGCCCAGACAGTTAGCAGTACCCCATCAGATGGACAATGGGCTCTAAAAATACCCCAGAAGCAGGCAGGATTTGCCAGTAACATCTGTAAGTTCTGTCCCGCGGAAGTTATAAATACTAAATAATGTTAATTCAGAGTCGTTTGTCATCTGGGGACAGCTGTGTCCTTTGTGGGGACAAGGGATGTTTTTCCAGATTTCTAATTTATTGCTCTTTACAGTTAAATGCAGCTACAGGCAAAAAAAAAAAAAAAAAAAAAGAGAGAGAGAGAGAGGAAAAAAAGGAAAAATTTTAAAAGGGTTTCCCCTGGAGCCACCAAGGGCCGGCCGTGGGGGTCAAGAACAGGGCTACCCGCCCAGGCCACTGCTGTTACCTCCTAATCTGTCCCCAAACCAGACAATAGGTCCACCGTGAGACCCTCTAGGACTGTGATGGCAAACCTTCTAGAACTTTCAGTGACACAAACAGCCTGCTGGGCACGTGTGCCATGGCTTGCCATCACTGCTCCAGGACCTTGAGGTCTGGTGTCCCCAAACAACCAAGGTCATGATCAGCTCCTGCCCTTGGCCCCACCCCCTCCAGGGATCAGAGTCTGGACCATGCTCTGGGTGACCGTAGCAGTGTCCTTTGTGCCTCCCCAATGCCACCCCGACATCTCCCCATATAGCCTTCCACAGAAACACCTTGTGGCTCCCAAGGTCTCAGCAAAATTCACGCTCCTGTGGCCCCCGAGGCTCTGCCATCCCCACCACGCAGACCCTGAAACCTCACCTCCCACCCCCTCACCCTCACACACAGCTTCCCCTGGCACCCTGCCGGGACCGTGCCTCCCATCACCGGCCCATCACCCCTCAGGGGCAGCATGCCTGCTGTGGGTCTGCCTGGCTCTTCCCTCCCTTGACCAGAGCTTGTCTCTCTCACAAACACCTGTTAGTTGTGTCACTGTTGGTTGCAACTGTGCTCCGTCAGTTCCAGGGAGACTGACCCCCGTGGGCTGCATGTGCCCGAATGGTGGCCCCACTCAGTCAGTGAGCACTGTTCGGGGCCAGGGCCCCGCAGTGCTCAGAGTGTCCAGGCACCATGCAGGACCCCTGAGAAAGCGGCACTGGCTGGGCTGCAGTAGTAGGCAGGTGACCTGGGGACAAGGACCCAGCAAGGCCTCCTGCTCACTGCTATACCGGGCTGCCCAAGGGTGTGAGGGCATCCAGGCAGGTGGCCTGGTGCCCCCATTTATCACTGAGAAAGGTGAAAGGTCACAGCTTCTTCAAGGAGCAATCAAAGCAATAAAGGGCTCCACCCCCTCTCAGCTGGGAGTCTCCCAGCCGCACCCAGCTCTTCCCAGACGCCATTGCCTGGGCCTTCCTGCCTCCTGCCCGGCCCGCCTCCCTCCCTGATCCGAACCCTGACACTGGCCCCTGCTTGGAGGACACCTTGGCCTGGAGAATGTACCCTTGACCCCAGGCTCCAGGCCTCCATCGTCTCCCTGAGTTGCCCAGGACTCTCAGAGCCCAGGAGCACCATCACGGATGCAAGCAGACCCTGCGGGCCGCCGATTCGGGTAGACAAGGTGGGGAGGCTGATGAGGCCCTGATGAGCCCAATCGCTGTGGGCTGCAGGCAGGTCCCTGTGCCTCTCTGAGCCTGCTTCTTTCTTTGACAAGTGGGGGCCCTAGCCAGGGCTCGGAGGATGGGCGGGCAGGGTCTGGGGCCTCTAAAACAGAAGAGTGGGAAGGAAACTGCGGCGAACTCTGAGTCTCAGTATTTGGGCAGCTGCCAGGTGTGGTGTGGCATACTGTAAGCCCAGCACCAGGGAGGCTGAGGCAGGAGAAGCACTGCAAGCCCAGCCTGGGATACACAGGGAGTTTAAGGTCAGTCTAAACTACACAACAAGACCCTGTCTCAAGAAAAAGAAAAAGAAAAAAAAAAAGATTCGGGGAGCAACCAGCAAGTCTGACATACTGAGAGGTAGAACCAGCCTGGCTTTCCCACAGGGGCAGCCAGAGGGCACCTTTATCATCCGAATGAGTATACACCTCTGCCCTCCTCAGATAGTACAAGCCCTCTCTCTCCCCCTCTCCCTCTCTCCACCTCTCTGTCTGTCTGTCTGTCTGTCTCTCTCTGCTGTGTCCCTGTCTTTGGATCCACCTCGCTCTGTGGCCCTCCCAGCAGGCCCAGATCGGCATCTTGGCACAGGAAGACCAGCCTTCCACAAATGCTGCCTGGTGCTTTCTCTGCAGTAGGAAGGGGTGCTGCTCATTCTTCAGGGGACTGTGAGGACCTGAGGGCAGGGGGAGTGAGTCCTGCAGCCCTCCAGGCCTCATCACCCAAAGGGGACACACCGTAGTTCCACCAGCAGACCCAGCAGGGGGTGGGAGGCCAGGGCAGTGCCAGCCAGCAAGGACCACGGAGACCTCAGACTCCAGAACTCAGGCTGCTCCCCCCCGGCTCTGAGCAGGAAGATCCAGGCCCGTCTGCTCATGGCCGGGGGTCCCTGCATGGGGAGACTGGGGACCCGGAAGGCGGGTTCACCATGGTGTCACCTCAGAGTCTTAGGAGCCAAACGTCTCGGCCCAAACTGAGGAGTTTTCCACCTTGAGGAGCTACAACGACTCTGCCACAGCAGGACAGAGCCGGCTGCAGTCCTGGTCCATCTCCACTGTCCAGGGTCCATGTCTACTCTCGGATTCTGAGGTTACTGAAGTGGTCCACGCAGCTAGGGGCAGAGCTCAGGGGTCACTGGACCTGTGCCAAGGTAGTCTGTCCCCTTCATGTCCCAGAGCCAGGGCCAGTAGCTGTTCTCCCTCCAGAAAGTCTGACAGGGATCCTGGCTCGGGGAGGACAGCCACTCACAGTGGTCACTGGGCATCCCGTTGCTGCCCCCGCATGGTCCTCTGACACCAGGCTGGTCTGCAGAACCATCCTTCAAGCCAGGCCTGCACAAAGCCAGGCTCTCAACCTTTCTGGGGAAACCGGAAATTGAAGGGGCAAGTAGCACTATGATGTAGAGGCTGCCAGCCTCCCGGGCACACTCCCCAGGCCTGTTCAGCCGCCTGGGCCAGGGCTAAGGCTCAGGGCCTTCTAGGGAGGCCACGCAGGTGCTGCCCTCCAACAGCAGGGAGAGACCTACAGCCCAGGGCAGCGGCTCCCCCAGGGTCAGCTCCTGTGTCCAGCTCACAGCATATCTCCACAGAGCTCCATCCATGCAGCCGCGCAGAGTCCTCGGCCTTGCCGCTGGTCTCGGGAATTCCTGGGCAGGGCAGTCAGGAATGAATGACCTCAGGGACAGCTGCCACTTGTGGGGTGCACAGAGATCCTGGTGCAAAGGTTCCAGAGAAAGAAAAACAGTCATAAACCAAAGGGCAGCATCCAGCTGAAGAGGGGCCAGGCCGCAGTGGCACCCAGTGGAGGAGCTGGTCCACCCTGGCCGCTGGGTACTGGCAGGAGGGCACTGGGAGGGGACGCTGAGGCTGGGCATCTGGCCTCTGCTCTGGTAAAGCCTGTCTGTGGGGCCCTCACCCTCTGGGGGGTCCTTTCTTCAGCTTCCTCAGCAGAGTTTCCTGAGTGCGCACTATGTGTCAGGTCAGGTAGTAGATGCTTGATAGACCCACAGAGCTCTGACTCTCCCGCACAGGACAGAGCCCCCATCACAGGGGAAGGCTCTGGGCACCTCCCTGGCCTCTGGTATGGACCCCTTTTGGTGTCCCTGGGTTTCTATAATACTGAGAAAGGAAAGCTGTTAAAATGGGCTAGCATCGAGCACAGGGTCTTTGAAATGCCTCACAGATTCGTCCTGCAGCCACTGTTTCTTCAGCCCTGCCAGGACCAAAGCCGCTGGAGTAGCAAGGCACACAGATAAGAGGGCACAGCCCCGTGCCTGGAGCTCCTCTTCCACAGGGAAGAGTGCTGGTGAGGGAGTGTGCAGCTAAGTCATCCTCCACAGCTGCTGCCAGGGGCTGGGGGCCAGTGTTGGGATGGGGGTAAGAGCAAGCAGGAAACAGATCTCCAAGGTGGCCCTCATCCAGTGTTCAACCAAAGCATCCTTCCTGCTGTCCCCCACATCAGAAAGCCCACCCAGACTCGAGGGGAGTGAGCAGACCCCTGGTAGGAAGAGGGTCAGAGACAGGCTGTTTTAAAGCTCCTGTGGAGCTCCGGGGAGACTTGGTTGCCCTGGGGTCCGAGTGGCCAAAGATCCAGGCATGACCATCCCAGGCCAGGCTCTCAGGGCACTCAGTCTGCCCAAGGGAGAAAACCTTAAATTTTCTACTTCTTCAAGTGGCTCCCTGCTCGTGCATTCCAGGCCCAATGAACAGGGTCAAAGGAGAGGAAGTAGCGGGTGTATGCTGGGCAGAGGCGCAGAGGGCAGATAGCAGGCATCTCCAGGAGGCCCAGACCCTGCACCCTACACTTTGCCACTCTAGCATGACCCATCAGCTCACACCATCTCCTTCTCCAGAGGTTACCCTTGGCCAGAGGGAGCCAGGGCCTCCCCACAGGGACTGCATAGTTGATGACTACAGACAGCAGCACTGGACCGCTTCCTTGGTGGGTGAGGCTAGCTCCTTGGTGCTGCCTGTGAGACCAGCACTCCCGTGCAGAGACCACTGCCCGATGAATCCCATGCAAGAGAATCTCCATCTCCAGCTCTGCTGCTAAGGAACCTACCTAACAGAGCCCCTGGAGGCTAGAAAGATGCCTGTAGGAACTGGGGGGCACTAGCCTCCCCAGCACAGATTCCTCCTGGCCTGGGAGCTCCAATTGCTTCCCACCCGCATTCCCCAACAGCTTTTGAAGACGGTCAGAGCCTGAGTTTCTGCAGGCACGACCCACGTGGGGGGTTATGGCTGCACTGTGTCCCCAGCACTGCCTTGAAGTCGAAACCCCCAAGACCCCAGAGCATGACCATATATGGATCACTGCAGATGCGATTAGTTAAGATGAGGTCATAACAGAACAGGGTCAGTCCCGATCCAGTGTGACAGTGTCCTGTGCGAAGGGGAAGTTAGGTACAGGCACAGTAGACGCCTCATGGAGATGGAGGCCAAGGTCAGAGTGATGCTTCTGTGTAACCAGGAACTCCAAACCTCACCAGCAGCTACCAGGAGCTGAAGAGACCCGGAGCAGACCCCGCAGCCTCAGAAGGAGCCGGCTCTGCTGTGCCTCGGCTTCGGACTCTGGCCTTCATGGCAGGGTCGGGACGTGCACACGTCTACCATGTAGTAACAGCAGCCTTGAGACACATGCACACCAAACCTCTCTGCCGCCCTCTGGGTTTGTCTACCCAGATAGAAGACTTTGCCTGCTCACGTCACAGAGGTCACATCCCAAACACCAGCAGGCGTCTGCATCCTTCTAACGAGGTGTGCTGACCTCCTCCATCGCCCGCTCTCCCGAGCCGCACAGTCAGACGGCGTCTTCATCCTCGTGACACAGGTGAGGAAACCGCAGTCCAGGCGCTCAGAGACAGGCCACAACCGTCAACGTGGGTCCGTGCTGCTCAGCTCCACCCAAATCTGAGAGAAACGCGAGTGTCCCTGCTCGGCATGGCACCCACAGCGACGCCTGCCTCAGCAGTTACTAAGATCTGAAGTGTCTTTGTCCTCGTCTGTCTGTCAGAGGCCCAGCACCGTCCAGGAGAAACAGAACACAAGCCCTGTGTGCGATTTCAAATGTGCTAGTGGCCACATTAGGGAAATAAAAAGGAAAATTATAACAATTATTTTATAATATTTTAACCCAGAGTATCCAAAATGCTATCTCAGCATGCTGTCAGCATGGCGAGCGAATGAAGTTCCCTGCCATCTTTTGTTCATTCTAGGTGTTCCCAATCCTGTTCGTGGTTCACACTGACCCACAGTGCAGCCGGATCAGCCACACTGCAGCAGCTGTGTGAGCCCTGCTTCCAGGGTGGGACCCAGACGCTCTTATACAGGTTTTCCTGCCCAAACTAGGGAGAAGCTGAGCCCCGCCATGGAGGATTACCAACGAGTGACTGAAACCAGCTTCCAGGGGCAGCACCTGCCTGGAGGACCAGACGGCCTGCAGGCTGCAGGCGGCGTAGGACCTGGGCAGGGAAAGGGGTGTAGAGAGAGGGAGCTGCCCCTGGCCCCCTGACCCCCACCTAGCAGGCAGAGAAGGTGGATCAGGAAAGGAGCAGAGGGGACAGTGAATGCTCAGGGAGGGGGACAAGGCCTTTTCTTCACTCGGGGCCTGGTCCAAGGACCGGGTCAGCTCTGTGGAAGATGAGGCCTCTGGCAGGCAGAAACCCAGCCCACAGGAAGACCCCCGCCTCAGTGATGGATGAGGTAGGTTCTCCATGCTACCTTCCAGCCGGCACCCCAGAGCGCCTCGGCCACCCAGGCAGGGTGAGGGTTGTGCCAGGCTGTGCTGTGAGGCCGAGGCATCTGCCGATGCCCCTGGCCAGGAAGGGGCTGGTGGGAAGCCCCTTCTGGGGGAGGGAGCTGGGGGAAGGAGACTCTCATTTTCCTATGAAAAGGCTGGACCAGCAGCTGAGAAGGGGAGCGCCCAGTGCCCCTCCTGGACCTGCGCCAGGGCAGGTTGGGCTCATCCCGTCCTCCCCACCTGTACCCGCCACCCTCTGGGCTGAGGAGACAGGCGCACTGCTGGAGATCAAGGGCTCAAGAGAGCCTAGTGAATGAAGAAAGGAAGAAACCAGTGAACGAGGTGGGGGGGTTATTCCCAGGGGAAGGACCCACTCTGTCCCCACACTTAGTCAGCAAGTGCTGCATCGCAGAGCCCACAGGATGCCTTGGCCCTTGCCGGAACCATGTGCGGTAAACGCAGGCTCCAGGTCCTGGCCCCACGGGTCCTCCAAACAGCAGGGGTGAGACGTGGACAGCTCCACGCACATTCACAGGCAGCACCATCCTTGGGGAAAGGTATGCACGGCGTGGCTGGAAGCGAGAACCCAGGCCAGACCCCATCGTTCAAATCCCAGGTCTGCCCAGCCTGGCCGTGTGGTCTCAGGCAAATCACTGAACCTCTCTGCGCCTCTAACAATGGCCCTGGGGTGGGTGGGGCACAGCAGAGTAAGGAGTATGGGAGAAGGGAAGGAAGTGAACAGAGACAGAAAGCTTCTTGCTTCTGCAAAGAAAGGCAGCCCCCACTCTGGGCAGACTGGAGGCAGAGCGCAGGAGGGTGCGTTCCACCAGGCAATCTGCACACACCTACCCTGCAGAACCGAGCTGCCAGGCAAGTCTGGCACCTACTCGCCATTTCTCGGCCATCTCCAAGGGCCGAGACACAGACGAGTCCTGGCAGGATGATGCTCCTAGGGACCGAGGACCTGTTCCAAGTCAACTCCATCGTCAGGAGGATGTGCGCCTCCTCCGCACATACCAGGTCAGGAAAAATGCAAGCCTGCAGGCCAGGCACAGGGCCATTCCTGCTGGGAGAGAAGGTGTGGGTGGGCACAGTGCCCCCGCCCTGTGCACATGACCTGCCTCCAGGGCTGGCCTCCAGCTCCAGGCGAAGGGCATGAGAGCCTCGAGCGGGGACAGCATGGCTCTGGAGGGCCCCAGGCAGCCATGTGCTGCCCAGCTGCCCAGCGCCTCCCTCCTGGGCCTTCCCAGGGAGCTCTCAGCATGCAGGCCCCCAGCGAGCAGCAGTGGGGGGCCCAGTGGCCAGCAATGTGCTGCTCCCACAGCGCTAGGGGCAGCAGCTGCAGATGGGGCTGCACTCTCCGGAGCATCCTGCGACACCCCTGAGCTGGTGGCTTACACAGCCCTGAGGGATCTCGAGCCCCAAGTGAGGTTCTCCAGGACCCCACCAAGGGACCTGGAACTAGGCTGGCGGCTCCACCCTCCACTCCAGTCCCTTCTGCCCTGGTCCCAGGCTTTATTAATGAGCCAGGTCACCCAACAGAGCTCTACGAGAGGTTGCGAGGGATGTGTAGGAGTTCACCAGATGGAGAGAGTTGGACTGCTGGGGTGGACGACTAGGCAGGCGTTGAGGTACATCCCCCAGCAAGGGCAAGCCCCTGTCTGCCCCTGCATGAGACCCCCCCCCGGCCACGGGTGACTCCTCTTCATGGCCCTCAGTCCTCCTCCATTTAGCCTCCCTTCCGGGACACCTGCCAGCTGCATTTCGATCCAGCAAAGATGGCAAGGATGGTTCAAAGCAGTTGTTATCTCCGGCAGCTTTGTTCACCCTGGCTCCAGCCCTGCCCGGCCATGGGCAGAGACCACACCCCCCAGCGCCTCCGTCGGGCATCTGAGGGGCTGGCTCTACAGACTCCCCAGATCTTTGGAGGGTCCCAGTCTGGGCTCTTCCCCATTCCCCACAGCATCCTACCCCGACAGCTGCTTTTAGAAAACCATTGGGAAAATACTGGAAAACATACCAAATAAATAAACCTAACCTCAAAATTTCTTGTCCCCGGAGGTAACGCTGTTGTATCCTCCTGAGCCCCAGAGACCCCACAGAGCTCGTTCTCTGGGTTCTTCTGAGTCATCCTCTGGGTCCCCACCAAGGCGACGCGCGCACCTCACACAAGGGGCCTCCTGGAACCATCTGGCTCTGAAATGAGGGTTTGCTGCTGGAGCAGGGTCCAGAACCGGGGGACGTCCTGTGAACTCGGCGGCCCCTGCAGGACCCGGGCCTGGTGTGGTCACTTGTGTGAAAAGAAAATATTCCATCTTCTGGGAAGGAGCCCAGCCTGAGGCAGCAGTGACACTCCTCATGCAGCAGCAAGCTGTTGTCCTTCTCTGTTTTCTTTTTTTCAACACTGAGGTTCCAACTGAGGGCCTTTTCACTCAGCTACAGCCTCAGCCCTTTTTTAAATTTTTTATTTTGTGACAGTCTTGCTAAGTGGCTACATTGCCCTGGCTGGGCTCAAACTTGCAATCTTCCTACCTCAGTCTCCCAGAGTGCTAAGATTACAGGCGTGCACCACCATGCCCAGACAGAGCTGTTGTCTTACAGTAGATCAAATCCCCAACCAGGCAAAATGCACACTCCTGCACGCCCCATTTCCCTGGAGGAAAGCTGAAATTTTCTAGAACAAGAGTGCTGTCTGAGGAGGCGGGGACAGAGCACCGCAGGCACCTGCTGCCATCGTCGCCCAGGAGGAGCATGGTGCTGAAAGGGGCATCAACACAAACACTCGCTTCATCTGTCACAGGGCCTCTGCTAAGGTGACTTGGCTCTGCTTCTGGAGACTGGGTGTCCCTGCACATGACACCGAGGGCAAGAGCTCAGGAGAGGGCCCTCGGAAGACAAGGCGGGGCCATGGAGGGGCCGGACAAGGACGGGATCCTGGGAGGCGCCCAGCCCCAGCCAAGTCCTCGGGGCCCTGGGCACAGCCGCACCAGAGGCTTTCTGTCAGGGACAAGGACAGGTCGCTGTCGCTGCAGCACTCTTGGCCACTGACTTTGGGCTGCTGGGAGACAGAATTACCAAGTCCCTTCCAGGTAAGGCAGCTCTGAACTCCAAGAGCAATTCCCAAGAGAAGCCATAGGTGCGGGCACAGTTGTGAGCCACTGGGACACAGGTGTGTGCAGCTAGAAGGACATGTGTGGGCACACGGGGCAGGGCTGTGTACGTCAGAGACACAAGTGCAGACTATTGGAGACACAGGTGTGTGGTTCTCAGGATATGGTGTGGGCTGCTGGAAACACAGGTGAGGGTTACTGAGGACACAGATGGGCACTTCAGGGACTCTGGTGTGGGCTATGGGGACACAGGTGTGGGGTATGGGGGAACGGATGTGGGCTGTGGGAACACGCACAGCTGTGGGGTAACGCAGGCCCCAGGCCATGGCAAGACCCTCTTAGCGTCCCCTGGTGAAGTGCCATTAGAGGTGCACCAGATAGCCATCACACTCACCATGATGGCCCAGGACCCCAGTGCTCAAGGAGCTGACCCAACTGTAGCCCTCACTCACCCCTGTTCTGGCTGAGTACCTGCTTGGTGGTCATACAGAGGAAGTGGGGGCTAGCTGGCCTGGCCAGGATCTCGGAGGTCACCCAGCCCACTCCCACAACAGGAGCAGGAAGCCAGAAGCTGGGTCTATGGACTCGGGGTGGCCAGGGACAAGAGCCGGGCCTTCAGCAGAGGAGCGGGAAACACTGAACCACAAGGCACCCGGAGCCATCGCTGTGAGACACTGAGAACACTCTAAAGGAATTCTGTATTTCCCCAAACGTTAAGCACCTACTGTTTACTGTATTTGCTTCTCAGGGCTGCAGTAACAAAGTCACACAAACTCGGTGGCCTACAGCAAAAACCCATACTCTCAATTCCGGAGGCCAGAAGCGTGACATCGAGGACCCGCAGGGCCCCCAGAGCTCCAGGACGGGATAGTTCCAGCCCGGCAGTTGCTGACCACCCTCTGCACGCCTTGGCAGGGGACTGGCCCATAGAAGACCAGCCAACCCCTGACTCCCCCAGCACGTGTGTCCCGGGTGTCTGTCTTCAGCGGGACATCCTGTGAGGACACAGTCACACTGGGACAGGACACCACTGACTTCATCTTGAAATCACCTGTAAAGACCTTATTTCTAAATAAGGCCACATTCTCCGAGGCCAGGAGAGAGGACCTCCAGGTGTCTTTTGGGGGATACAAATCAACCCACAACATGTGCCGGCCCATGCTGGGGAACGAGGCAGGAGCTGTGAGGAGGCAAGGCCTCTGCCAGCCTGAAGCAGGCATCTGAGAGGTAATGAGACCAGAGAACTTAAAGAAGCTCAATACAGACACACTCGGAGGCGCATGTGCAAAGGCCCTGAGGCAGGGCGACCAACAGGGCTGGCGAGTGAGGGCACTAACAGAGCTACGAGGGCAAACATACAGAGAGGCCTGCTGGTCTCCAGGCCTTTTCTCTCATCGAGTGGGAGCTGCGGAGGAGGTGACAGACATGATTTTCCATTCCAGCAGGACCCCTCTCTTTGATCAGACTGCAGAAGATAAGAAAGCACAGGACACAAGCTCCAGGGCTGACCCCCACTCTGGGAGTTTCCTCAGAGGATCACCAAGAAACTCAGCACGGAGCGCAGGTGTGGATGTGCGGGGAACAGAGCACCTGCCTGGTGAGCCCAGACACACGGTCACCACCCCACAGAGGAGTCCTTGGAGCTGGAACCAGCGGGAGCCCGAAGTCACCAGTCATGTTCATTCCTTCCTTCAGCCCCTCCTCCTGCCTCTGCTGCCTGGGCAGACAGGGGAGAGCATGGTGTCCACACATATCCTGCCCTACACGGGCTCCACACACTCACCACCCCGCCAGGGCCCGTGTCCAGGGCCTCCACCCAGGGCAGGTACTGGGGTCTCTACTGGCCCAACTCAGGCCACACCGGTACACGTGATAAGCCCCCTGCCGAACTCAGAAGGGCCCACGGGGCTCCAAGCAAGCAAGGACCCCTGGCGCACAGGCCTGCCCCCGCGATTCCAGCAGCCCTCGGGCCTCTGTATCTCCTCGCCAGAATGACGCTGTCCCTACAGCAGCGAAGCCAAGTGGAGTCCCGTCCATGCGCACAGTGCCGGGTAGTCAATGCAAGTGCTGCTGCTGCTGTCTGCCTCCATCTCAGTCCCAAGAGCAAGGTAGTGGGGGGCTCGGGAAGGCCGCCTCGAGGCCCACAGGCTCAGGCTTGGGCGTTTTCCAAGGTAACCTGGACACCATCCCCAGGATGGGGGAACATAGTGGTGCCTCCCAGTGGGAGCGCTGCGGCCTTCCCACAGAGGGCCTGCCGCCCCGGCGCTGCTGCCCCAGCCCTCCAGGGCCCCCAACACCCTATTTCACCAGGGTTTCACTCACTGTCCCTCCCAGCCGCTGCCCATGACGCCTGACCCAGGTGTCCCAGTGTCCAGGGCCAGCCTGGGGCCACACCCCACCCTGGGCCTGAGCGCATCTTCCGAAGGACCGAGGACGTCACGCCACACTCCAGGGCCGAGGCTCGGCCGCCAGTTCTGGTGCCAGATGTGGGCTTGGAGGCTGGGCAGCCGGTGAGGCGCAGGCGGCTCACAGACCAGCGAGGTTCCCAGCCGGGACGCCCCTGGCTCAGGCGGCGCTGACGTCTCCTGCGAGGCCTGCAGAGCACGTAGTCACCAGTCCTCTGAGCATCTCTGCACCGCCGCCCTTCCCCAGACACCCAGACACGGGCCCTCCCCAGCCAGCCTGGCCCTGGAGCCCCCAGCGGCCCAGAGCTCCACCCCAAAGCCCCCGCCTGCCGGGACAGGAAGGTTCCAGTCCTGTCCTCTTTTTTTCTCCACGGAAGAGATCTTTGCTCAAGGCTTTGATCTTCCATAAAGTGCTGTGGCTTCTGCTCCATGTCGGCCATGACACTGACAATTGTTTATTAGTTCTAAAATAGCTGAAATTCATGTCAAACATTCCGCATGTTAGAAAAATGTTTATGAAGTGTTATCATCGTTTATGTAACTGTGCGTGTTGGGAAAGAAACATAGGACACAGCAGACCACACAGGCCAAGCTGGGCCTAGCAGCCCCTGCCCAGGGTGGGGGCGCCAAGGTTGGGAACCACCCAGGTTCCCCAAGACCCCGCAGTGCCAGGCCCAAGAGAAGGAGGCATCCACTCACCTCCCACTGGGAAGCGCAAGGTCCCCAGCCCGTCTGGGGGTCGAAATGATGGCCTGGCTGTCCAGCTGCCCTGGGATTCCAAGTGCTCACAGTGACGAATACTGCTGCAGCCTTCGTCTGGGGAGGACGCCTGCTCCTGTGCCTGCTCTAGAGGGGCGGTAAGGGCAGACCCACCAACCACGGCCAAGCAGGGCCCACAGCACGGGCACAGCTTCCACTTTTGTGGGTCCTGCATTTCAGCGGGACGGAAAGCTGCCGCGACACTCAGTGCCACATCAGATGACTTATTCCGCACCGATGCTGAGGTGCACAGGGCCAAACAGTAAGGGGCAGGTTCGGCCGTGGCTCACCAGCTGTGCGCCCTAAGACCGCTGGTTTCAGCTCTCAGTCTTCTGACCACTACATGGGGAATGACCCCATAGGACTGGCTAGAACCCAGAGGACACCACGTGCCGGCCCGGCAGTGGAGCCACAGAGCTGTCCTGCTTTGGCGGGAAGGCAAAGGGCGTGGCTGCAGAAGGAATCACTGGGCAGCGTGCTGTGGAGTTAAGCAGACGCTCAGTGTCGGCGCCCTAGAGAGGAAAACCCGTGTCCACACAAAACCCTGCACACAATCACCCACAGAGCATGGTCACAGTCACATGGCCTTCAACAGGTGAGCAGACGCACTCAGGCCACCACACAGGGACGCGGCTCCACCAGGAACAGATGAGTCCCAGACGGGGCCTTCTGACCAGTAGAAGTGGGCACAAAAGACTGCAGGTCAGCTGGCTCCATCTGTATGAACTCCAGACTAACCTCGGAGGCAGGAAGAGGAGCACCGATTGTGTCTGGGGGAGGGTGGCAGTCGTGAGACACGGGCCCAAATCATCCAACAGAACACGCAAGACCAAGCGTGCTATGACACGGGTTGGTTGACAACGTGCCTGTCACTGGGCAAATGCTCGATAAAGGTTGTCATTAATCAGCAGCAGCTCCTAAGACAGAGAAGCTCCAAAACCTGAGCAATAAACCCGAAAGAGCCTGGTGTCATGGTGCACACCTGTAATCCCAGCACTCTGGGAGGCTGAGGCAGGAGGACTGAAAGTTCAAACCCAGACTGGGCAACTTAGTAACTTAGCGTGACCCTGTCTCAAACTCTTTTAAAAAGGGGCTGGGGATGCAGCTCCATCCAAAGAGCCTACTAAATTCGGTCTCCAAGTACTGCGTGCGCACGTAGAGATGTACATTAAAGGGCTGAAACAAGTGCTGGTGCCTGCACATTCTCAGCAGCGCAGTTCACAGCAGCCAGGTGCCCATGGAGGGATGGGGGGTTCCTAACAGTCAGCGGCCTGAAAGTGTGTCATGACAGAAGGCAAACCTCAAAACACAGCGCTCAGTAAAAGACAGCAGGCATGGAGACCCCATCTCACACGAACCCATCTACATGCAAAGTCCAGAGAGCTAAGTCCAGTGACAGAAACTAGCTCAGGGTTGCCAGGAACTGGCCACAGGAGGGAGAGAGGAATGGCCATCGGCGGGTATGGAGTCTCCTTGGTGATGAAAATAATGTGGATAGAGAGAGAGGTGATGGTCGCATGACACGGTGCGTGTACTAAACACCACTGAATTGGTTACTCGAAAGTCATTAATTTTATGCCATAGGAATTTCACCTTAATATCAAGTAAACAAAAATAGGAGGGGCTGGGGATTTAGCTCAGTGGCTAAAGTGCTTGCCTTGCAAGCACAAGGCCCTGAGTTCAATACCCAGCACCAAAAAAAAAAAAAAAAAGAGCATAGGAACTGGAAATTTAGCACAAGTGGTAGAGCACTTGCCTAACAAGCACAAGGCCCTGAATTCAAAACCCAGCACCCCCCACCAAGCAAAGTACAAATTTTTGGCAGATCCTAACCTTGAATGTGTCCGTGATCCTGGGCTCCTCCTACAGGCACGCTCTTCCCGTGCTGGCCCAGAGAATGTACAAACAGACCTCAAGCACTCCACTGACACCAGCCCTGATGCAGAGCAGCAAAGGGAAGAAAAGCAATTCTGCCGGATAAAGCCACCCTCATCCCCTCCTGGATTCGCCAGCGGGAAGACTCATCCCAGGCCCAGGGGACTGAGCTCCACAGATGGTCACTGGGCCCTGGGACACGCTAGCCTGCCAAGACGCTGCCCTCACACCTCTGACAGCCACAGTGCCTTTCCTTGCTCCTTTTGGCAGGTCATTCAAGCTGATCCATAAAATAAAAAACTTAAATCTGGCCTCAGAGTAAATGACCATCCACCAAGGAGCCTATGGCTGCCAGCAGAATTTCCTTCTGGAAAGATCTTGGGGGAAACCATGTCCTCAAGCATTCCTGTCCTTGTCCCAAGCTGGGAGAGTCAAACTTCTCGGGCTCCAGTCCTGGCATGCACCCCACTGCCCCGAGACACTATGTGTCCCTCTCCCTCCGACTGGTGCTATTGGGACCACCCAGCGCCGTGTCCTGCACCTCGGCTTTCCAGAAGGAAGCTTCAGACTGAGCCTGAAGTTCACAGGGAGGTTGCGAAGGCCCCCAGGTTATCAGAGCTGAGGCCACACCCGTGTCCCATCCAGCCCTGTGACACTCAGGCATGAAGACTTTGGTTTCTCTTCCCAAATCCTCCTCCTTTAATTCTTTTGTAGGCTATAAAATTCTAACTTTTAATATTTTCAACTCTTGTTTCTCATAAAACAACAATATTAGTATTTCTCTAAAGCCACACAGCCCATTAATGTATCTTTATGATGTGCGCAGGAGCCGTGGTGCATGGACCATGACTCCTTGACACCAGACTCCCGGCCACGCGGCACTGCTTACAACATCTGGGTCCAACACCGTCTCTGCGTGTGCCACAGGACGACACAGTTTTATTGTCTGTGACGTGCCAGCAGACAGCCTGGCTTAGTCCTGGGATTGCTCCCATCACTGACACCTCCGTGTCCCCCTTTGCCTGCCCCCACCAAGTCATGGATCATGTTATCCTGACCGGCAACAATTTACAGTCCCCATTATGCACTCGTTAAGTTCCTGCAGATCCATGAAGCTGAGGCCGCTCTGTGCAGACACGCAGAGTCTGGGAGCCCTGCCATCACTGCTGCTTCAAGCCAGGGACAAATGAGCAGAAAAACAAGTCTTGTGCTTCCTGGAGTCGGGCAAGGAGGCCCAGAACTGCCGCCACTCTGCTCCCCTCAGGCTCTTTTCCCCTCTGCCTAGAAACAGTCTGATGCAGCCTGAAAGGGCAGGAATCACAGCAGCCTCTAGGACTCTCAGGGAGCCTCAGAGGACTGCACTGTCCTGGACCCCACCAGGGAAGTTCTCCAGCTTAACCTGCAGCCTCCCTCTTCCTACAGAGGCAGCAGAGGTCAGGGGCAGCTCCAGGTATCCACGAGTCTGCCCCAGCTCCCTACGCCCCCTCTGGAGCAACCACCTGGCATGAGCCAGCCCTTGGGGGAAACTGAGACAAAGGGATCAGTCCAGCCTGCAGGGCTCTCCGTGGGGAGAGAAAGGGAGAAAGGGTGGGGCTTTCTCTAGGGCTGGAACTAGGGCCACCAGAAACTTGGTATTCTAGACAAATAATGTAGATGTTTATTTTTTATTGAAATTTTATCAAGATAGTTATAGATGCACATAGATTTTAAGAAATAATACAGACGTTCCCGTGATGTGCAGGGGGTAGTAGGCTAAAGACTATCGGTGGTTCTCAGCTGCACAATTAAATGACCCAAAGAGTCTTTTTAAACCCCAACGCCCTAAACACAGAGCTACCACATGATCCATCAACACCACCCCTGGTCTATAACCAAGACGACCGCAAATAAACGTTCAACCAAAGCTGTTCAGAGCCCCACTGTTCAAAGGAGTCATGCGAGAAAAACAGCCCTGATGTCCACCCACTGATTAGAGTGCACAAAACAATGCGAACTACCCGCCCAATGGGATATTACCTGGCTATAAAAAGCAGCAGGGACCAATACGTGTGCAATGTGGAGGAAACTCATGAACATCAGACACAGAATAACTTGTGTTGTCTAAAATGTCCAGAACGGGCAACTCCACAGGGGAAGGGGGTGACTGCTGATAGGCCCAGGGCCTCCTTCTAGGGGAGGAAATGTCTTAGGGTTAGATAGTAGCAGTGGTCACCGACATGATCATGTGAAATGCCACCGAGTCGCAGGCTCCAGGGTGCTTACGTGCAGAGGTAGCTCAGGGAGAGAGCTGGCAGGAAACATCCATCCCACGCAGAGGTCATCATGGGGCGAGGACGACAGTGCCAATAAAAGGAGACTTTGGCCTTCTTCAGGGTATTTTTAGGACTGTGCAAGGCATCCTTGTAGTTCTTGTGTTATCAGAAAGTAATTTAAAAAGCAGGGTGCACAGTTTTGAGGCCACGAGGAGGCAAGATGGGCACCTCTTCCCTCCAGCCACGCCTCCCCAGCATGGTCTGTCCACGGTGGCACACAGCCAGCTGCCATGAGGAAGCCCCCACCCCAGCCAGGTCACCAGGGGCCAGTCAGCAGAGAAGGGGCACAGGGCCCCACACTTCACAGAAGGAAGGCAGGCCCCCCTCCTGAAGGGCACATTAATAGGTGACCCATTTATCTGGGGGCCAGGGCTGCAGAGCTGGCCTGGCCTGCACCGCAGAGCTGGCCTGGCTTGCGCCTTGGCTGCCCACCCCACCCCTTATCTATCAGTCCAGTAACACAAACATCTGGCTGGCCGGGTGGCTTTTAAAGGTGCATTTACAAGCAGCCGCCTTTGAAGCCTTATCTCTCCACCTTCCCACTCAGGGATAAAACCCAGGTACCCGCCTCTCCCCAGGGCCAGGCATTTTGCCCCCAGCTGGCCCAGGAAGCAGGGCTAGGGGGCACGGGAGCTTTCAGGTCTTTCCACCCAACTAGGCAGCTCCAGCCCCTCAGGGGATCAGAGTGGCTGCCCAGCCCACAGGAGCCTGCTAGGTCCTGGCACCACCCTTGCTCTCCGAAATGTGGGGCCCCACCCACTCAGTGCCTGCTCCCAGATGCAGGATGGGTCCACAGAGCAGTCCCAGACTCTGTGCCCTGGCTGCTATTTGCTGGGTACTGTGCAGTGTGGGTTTGTCTTGCTGTCTCTCTGAGACTAGACCCTGGCACCTGGGACTCATCACTGCCCAGCACCAGCTCAGTAGGGAGACCATAGCACCTGTGGGTGGCATGAACTAGGAATTGGACACAGCCCTTCTGTGGAACAGAAGATGCACACATGGAGGAGGGGTGTCCCCTGTGCTGAGCGCCCACTGTGTGCAGGCCAGGAGGGCCCATGAGACCCTCTCCTCTGTAGAAGCTCATAAACGAGGGTCCAATCATCCTGGCCACATGAGCTGGTGCCAGTAATGTCCACACCTGCAGCTGCGAGCCAGTGCCCTACGGACCCCACCCTGTCCTACAGAGACGCACCCCCAGGAAGAGCTGGAGCCCCAGTGGAGCTTGCTGGGCTCCACTCACTGCTCTGAGCGGCAGGCCAGCTCCCCTCTGGTAACATCTCTAGTGTCCCCTGCCTAGCAGTACATGAAGGGCAGACAGATGGGGGAGGAAGGAGGGGCGGGGAGGGTCTGCACACTGCATGGCACAGAGGACCAGACATCACTGCCATCCATCCCACCAGGGAACCTCTGCCTGGCAGTGCCCAGGGCTGGAATAGGGATAGTGGAGAGATGGGGCTGGGCTGGGTGTGCACTCTGTGCCCTGAATGGAGGGAGAGGATTGGGTCAGCCCACCACTCCTGCCCAGAGCCCAGCTGAGGAGCCCAGGGCCAGCTGCTGCAGCCAGCAGAGAGCAGGGAGTCCAGGTAACTCTGTCCTCTAACCTGGTGACACTGCCCTGCATCCCATCCCCTTGGGGGCCCTGGGGAGCCTCACCAACTCCCTCCCACAGCCCCATGGACTCAGTAGTCCCCTGCTTCTGGTAAAGCCAGACAAGCCGAGGGTGGGGCGGTGGCCAGGGGAGGAGGGGTGTGGGAAGCCATTTTTCTCTGCAGAGTACAGCCACCATGCTGCTATCTAGAGAACAAGCACAGAGCACCCCAGTACCTGGCTCCTCCAGCACCCTGGGCCAGGCCAGCCCCCACCCCTGCTCGTCGCTCAGGGACTCCAACTGGCTAGAGCACCCACAGACCCTGGCAGATGGGGCAGAAAGCCCTAGCCCCTGCATACCTCTGCCACAGCAGAAGCCCCATCCCAGGGAGGTCAGAGCCCAGCAGCAACCCGACCCCAGCAGGGTCACCTCCAACAGCGGACTCTGTATTTCCATCCACTGGATGCTGGCAGGGACAGGTCCTGGGCTTTATCCCCAAATTACAGACAAGGAAACCGAGTCCAGACAGGGGATCTTTCCCTGCCCAAGGTCAGCTAGAGGTGAGCTGGGATGTGGATGACAGGAGGGCACCTCTGGGCCAGGGAGCCCAGCCCAATTCTGTCCCCTGAAGTAGCAGCAGGTTCACTCCCTCCTGCCCTCATGTGACCCCACATGCCCCTGTTGCCCTCCTGGGCCCCACTGGATGCTCCTTGTCCCCAGCTTGGACGCCAGGGCAACAGCACCGGCCACAGGAAGATTATGGGGAAACAATTCCATCTCTATGCTCTTCAGACCCAACCCGTTCTGCCGCTTTCTGCGAGATGGCAGAACTCGTTGGACGGCTTTGGACAGTCCCAGCCTCCTTTCAGCTCCTGGCTGGGAGAATGGGAAACCCGTCCTTCAGGTTTGGCCAAAATTCGGTCTTGTTGCCTGTGCAAGTTCACACACTGCTCACTCCTATCTCTGGGGTGGGGAGCACTCAGCTCAGCACACGGGCCGGAGGTCGAGGGCCGGAGGTCGAGGCAGGGCACGCAGCCATGTAAGTACCCAGTGGCGCCAGGCAGGGCAGCTGGAGGAGCCAGTGGGCTGGGGTCGCTGGAGTGGAGACGTATGGCAGGGGGCTGGAGGCCCAACTCAGGCTCCTTCCGGAGGCGGGAAGCAGAGTGGGGTGGCCCACTGGGTAGCATGAGCAACTCGCTGTCACCTGGTCTGGGGCGCCTGGTCCTGGGTACCACGCGAGGAAGTGGGCTCAGGGGGCGTCCTGGACAGCGGTGCAGAGTGGCAAGGCCTGATGTAACGCTGTGGCTCTGGGGAGTCTGTGGTCTGCAAGGGGCTTGAGGGCACCTCCCTTCTGAACCTCCCCACTGCCCAGAGTCCCATGGGGCAGGATCGATCGGGGCAGCTGTGGGGGCAAAGGGTATGCATGGGGGAGCCACCCACGGGTCAGCACTGGGCAGCCCAGTTCAGTCTCTGCAGTGCCCAACCCCTGCCCCCAGGCCTGGAGGCAGCCAGGCCGGCCCATCCCTGAGGAGTCGGGTTGCAGGGCCCTCTGTTACCTGAGCCGCAAAGCAGCCTTGTTCCTCTGTGCGCACACATGTGGGCTGCACTCTGTGTGCCCAAGTGCCATGCATATGCAGCTGTCCTGGGCCTGCGCTGTGCTGTGTGCGTGGCGGAGGGGGTGGCAAGGTTGCACGTGGGTGTTCCTTAACGTGTGCACAAATGTGGGTTTCCCCGAGTGAGGATATTGCTGCTGCCCATGATATGATGAGGGCAGCACACACATGTGCACCCATCCATCATGAGCCTGAGAGTAGGATGTTGGTAGTGATCAGCAGAAACACCTCTGGATATGGCCCTCCACTCTGAACAGGCCCAGGAGGTTACTAGAAGCCCCTATTTGCCCTGGCCAGGTCCCTTGTGAGCTGATGACTGTAGACAGATGACATCTCTCTGTGCCTCAGTTTCTTTTAAAACAGAGGTTGCCATGCCTCTCCCAGGTGATTGTGACACTTCCTGTGGGGTCCTAGCACATGGGGATGGGAGCACCCCATTCCCTGCTGGCCCCAGCCACTTGTTGTTAGCTCAGCACTGGAGTGCCTATCACCAGCCAGGAAACCTAACAGGATCCCTCTAGCCTCCAGCATCCTGAGTCAGGACTCATCATCTGTTTTATAGACGGAGAAACTAAGGCACAGCCTGGCAAGTGAGTTGACAAAAATCACCATGGGATAGGCTTTGCCCATCATTGCAGAAGCCCCCACACAGAATGGGCAGAGAGGCTGGAGCCAGCCAGACCCCGGTTCAAATCCTGCCTCCACCTGCTCACCTCCTCTGCTTCCGGCCTCAGTGTTTGAATCTATAGAATGGAATAGCCAGGACTTGGTCAAACCCAGCTGGGTTCTGATCACACAGAGGTGCTAAGTTTGAGCACACACATGCCACAAACATTTCAGCATCTCTTGAGGCACACCTGGCTCTGGGGGGGACCTGACAGGAGGCAGGTGAGGGATGAGGAATCACTTTCGGTGATGGGCCCGGCAGGCCAGGGAATGGCTCCAAGCCCAGCCTCCTCCATAGAACTTCAGAGGGTTTTAGCGCCCCTACAAGCCAGAAAAACCCGTGGCATGATGTGAGACGCAGGGCCGTGGCCGCTGCTGCAATCAGCACCATTCCTAAGAGCAGGTAGACACAGTCAGGTGACAGACCAACAGCCCCGTCCCTAGAGCCTGGTGGGGGAAGGGGGCAGAGAGAGGGCAGGCACCTGACCCGAGGTCCCTGGGCCATGGAGCCAGGCGTCTCCTCGGTGCAGCACCTCGAAAGGGGCAGAGGGCCACCCGAAGTCCCCTGACACAGGCTCAGTCCGCCTGAGGACCCCAGGCCCCAACTGTCCCTGATGGCAGGACTCAGGTCTGGCCACTGGCACTGGGAGACAAGGTGCAGCAGGCACCTCTGTGGACGTCCTGCTGGGCCGGGTGATGCCTGGTCCTGTTGTGGCTGCAGCTGGGGTGGTGGTGCCCTCGTATGTGTGGGGGGCCAGATGGCACCTCCCTTGGGCACAGCCACCAAGCCCCCTGGCTCTGAAGGAAATCTATAGTGGGTGACTGCTGGCCTTCGCCATTGGAATCCCAGGCTCTGCCCCAGACTGGGGAAGGGTCTGCCCTGCAAAGTCTCTGCTACTGGACTTGAACTTACCGCTAGAAGAGGGGCTCCTGCTGGTGGCGCTACTAGCCACATGGGGCTGTGAGGGAGGGAGGCACGAAGGGCCACAGGGTCCCCTCTGCCCTAATCCTACATTACCTGAAACACAGCATATCTGGTGGGAGCCCCGCAGCAACCTGAAACGGGGCAAAGGTACACATGAAACAGGCTCAGAGAGCTAATGCTACGTGCCCAAGGCTGCACAGAGGACAAAGCAGGACCGGAGCCACGCCCAAAGCCCTTGCCTTTAGTCCCCTGCCCAGATGATGCCGAAGCCCGCTGCTGGGTGGGGGTGGGGCACCCTCGCCTCTGGGACACGGAGACCCAGCCTGCCAAGGTTAACACGGGAGAGGAAAATTCCTGCCTCCTCGTCCTTGAAGGTGCCACTCTACAGGGCCTGAGGAGGAGGTGGAGGTTCTGGGAGGCAGGTGGGGGGGGCTTGGGAGTAGATGGGCCCCGGCAGGCAGGTGGAGGTTCTGGGAGGCAGCTAGGGGGCCTGAGGGGCCTGCAGCATGTGCCTTCCCGGTAGGGACACTAGGAAGAAGGTGGCCTGGCCAGCCCTCAGGCTCAGCAGAGGGCTCTCTTGGAGCAGGTTCCAGTTTATGAAAAGTGCCCAGTTCAGATCTAGTCAAACGAGCACACTGCCATTGCTTGCAAGGAGCAGCTCCTGCAAGCCCAGGAGCTGGCATGAGGACCCCCACACAGCAGCCTTGAGCCAGTCCCAGCCCCCTCCTCCAGCTGGGTCTGTGGTCAGAACCCCACCTTGGGGCCCCTCTATCCTCACGAAGAGGGACAGAGAGCAAGGCCTAGCAGTTCGGTGGCATCTAAGAAGGTGGCAGTTGTGACTCTCTTTGTGCCTGCCCCAGGGCCTAGTCCCAAATGGCAGGTGGACGCAGGCTGAGCAACCTGCTCTGTCCTCCCACCTCCTTCCTCGGGGCTCAGCTGCAGCAGAGACCTTCCAGCCTGGGTGTCCAGATGGGTGTGGCGTAGCCCCGGGCCGGCCTGAGGACCCTCAGCCACAGAGCTCAGGTCTCTGCTCACCCCACCCAGCCCGCCCTGAGCAGCCCCCCAAACTCCCCCACATCCTCTCTGGGGTGCACAGGCCCCCAGGCAGCAGGCCAGCCCTTCACCCCTGCAAGCTTGTCCACCATCACAGCCCTCCACAGCTCTCACCCAGGCCACCCCACCACCACCTTCAGAGTTCCCTGCATCCCAAGTACCCCCAGGAATTCCCATAAGCCCAAACCCCCAGACCAGGCTTACAGGCCCTCCAGACCCCCAGCACAAAGGAAGCTGAGTGTGGCCTGTGTTTTCACAACAGGGGTTCATTCCACTCATGCCCCCCATTTGTGCCCCAAAGCACCAGAGCTCCAGGGTTCCACTGGAGAACCATCCCCACATCTACCCCACCCCAAACCCCCCAACATCTAGGAGGATGAAGGCTGGGGACCAGGTAGCCCCAGAGGTAGCAGGAGGTGCGAAGACTGGCTCTGCCACTTTGTCTCAGCCAAGTGCTTCTCTGCCCTTGCCTCCAGGCGAGTCACACCATCCCTCTGGCATTGTCTCCATGTCCTCATGGCTCTGCGCGGTCCCATCATGGTCCCGGGCTCTGGGAAATTTGAGGCATCCAGCAGGATGCACCCATCCAGCTCTGAGTCCAGCTGCCATACTGCTCTGCCTATGTGCCCTTGCCACACTGTCCCCACCCAGCGTGCTGGAGAATATTCCCGGCCATCCTCAGGGACCTGGAGAGGAGCAGCCAGTCAGGGCTGCGGTGGTTTGGGGCACAGAGAGGGACCCTTGAGTGGAAGGGGACAGGGCTCAGAGGAGGGAACTCAGGTCCTGCCACGCCAGCCTCAGAACCACAATGATGTCACCGGGAACAGTGCCCACCTCACGTGGACCTGGAGCCTGTGCAGGCCTCTCCTGGGCCCACAGTCACCGCGGGTTTCTTTGGGTGGTTCTTTTACAGGCGTCAACTCGGCCCACACAGCAGGCACTGGGGGCCAGGGAAGAGCAGCCCGCTGGGCAAGTCTGGGTGGAATTTCAGGTGCAGCAGCTCAGCCCCTTCCACCCCTGCTCAGCCTAGCCCACGGGTGGCCTGAGCCGCAGAGGCCACAGCCAGCCATCCCCCCTCCAGGCCCCTTAGCAAGCTAAGGCCAGCATAGCCAGGCCACGGGGCCACCAGGGAAACGTCCCAGGCCCACACGGGGTGAAAGCACAGGACACGTGGCTCCATCAGCCAACTTCAAATCCAGCTCCTATTCCATCCTGTGCAACAGAGGCAGGGGTGCGACTTCTTTGAGCCTCAGTTTCCCCACCTGGAGAGACTCCTTGCACTGTGGTCAGGGTTAGATGGCTATGGTAAATATGATGGGTTTCCAGCCTGGGACAGCTGCAGTTCAAGAAATGGGGGCCAGAATTACCATTCACAGTGGTCACACGACCACTCCTTGGCTTGAGCCCTCATCTGCCCTGAGCCTCTGGAATTCAGCATCTTGTCCTTAACCTGCAGGAACACTCCTCAGCAGGGTGAACCCCCACTCCCAGCCTCTAATTGGCTGGGTGGAGGACCTTCCATTCTCCTTCATTCCCAGAGCCCTCACCCATGGGACTCCATGCCACTAGCTGTCATCCTGCTCCCTGACAGGCTTTTGGAGAAGTCCCAGAGCCCAGGTGGGTCAGCAAAACAAGTTTTGGGGACCCAGCTCCTGCACTCTGCTCTCCACCAAGCCCCAGCCAGCCCTGCCCAGCAGGCTCCCATGCCCACAGCCACTGAATGACACAATGTCCCCAAGCCCAGCCCTGTACCTGGGTGTCACTGCTCTGTCAGGTGTTCTGACCCTGGGCCACAGATGTGAAGACCCTGCCAAGAGTCAGGCTTGGGCCAGAACCCCAAAGATTCTCCTCCCAGGCAGCTCCAGCATCATCCTCACCTCTTGGGGTCCCAGGGCCTGCCTCCCCCAGGCAGGGGCACCCACCACCCTGACCCCCAAGAACATGGAATGGTCGTGTCTCTGTGAGTAAGGGCCTTCGGAGCCCACATGCCAGGGTCATTGTACAGTGGGACTTGGGGCTCTTCTGCAAAGTCCTGCTCTGAACACTGCACGGGTGTCTTCAGGGCAGTCTGAAAATGCAGGTGAGACTGTACCTGCCCTCCTTGTGGCCCATGATGAGGCCTTGGGCACAGCTCACATCACAGACTCACCCGCAGGCGTCAGCAGAGGATGGAGGTCTGGGGCACCACTGCACTACAGTCCTATGGACAAGACAGCATGCATCCTGCTGGGCAGCAGGGTCGAGGGGAGGGGAAGCAGGGCATCTGAGGGTGATTGCACCAAGACCCAGGACCACAAATGGTCCCACATGTCTGTCCGCAGTCTGTGTGTGCGTGCACCTATCTGTGCATATACGCAATGTGTGTCTATAGGTACCTGTGCGTGTGTGTGTGTGTGTGTGTGTGTGTGCAGGTGAAAGGATGTGCACCCTGCCCTATCAGGCTGTGGTTTTGATGGGAAACTGAGAGGTGGGAGGAGAGAGAAGGGGCCATGATAGTCGGGTTGGGAGAATAAATCTTGCTCCTTGAGATCTGACTCCCAGCTCCTCAGCTGGGCAGGTGCCTTCCACGCTGCTCCAAGCAGGGTTTACAGGGGGACAGTGCTGGCACTGGTGGGCTAGACCCCTTTGGGAGGACAGGGCAGCTCAGAAGGGCTGGTACTCACCCCAAATGCCCCTTGCTCGCTGCTGCCCCTGCCCCAGGGTGGCTCTGCTCCTCTGCACCTGCCTTGGGGTCTGGGGTCTGGCCCAACCTCCCTGGGGAAAGCCCCCATCACCAACATGTGGGTTCTGCCCTGAGGCAGTCATGAGATCTCAGCCCTGCAGCCCGTGGCTGGACTCTGCTGCCCACAGGTCCTTCCTGTGTCCTGTGCCAATTCCTCTCCCCTCTTCCTCCCCCGCAGGCTGGAGCCAGGCAGGCAATAGAGGCACAGCTGGACCCACAAATTCAGCAGAGTGTCTGGGGGCAGGGCGCCATGGAGAGCTTCATGGAGTCACTGAACAAGCTGAAGGACATCCACGAGAAGGAGGTCCTGGGTGAGTGGTGAGGCACAGAGGGGTCCCCACAGGCCTTGGCCAGACAAACGATGTGATGGCCTGGGGCAGGCCAGGGAGCTCACATGTGTCCCCTCCAATTCTGAACAATCTGGTGACCCGTCTTTCTGGGAAGGGGAGCGGAGCTGTAAGGCGGCTAGATGCCCAGGTGGCCCCAGACTCAGCCTCAAGTGCTGCCCTCACACAGAGTGTGATCCCAGGCAGGACACATTTGGGGATCACTACCAACATCTCATGGCCGCCCCGAGCCCAGCCTCCAATGGCTTCCATGCAGTATTGTCCCAAAAGGCCTTCCAAATGGAGCTGCATGCAGTGACACACACCTGTAATCCCAGTTACTCAGGAGGCTGAGGCAGGAGAATCCAAGTTCAAGGCCAGCCTGGGCAACATAACAAGACTCTGTCTCAAAATAAAAACAAACAAGAAATAGCAGTCCCAGCCAAGACCCTTGGGAAGCTCAGGCTTAATGGCCCCTCACCCAGAACTGGACCTCTCCCAGAGCAAGGGAGTCCACTTCAAAGGGCAGAGTGTGTGCGTCCCTAGCCTTGGGGGACATTCCAGAAGGCGGAGCTGAAACTCTTTTCTTCCCTCCAGGACGTGCCCCAGGCCCTGCACTCCTGCCCAGATCCCCCATCCGGGACTCACCCCACTCCCCACCCCCTGCAGCCCCAGGCCCCACCCAAGGCCCTCCAGAGAGTGCCCATAACTGCCTGGAGGCCCAAAGGGGCTGGTTACTTCCTGAGCACCCAAGAGGCAGGGCTGCTTGGGAAAGACCCCTTGGTCCCAGACCAGCTCAGTCCACAGTGGATCACAAAGATAGAACGAGCCAGGCATGATGGTGCACGCCTGTGCAACTCAGCAAGACCCTGTTAAAATTTAAAAACAGGCAGGGGAGTGAAGGCTGGGGATATAGCTTGGTACAAAGACTCTTGGTTCAATCCCCAGGACTGCAAAAAACAAAAACAAAGATATGCCAAAGGAGAGTCTTATAAGGTCTTCCCCACAAGCTTGCTAAATTCACATTAGCAGCCCTGTGGGCTCCTCTGCCCCTGCGGTCACTTTCAGCTCCAGGGGGAAGCTAAGCCAGAGCACCCAGTGGCACAGACAGGAAGCCCACCCAGAGGGGTGGCCAGGGTCCAGAGAGGACCCTATGTGGCAGCCAGTGACAGGAGGTGACACCCCGTGGTTCTGTTCAAACCCTGCTGGGTGGGGCACTGCTTGGGGGGGCTGCAGGGCTGTGTCTGACCTGCTCCCTCCCCCTCCAGGCCTGCAGAACAAGCTCCTGGAACTGAACTCTGAGAGGTGCCGGTGAGTCAGCCTGGCCAGGAACAGACAGCAGTCAGCTGCTCCCCGGGGCCATATGCTCATACCTTCTCCATGTCCCAGTGTGCAGTGCTGCCACCATCCCAGATGCAGAGGGGAAACTGAGACTGGGGGTGGGGGAAGGCTGAGTCACTCGGCGGTACGGTGCGTGAGTGTGGAGACAGGACTGGACCGCAGGTGCGCTGGCCTGGGGGGGCCTGGGCAAGTCCCCGCACTCACCCTGAGGCCATGACAGAGCCTCATTCGCCCACCACTTGCACAGTGAGACAGCCTGTGCAGCAGGCTCCCCACACCCACCTCTGACCCAGCTACAGCCACCCACAATAGCTAAGATGGCATGTGCGCGAACAGGACAGAAGTCTTCAGGCCAGGGCACAAGAGCCCAGTCCTAGGTGGTGGCCCCACCTCGGCTGTCCCCCGCGCAGGGATGCACAGCGTGTGGAGGAGCTCTTCACCAAGAACTACCAGCTGAGGGAGCAGCAGAAGGCGCTGAAGGAGAACCTGCGAGTACTGGAGAACAGGTGAGCCAGCCCTCGAGAGCAGTAGGGACCCCCAGTGGGAGCCTGCCGGGCAGTCCTCTCCGCTACGGGACTTCTCCTGGCCTTTAGTGAACTGTGTTTCGAGATTCCTTCCCCAGCTCAACTGAACAGGGGACACTAAGTCCACAGGGTGGGGACAGGCCTGGGGGTCCAGGAAACACGGTCTGGCATCCTGGCAGCAGGCATGGAGGGGCCACAGCCTCCTCTTAGTGTGGCCTCTCTCCCCCCTGCCCACAGACTGCGGGCCGGCCTGTGTGACCGCTGCATGGTCACCCAGGAGGTGGCCAGGAAGAGGCAGCTGGAGTTTGAGAGCTCCCACCTGCAGAGCCTGCAGCGCATCTGTGTCCTCAGTGAGCCCTGCCGCCAGTTGGCCCACTTCCCCCCAGAGCCAGGGACTCCAGGGCTATCCGGCTTGAGCCTGATTTGCAGTCGTGGGGAGGGGAGGGAGGGCCGCCCAGCCCCAACACCCGATTCTCGGATGAGTGGTACAGAGCCCTGCTGGCCTGTGTCTCCTCACTGGTCAGTCTGGGAATGGAGGTGCACCCTGTCCTCTCCGGCCTTGTCCTCCTCCTCCCAGTGAGAAGAGGGTCCCACAGAGACCTGAGGTTCACCGGGAGCCCCTCGGACAAGCTGGGGTTAGGGTCTCCATGTTTCCAAACCTCAGGGCTGTACCTGTTTATTCAATGATATCTGACCATCGGCTCACACACAGCATTGGTGGGGCACCTGCTGTATGCCAGGCCCTGGGCCAAGTATGGGGGGAGGTGGATAGAGGCAAGAGGGGGGGTCTTGGGATGTGAGGGCCCCCGCCCGAACCTTGGCCCTCCCTCCCTGGCTGCTCTACTCATGGGTGCCTTTTGCAGCCAGCGAGATGACCAAGCTAAAAGAGGAGAACAAGATGTTGAAGGAGGAGCTGAAGCAGCTACGTGGCCTGGAGTGAGTGAGCAAAGGCACTGGCCCCATACCCCAGTTCCCCACCCCACCACCGCGGACCCCACACACGTCCGCGGAGGAAGTGCTGGTGGCAGAATCTCAGGCAGCCCGAGAGGGATGCACCTGCCTAGACACCTGGGGTCACCTCTCAGCCACCCTGCCTTTGCCTCCAGAGACAGGCCCACACTCCCAGCCAGGGAGGGTACCTTGGACCCCGCCTCGCCCCTGCTGCTCCCCTCCCCCAGCGGCCAGAAGGCCATCACGGAGAAGCCACAAGGAGACCACGCAGAGGCTGAGGAAGACCACCCAGGCACAGGTCCTCCAGGAGAAGGTGTGTGGGACAGGGGACAGGCCAGGGCTGAGCTGCCCATCCCAAGGGTCTCCCAAGCTCCCTGCCATAGCTCTCCTCCCACAGACAAGTCGGCAGGCTACAGGACATCTCCAGTGGCCAAAATCTCCCCGGGTGCCAACCTGCCCGAGTCACGGACCCCAGACATGGTGAGGCCTTCGTCTGACACGGGAGGCTGGGGCGGGGGCCGCCCAAGCTCACGCACTGGACAAGGGCAAGGACGGCAGCAGCCCAGGCTACACTGATCTGCCCACCCCACACAGAGCCCCCACCGCATCTCCAACCAGCTGCACGCCACTGTCGCTGTGGTGCGGCCCGGGTCTCGGGCCTGCCTGACAGACCGTGGCCCCACCGACAGGACCTCTCCGCCACCCCGCAAGAGCACCCCATCTAGTCCAGTGCATGAGCACAGCCTGCCTCTGGAAAGGTGAGCCCCAGTCCTATCCTGCAGCAGGAGATCAGCAGCCCAGAAAGTCCCCTTCGACCCTTCCAAGAGCCCCACCTTTCCTCTGGCTTGGCTTTGCGGGGCATCCTGCCTGGCAGTGTCCCCACATGGACACCTCTTGGGTGACCAGGCCCAGAGGTGAGGGTGAAGGAGACAGACAGGTCAGGCCTTGGGAAGGGCATACAGAAGGCCCATGCAAAGCCTCCGCCTCGTTGTCTGAGCAAGGGATGGGGTTACAGAGGGCAGGCCAGTGGACCCCACCCTCCCGGTGATGCTCCTATAAGTATCCAGGTCCAGACCAGCCATGCCCAAACCTACCATCCTACACACAGTGCGACCCCAGAGCCGGGGGTCTGGGAGCCTACCTGCTCCCCTGCTGACCTTGGGTGACCTTGGGTGACCTACCTCCCTTCTCTGGGCCTTGGTTTTCTCACCTGTGAAATGGGGGCCCTATTACCTCCTTTTCTTGAGCCTTCCTCATTGAGTTTCTCCTCCCCACAGCTTCCTGAGGGCTTCCGGGTCCTCTGTCCCAGCCTATGAGTCCCTGAAGCGCCCCCTTCAGGCTGACCGCTTCTGTCTCCTGAACCGTCACCTGTCCCTGCACCTCCGAAGCCCGCACAACAGCCCCCTGGCCCCTGCCACAGCCCCCCACAGCCCCCAGCCCTGGGGCCTGAAGGCAGGGGACGCCTGGGAGGAGCCTGCAGGCCTGTTGGGCCTACCTGGCGCCCTGGTGGGCATGCAGGACCCACGACTGGAGGGGGCACTGCACCTGCTCCTGGCACAGAGGCAGCTGTGTGCACGGGCACGGGTGGGCAGGGATGCACTGAGGGGCCCGTCCTCAGTGGGTGGGACATCACCCTCCCCGCCAGTCGGCTCAGACTCCGAGAGCCCTGAGCATTTGGTGCCTGGGGCAGCCCTGCCTGGTGGGCGGCACCCACAGCCCACAGGCAGCTCCCCAAGGAAGGATCCAGTGGCCACTCAGGACTATGCCCCAGACAAGCCCCTGGACCTCTCAGACCCAGGCCGGAGCAGGGATGCCTCCAAGTCTGCCAGCCAACCTGGGTCACTCAGCCCCAAACTCGTCCACCTTCCCAGCCCTGAGCCACTGACTCTGCCCCGACCCCTGACTCGCAGCCCCCAGACATTCGGCAATGGCACCCGGAGAACCACAGAGCCAGAGCCAGAGGGACCTCCCACTCCCACGGTAAGGGGCTTGTGTCCAGCGCTGAACACTAGCTCAGGCCCTGTCCTCGCCCTCCACGGCCCTACATTACAGTCCGGCATCCCCCAGGCTTGGGTTACCCTCCTCCTGCGCTCCAACATCAGGCCCTACATTACAGTCCGGCATCCCCTCCTCCTGCACCCCAACATCAGTCCCTACATTACAGTCCGGCGTCCCCTCCTCCTGCACCCCAACATCAGTCCCTACATTACAGTCCAGCATCCCCTCCTCCTGCACGCCAACATCAGCACCAGGAAGCACCTTGGCTGCTCATTTGCACTAGCGAGGAAACAGCTGACCTGTCACGGCCCAGGTGTGGTTGGGCGGGCTACGTCCAGGGTTGAATTCTCCAGCCACCTACTTGCCTCCCCCAGGGTCCCTCACAGCCTTTCCCAGGGCCCCACCTAGGCCTGCTCACTGCCGGTGGGACAAGACATGAGGCCAGAGGGAGGTCAAGGCCAGTGTCCCGCCCACAGAGTCCCAAGGCCACCAGGCCCCCAGGTACAGTGAGCACGCAGGGTCGCCAGGGTCCAGTGGGAAGTGGTACCACAGTGGGAAGGGAGGCAATGCTCAGCCCTGGTGGCGGCCCTAGGTCTGGGGTGTGGCTCCTCCACTTGCGGACAGGAAGGAGCTGAGGACCAGGCAGACATTCCCACCACACTCAGTACCAGGAAGAGCTGGCAGTGACCAAACTGGGAGAGGGCTCCCCAGTGGGCAGGGACCTCACACGGCGGGTGGTGGAGACGGGCCTGAGTTCAGATCCCAGCGGGCACCCTGGGACAAGTTACCCAGCTCTGCAGAACCCTTCCCTGTCCTAGCTAGACAGGCTCAGCGGGCTCTGGGGCCACCAACCTGGCCGACCCTTCCCTGCATCTTTCAGAGCCTGGGAAGGCTGGACCGCAGAGGCCAGAGTTGGAGGAACTGAAAGAGTCCAGCACCTCCGACAGTGAGGTGGGTCCGTGGCCACATGCTCAGGGGTCCCTGGTGGTGCTGCTGCCCAGGCTGGCAGGGGTGCTCCTGGTTCTGAGTGCACCTCCTTCTGCTCAGGATGGCCCGACCTCCAAGTCAGGGGCCAAGCCAAGCATGCCAGGTGAGGGGCACAGGTGCTTCTGCCCCGGGAAGCCCCAACAGGCTCTGCAGCAGAAGAGGAAGCAGACCTCAGACCTGGCGAGCAAAGGTACCTCCGCAAGGGCAGATGGTGTGGGAGGCAGGTGCCACCTGTCCCAGCCACCGGGAGAATGGCATCTGCAGACCAGCGGGGACTGAAACAAGCCCTGGGCCTCCAACACCAGCCCCCTAAGAGGAGGGCCTGGGGTCGGCCTCAGTGAATACTGACTGCACGGCCATCTCACCGTGTTTCTTGAGCCTCAGTTTCCTCACCTGTTCTAAGAGGACTAACACTAGGGCTCTGTGAGATTTCGATGGGATAAGGATAGAAGATCCCAAACAGAGAGCAGGGGACGGTCATCACCGTGATCCAGAAGTGAGGGTCATTCTAATCCACAAGCAGCCTCCTGCCCGCTCCAGGCATGGCGCCCCCAGACCCTCATGTCCACTTTCAGGCAGGAGCAGCCACAGAGATGTCTGTTGGGCCTGTGGTGTTTCTCCCCAACGGGAACTGAGGGCTGCTTGCTTGTTTGCCCAAGGCGTTCCCTTTGGGTTCAGCTCCTCCCGATAAGACAGGCAGGAGCCCCAGCCTCAGTACCGGGATATCAGGACAGCCTCCCACTTCCTGCTCTGGGCACAATGGCTGAGCCTTTGAACACCTAAGCTAATAATCATGTGGCCCTGGTGTTTGCCCAGGCAGGGCCTGCTGCTCAGCGGGCTGGGCTGTGGCCACCACAATGTGCCATTGTTGACAGCAGGCGACCGTGGCCTGGTTTGCTCGAGTGAAGGAGACCAACACACCTGTCCTCCCAGCTAGGCCAGGGTGGGAGACAGGTAGCAGGGGCCCCCGGCGGGCACCAGGCACCCCGTGGGCAGCATTCCACGCTCCTACCCGGCTGGACAGAGCCACCAGCCCAGCACCAGGGACAAACGACTTGTATCCTATGCCATGGAGAATGGGAAGGGCATGTAGGGGTTACTGCTTTGTGACCTCCTGACCCTGCCCAGCAAGTAGGATTGTCATTGTTTCACAGGGTGGGAAACTGAGGCTCAGATTGGTGAGGTAACTTGCCCAAGGTCACAGGTCTGGTGCCTGGTGTCAGGAGTCAAAGCTGAGTTCATCCGGCGCATCTTGGCAGGTCCCAGACACCCCTCCCTCCAGGCTCAGCTCCACACAGTCAGCATCACAGGGAGTCCCAGGGCCTCTACAAGGCACTGCCTAGGCTCAGGGGTCAGACCTTGCCTTCAGGTTCACATATCTGGGGACAGGAGCCACCCTGCCACCAAATTTGCAAGGTTCCCCTTCCATGGGCCCAGCCCCTGCTCCTGACATCCTTGCTGTTAGGAACGAGGGTGATTGGCCAGCTTAACCCAGGTAGTCACAAGCTGCCCTCAGTGAGAGCCACTGTCACCTTCAAGGGGGATACACAAGGCCACCAGGGACCACTGCCACACCTCTGCCTGACTTCTGTTCCCTTCCCACAGCCCCCAAGAAGCTATGCCGAGGGAGAAGGAAAGCAAGGGAACTTGGGATGGCAGCTGAGGGGCCTGACAGCCCAAGGGACACCAAGGACTACAGCCCCTCGCCTGGCAACAGCAGCCAGGAGGAGACCTAGCCAGGCCAGGCCCAGGTGGATCTCCACCCACCAGCACACAGCCACATCACAGCAGGCGGCCCTGGATCCTGGCCCATGTCCAGAGGGGTCCTGAAAGCTCCACCATCTCAGAAAAGCCCACCCAGCCCTGCCCCCACACTCAGACCAGCATCTGGTCCTTGGGGGAGAACTGCTCAGTCCCTGCCTCAGGTGGGGGTGGGGGCAGGGACTGCTCAGGCCCCAGGCCAGTGCACCCCGCTGTCCTCCAGCAAGGCCCGCCACCTCCTGGATGCAATGGACCGTCCCAGACCTGGAGCTGACCAGAGCTGACCCTTCCCTGCTGGATGTGCAGCTAGTGGTAGCAGTCTTGGGCGCCTCCTTGTGGAGTTCAGGCAAACAGCCACCTGGCAACGCTGGTGAGGCAGGCCAGGATCCGGGTGCCCTCTCCAGGAAGGTGTCCTCTCAGATAGGGTCCCCAGAGAGCTTGGAGAATAAACACAGAATAAACACAAAGGAGGATAATGTGTGCCACTGACAGGGCTGAGATCAGTTGCCTCTACTACCCCAGCAGCGGGCTCAAGAGAATTTCCAATGCCTCAGGCCTGGAAGGCAGAAATCCAGGCCTTCTGCTGTTTGCAGAGCGTTAAGGGGATCAGGTGGCAAGGCCCTGAGGAACAGCAGCAGCATGTGCTCAGCCCTAGTACGGCCCCTCCTCCCTGGTGCTGCTGAGCCCTGGCCTGTGCCAGCCAACAGTGTGGCCCCAAGGCAGCTCAGCTGGGATCCTGGGGCAGGGGGGCTGTTTTAGGAGGACACATCTCAGTGCCTCTGCCAGAAGAGTTAAAGAATCAGAGGCCCAGGCCCCACCCCAAGTTGCCCCTTCCCAGGCAAAGACGGGCACTGAGACCTCAGCTGGGCATCAGGGAGCTGGTGACCAAAGGGGAGGGGGGTCAGCATCAACAGGGGAGGAGACATTGAGGATGGAAACTGTCCCCGGGGAGGTCAAGGAAGGTGTCATCAGAAACTCAAACATGGGTTTTAAGAGATAATTAGGAGTATGTCAAATAGCCAAAAGGCAAATGTACTCTAGCAAGTTTGCTAAAATCAGAACTCTGGGAAAGTGGACAGGCCAGAAAAACGTGGGCAAGCATAGTGTGGAGGCACACACCAGTAATCCCAGTGTTCTGGGAGGCTGACGCAGGCAGAGCAGACTAGATGACTTAGCAACTTAGTAAGACCCTGTCTCAAAAAGATAAAAAGGGCTGGGGACATATCTGTGTGAAGAGTTCAACCCCCAGCACCACAGACAAAAGGGGGTATGTGGAGGATGTCCAGGAGGACACTCCGGGAGATGTCGGACAGAGGGAACAACTAGGACACTCCCCACCCCACCCTCAGAGGATCCAGACAGAGTCCTGCACTTCACTTCACACTCAGTAAAAGGTCAGCGTGAGGGTCCAAGAAAACAGGACCACACAGGCCGGGGGGCTGGCCAAGCCAAGGGACCATAGGGCCAACAGGAGTTGGAAACTCACATGCCGGTGGGATGCCCGGACATGGGCATGTTGGGTGAGGCCTGGGCGTAATGGGTGCCTGCTGGCCCGAGAAGCCAGAGGACCCCATCCTAAGAGGGAAGTCTAGGGGTCTGCGTCCCAGCTGTTAAAGGTCGATTTTTCCAAAAGGAAATAAAACACAAGCTGTGTGCTCCACTCACTTTGACCTTCTGTTCAGGCTGAGCTTGCAGTCACCCTCCTGTCCCCTGGGGTGGGGTGGGAGGCAGGCAAGGGGCAAGCAGACCCAGGAAGAAAGCCACGTTCCTACCCCAGTGTCCCTCAGCACCTCAGAGCACAGGTCAGTGCCAGTGGGCAATACGGGCAGCCCAGGAACCATTCCCTCAAGCACAGCAAGTCATTGTGGGTGTGGCCAAGGGCACCCCACCCCGTGGCGCTCACCTCCTCCCCACCCCACCCAAAAGCAGCCCCTGTTTTGGAATGTCGTCTCCCTCTCTGAGCCTCCTGCTGGCCGCCCCCGGCACTGCACTTCACAGTATGGGCTCACTCCTCCCGGAGGTGCCAGGCACCCCCATGTCGCAGACAAGCCAAAGCGGTTCAGGGAGGCTGGGTCGCTCCTGTGCCCCACCGAACTCCAGCAGTGGCTGCTAATGGAACCTGGGTCTCCAGCCCTCAGATGTGGCTTCTCCTGAATCGGCAGACCCTGGATTCCAAAACGCAGAGTTCTTCCAACCCCGGAAATGCACACCCTGGGGCACCCTCCACACACTTGGGCCGAGCCCCACGCTGCCACTCGGGAAGCTGCCCAGCCTCCCTCCTGGGCCTGGCAGACGCTGAGGCCAGTTTGAAAGGGTGCGGATGGAGAGCACTGGTAGAGGGCGGTGGCCACAAGGGCGGGGTCTGATGGAGCAGCCAGCGGGGAAGTGGCGTTGCCCCCTCGCTCAGGGCTCCCGGAACGCGGACCCCGGCCCAGCACGCGGGCATTTGCTGGGCTTCCTGGCCATCCCGTGTGCCCTCCTCAGCCAGTTTCATCCTGACGACACTCTGAGGTCTCCCCTTTAAAGGTAAGTAGCCCCGGAGCTGAGCGCCAAGTGCGGCCAGGAGCCTTCTGCCCAAGACCCTCGGGCTCGTCTCCAGGCAGCGAGGGAGGTCTGGTGGGACCGCGGGGCCGGCCCTGTGCACACCGAAGCGCCCCGGGGCGGAAGGCCGAGAGGAAGCTCAGACCGTCCGACACACTGACGGGATGGGAAGTGGAGCGGCGCCGGGCCCACGCCCCAGCTCCGCAGCCTACAATGCGCCTTCGCCGCGGCCAGGCCAGGAAACAAGCAGCGGGCGCCCTCCGCCGCGCACGCGGAGGCAGGGACTCGAACCGCGGCGCCTCCGGGCGTGGGACTGGCGCGGCTCCCCCGGACTCCCCCAAAACTGTCTCTAGGACCCAGGGGAGCGCCTCGGTACGTTTCCCGCCCCGGCGCCGCGCCAGCCAATGAGCGGGCGCGAGGGCGACAGATTTGCATGCGGGCGCGGCGCGGCCAATGGGCGGCGGCGCGGCGGCGCGGGCGGCGGCGCACTCGAGCATGGCCGCGGCCGCGGCGGGAGGAGCCCCGGGCCTGACCCCCGGCCCCGCCAGGCCCGCGCCCGCCGCCCGCAACCCGCCGGCCGCGTCGCGGAGGCGCGGGGACTCGCGGCGCCGCCAGGCCGCCCTCTTCTTCCTCAATAACATCTCTCTGGACGGCCGCCCCCCGAGCCTGGGCCCCGGCGGGGAGAAGCTGCCGCCGCCGCCGCCGCCGCCCGCCGAGGCCCGCGAGCCGCCCGCACCGCCCGCGCCGCCCGCCGGCCTCCCCGGGCCGGCCGCCAGGCCCGCGCCCCAGGGCCTGCTCAGCCCCACCGCGGCGGCCGCGGGCCTCGGCCTGGACGGGCAGCGCCAGAGGTGAGTGCGGCCGGGGCGGGGCATCCTCCCGAGCGGGACGCAGGTGTGGGGTGGCCCGGCCCCGACTGCCCTGCCGAAACGCAGGGGTCGGGTGGCCTGAAGCCCAGCAGCCCGGGACGCGGGTGTTGGGTGACTGGGTACATTAGCCCAGGACACAGGAGTTGGAGTGACCTGGGGCCCAGCAGCCGGGACACGGGTCAGCCCAGGATGCCCGTGTCGGGGTTCCCCGAAGCAAAAGAAACCTTGACTCGGGTCATTGTGACCTGGGGGCCCATCAGCTCAGGACACAGGATTCAAGGTGACCTGGGGCACATCAGCCTCCGTGACTCAGGGGTTGAGATGGTCTGGGACTGTCAGTCCAGAATGCAGGGGTCAAAGTTGGGGTGTCCGAGACTCACCAGCCTAAGTCATAGGGCTTGGGGTGTCTGGGGCCAGTAGTCCAAAAACAGGACAGAACCGGGATAACCTGGGCTCTTGACAGCACTGGACACAGGGTTATGATGCCCTGGGGCTCTTTCAAGGGCATCCTTGGGCCCGTCAGCCCTAGACACGGGGGTCATTGTCCCCTTAATGCTGTCAGATCCGTAATGTTGGTTCAGGGTCTTCTTCACCTTGAGGACCCCCTGAACTTGAGTTTCAGGGTTCTCTTAGCCCCTGTCACCCCTCAGATCCAGAGTCCTATGGGCTCTGAACATGCCCACTCCCCCATGCACTTTGTCAGCGCCCTGAACATAAGGACGCCCAGATGTCTCTTAGTGCCTCCTGCATGTCTACCTTCTCGTGACCCGACCTGTGGACCGGGGTCTTCCTCACACTGCTCATCTATTCTCGGCCTTCTGCACCCAGCCAGACCTCACTTCACACCATCCCACACCTGCTGGGCTCTGCCCCCACCACCTCTGAATCTAGCATCCCTGGACCCGCCCATCCAGGGTCTGCACTATTCCTCTATCCTGGTTTCGTTTCTAGGAGCCCTCAGCCCACTCCAGGGCAGCCCCTCTAGGCTGTCCTCCTGCCACACACCTGTGTCCTTCCAGAGAGTACTGTGCCTCAGGTGACCCTGCCTCCTAGGTCCCCACCTGTGCCCTGCTTCCCAATCCCTGAGGAAGGACTGCAGGAGCCAGGCCTGGCTGTGTGGGGTCGCCTCAGCAGGCTGCTTCTTGGCTCTATGCTGTGTGCAAGTGTGTGGAGGAGGGTCTGGTCTTGTGGGCTCTTCATACTGGGAGGGCAAGCCAGGCTGCAGGCTGGTCTTAATGATGGAGTTCCTCTGAAGTCTGGTTGGGGACATCTCCCACATGTTTCTGAGTGTCCAAGGATGTGCTGTGCTTGCTGAGGTCACCTTCCCAGCCAGGAAGTGGGAGCATTTCCAGGCTGAGAGGATGCCCCTCGGTGTGAGCCTTTCCACAGCATGTTCACCCACAGACTAGCCTGGCTGCTGCTCCAGGGACAATCAGAGTATCCACCTGGGGCCAAAGGATCAGTGTGCCCTGAATGCTTGGCGTGCCCAGCCCCTTACTGAAGAACAGGGACGAGGAACTGCTCAGCACCTCTGCAGAGACAGCAGCAAATCCCCATCAGGACCGCAGAGGGAGGCCTGGGGACTCACAGCCCACCTGCAGCCAGGCTCGGCCCTGCAGGTGTGGCTTTCTCCTCAAGCCCGTGTGAGTGCTGGGGGCCAGGTGTTGTTTTCAGACCCCTTTCGGCTTAGAGTCCATGCCCCCTGTGTGTGCCAGACTCAGTGAACAAAGACCAGCAGCCTGCCCTGTGGCCCTCCAGGGTAGAGATGAGGGAGTGGGTGCCACCATGTCAGGGGAAGCACTGTCACTCCGGAGCTGCCCCAGGCAGGCAGGCTGGGCACCCTCTGTGAGCACTACCTGCTGTCCGGTGCATCTCACCACCCTGCACTGTTCTGAAGAGGGTGTGTGCCATGGCTGGCCTCCCTGGGACAGGCTGGAATGGGAAGTCTTCTTGCTTCACCCAGCCCAGTCCCCGTGTCCCCCCACCCCTTGCCTTGGTCCTTCAGGAGACAGTTTCCTGCCCTCTCTTTCCTTGGCCTGCCTTCGAATTCCCATTCACATGTCCTTGCTGTGCCCGTGGCTGCGCCCTGTGGAAGTCACCACTCTCTGGACTGTGCTGCCAAGTTCATGGCACTACACTGGTTTCAAGGGGTTGTTGCCTCTACCCTAATGGGCAGCAGACTCTCTCTGCTCCCAGGCCTCTCACTAAGCGAGAGGATGGGGCTGCCCTGGCAAAGGGAGCTGCTGGCTACTGGCCCTAGAGTTCCAGGCTCCATTGTTTTTAGGAAATGAGAATTTGAAGTCCTGGGAGCATCCCCTGAAGTGTGTGTCATGAATGTGATGGTCCAGTCCAGCTCCAGGAGCACACCTAGCTCTCCCTCTCAGGGGCTCTGTACCTTGAAAGCCTCTCCAAGCCTCAGTCTCCTCCTCTAGGGTGGGTTCACAGGAAGCACTGTCGCCCTGAGGTCGAACGATGCCAAGGGCTCAGCAGGGTGCGTGACAGCGTCAGAGAGATGCCAGCTGGGCCACCAGGAGTGTTCACAGCAGTCCAGAGTGGAGTTTGTATTTACATGTGGGGCTCTTAGCATTTTCTGCAAAGCCAGTGAGAATCATTGGAATCCTCGCTTTCCTCACAGAACTGTTTATTTTCATTTAACATCATGATTAATGCCCAAGAGAAGCTGGGGCTCTGGGCACCTGGCTGGGTTTGGAGAAGGCGTTCTGAGGCCATGCCCGTTCTCACTGCTTCCTGTGTGCTGTTGCCTTCTGCCGGGTGGGCCTGCCAGAGTCTCCTGGGACTGCTGTGACAAAAAACCACAAACCAGTCAATTCACAGCAGTAGCTGTTTGCTGTCCCCCACGCCCGGAGGACAAAAGTCCAGTATCAGGTGTGAGGAGAGCCATGCTGTCGGGTGGGGAGCGGGGGTCCCTCCTGCCTTTTCCTGTTATTGGTAGCTCAGCATTCCTTGGCTTGTGACTGTGTCACTCGTCTCTGCCTCCTTCTGCACGTGCTGCTTCTCCCTGAGTGTCTGTCCTCATGGCCTTTTCTTAGAAGGACCCAGTCAGTCTTCATCCTAACTTGATCTCATTTGCTAAGGCCCTGTTTCTAACCAAGATCCTGTTCACAGGCACCAGGGGTTAGGACTGTGACAGATCTTGGTGTGGGGCACAGTCCAAACCACGGCAGCCCCAGTGAGTGTCCCTGGCACTAACGGGGGCAAGGAGTTGTCCCCACAGGCCAGTGGCTTTCTACACATTGCAACAGGTACAGCCCAGTGAAGAGCCAGGTGCACCGTGAGACAAGGGTGCTACTGTGCTGGTGGGGAGCAGAACCCCCCCGTCCAGAAGCGCATCCAGACCATGGCTGCAGGGACAGCCTGCTGGCTCAGCCAGGTCCCTCTGAGCATTCAAGTGCTGTCCATGCTAAACCAGTTTCAGTCTAGCATATGGCAATTTGTTTATAGCCCTGATTGAGAGTGTCTTTTTCTCCAGCTGGTAAACAACTGGGAATGGTTGGCTGAGGCTGGAGCCCAGAGACATGTGTTCCCCTGGCAGCCTGGAAGGCTGGCCCCCAGGCCTCTCCCTGCCCCAGGACCCCACTTGGGTCCTTATACTGTCAAGTGTCCCTGCTGGGAGTGAGGGAATCAGTACTCTGGCTTTGCCTGGGACTCCATGAGACAAGCACCCAAGACGAGGGACTCCAGTGTGCCGGGCACGACGCTCAGACCAGGATGGAACAGCAGGGCCCAGACAAAACTACCACCTGTGCTGCCTGGTGGGGAGACACACAGGCTGTACGTGTCAGTGCTGAGCGTGCTGGCCGTGAGACGGCAAAGTATGGGCCCTTGCAGGGAGAGGGCTGCCGTTCTCACCAGTGTTTCAGCACCTTCCTGAGTCAGCATGAGCCTGCGCAGCCCCTTCGCTCTCTCTCTGGGTTCCTAATGGAGACGTGGGCTTCAGCCTCAGAGAGGAGCCTGCCCCAGCCTGCACCAGTGTCTGCAGTTAGAAGGTGAAGAAGCCTAGAAAGTTAGAAAGCTAGACGCGGCGTGAGGAGCAGTGGGTCTGTCCCTGTCTGTGAGCACGTGTGGGTGAGGTGTCAGCAGAAGAGTTGGCCACCTGTTACTGAGGGGCAGCTTCTCTGTCACCCCAGCCCTGACCTCTTCTTCCCAAGACTCAGACACAGGCAGCTGCGGGGCCGTCACTGCATATGCATTGAGCTGGAGCAGACACTGCCCTGTGTACTGACAGTGCTGTGCCGATGGAGCATCCTGGGACTGGGCAGGACGTGGATGCGCCGCAACACCCAGCAGACGGGGGCTGTGAGTGTGGCTGAGGTGGCGCAGAGGCCAGACTTCCTTTTGAGTTTGTTCACTTCTAGCGGTTTTAAATTGAGGTGTTGGATGCACACATTAAGGTGGAGTATGAAGAGCGTGAGCATGCAGCACCTCACGTTTACATGAGCCTGCACCCCATTACAATGCCACCACCGGCCCCAGGGGAGAACACCCCAGAAGGCTCCTCATGCCCTCCATGGCCATCCTGGTCACCACATGATGTCTGCTGATTCTGTGTCACCTGCGTCTTGGTGGCACTGACACAGGCGCCCGTGTGTCTACCCCCACTGCATGACCCCTGCTTCTCCCAGTGGAGGCCAGTGCAGGCCACACTGCTGCACACGGGGTCTGCATCAGGGGCCCGTCCCGTCCCAGGCGTGGCCAGGCCACAGACACTCCTCCTGTTCGCAGCTATGCGGCTGTGGGGCGGTTGCCGAATGGCTCGGTGCCTCTGTTCCCCCATCTACAAACAGAATGAGAAAACTGCCTGCCTGGTAGCTTGAGTTTACAAATGAAATGCTGATGAAGAGACAGAGAAATCACAAAAGAAAAGATCTGCAGAACCAACTGGGAACAGATTTTTCAAAGCTGCCAAGAAGAATAAGTTGCCTCCAGAGTAACCAGAAAACTGCAGGAGGAGAAAGCCAGACTGCAGAAGTCAGCATCTTCCTGCAGCTCCTCCTCTGGCAGCCAAGGCCCCGGCTTCCGCTGCTCCCTCTGTGGGCCCACAAATGAGGTCCCAGGTGTGCTGAAGCCAGCCGGGCATCACCGGAGTAATGACCTGAGGGAATGAGCCACATGGGAGCCCCTGGGGCAGAACCAGGGAACAGGACACAGACTCCTCCCCGGCACAGTCTCACTTTGCTCCCGAGCTCCAGGCCCGTGCGTCAAGCCGCCTGCTGGGTGTCCGCTGGGGCGGGCCCCATCTACCCTCACCCGGCGGCCCCAGTGCCTCCCAGAGTGGGGTGGGTGTCTACCAGACATGCCTCAGCCTCCAGCTGGGCCTTGAGGCCCTACAGCACCCCACCTCTGACTTGGCCGGCTGCCTGAGCCCCTGCACCCTGGCCTGGCTGGTTTCTGCCCCCACAGCTAGCTGGGTGAGTGGACGAGGCACAGCCTAGAACTGGGCCGATGAGAAGCACCCTGTGTTTTCCTGGATTTACATCTGTTTCCAATTCCATTTTGCTTTCAGCAAGCTCCTGGGCCTTTATCATTTGAAAGATTTAAGTTACTAAGTAAAAAAGGAGAAGTCGTGGGTTTGGATCAAGGTGACAGCCTTGGAAGCGACCAGGACCTGAACCGACCCAGCTGCGTGACCACGTACAAGTGCAGAACCTCTCTGTGCTCCTGCTGGGTGGGCACAAATGATGTTACAGTCTCAGGCGTGTTGGTGTGAGGGGGGAATCTCTGTCCCCCACGCCACGCCCTGCTCCCCAGATAAACGCCAGCCTTCGTGGGAGGTGCATGGTGAGCGTGTGATGTGAGGACATGCGCTCCCGGCTGGCCCTGCGGGGAGGTGGTCTGATGACACCAGGCCCTGTGGAGACCTAGGGTCCCACTGAGGGAGGCCGCGACATGTGGCCCTCGGCGAGGAGCTCTCCTCGCCTTCCCAGGCCCTGAACTGGGCTCGTGCTGGAAGGTGAAGGGCTCCTGCTGACAGACTGGGGTCCTTGTCACGTGGGGAGCTTGTCCCAGGTCACACGGCTCAGAAGCAGCAGAGCCGGAGCGCCCTCTGCCTGCAGTGCAGAGGTGCCAGCCCTGCCCAGGCAGCCACTGGCAGATGAGTCTTCTGGACAGCTCTGCCCTGTCTCTGCTTTGTCTTTTCTTTTCAGTACTGGGGATTGAACCCAGACTGGGCACTACATCCACAGCCTTTTTAATTTTTGAGACATGCTTTTGCTAAGTTGCCCAGGCTGGGCTTGAACCTGCCGTCCTCCTGACTCAGCTTCCCAGAGCACTAGACTCATTAATACCTGGGCTGTATGCTTAGTGGGTGCTCAGAGCCATTCTGAAACCTGTCCAGGTAATGGGCTGACATGGGATCACGCCGCTGAGCTGTTTGCAGCCTGACCTTATCATGTCCCCTGGATTCTCCAGTCTGGGCCGCATAGCAGGGTGCCCCCAACCTGGTGGCTTAAACAATAGGCGTTCATTTCTCACAGTTCTTGAGACTGGAAGCTCGAGCTGTGGGCAGCTTGGTTCTTTCTTTGGGCTCGGTTTGTAGACACATCTCCTCCCCGTGTTTTCATCCCTCTGTGTGTCTGTGTCCTAGTCTCCTTTTATTAGGACACCAGTGAAATTGGATTAGGGCTTACTCTAGTGACCCATTTTAAGTTAATCACCTCCTTAAATGCGTGTGCTGGCAGGCCTCTCCAGTCCCAACACTCGGGAGGCTGAGGCAGGAGGATTGCCGTGAGTTCAAGGCCAGCCTGGGCTACAAAATGAGACTGTCTTGCTAGATGTGGTGGCGAACACCTGTTATCCCAGCACTTGGGAGGCTGAAGCAGGAGGAGCACCATGAGCTTGAGGCCAGCCTGGGCTACATAGTGAGTTCAGGACCTGCCTGAACTACATAATGAAACCCTGTCTCAAAAAACAAAGAAACAAACAAAAAAAGACCCTATTTTTAAATACAGTCACATTACGAAATTGGGGAGCAGGATACAATTCAGCCTATGTACCCCCAGCCTGTAAGGAGCTCAGTAGGGACCAAGGACCTGTTTTCCCATGGGTCTTGCTCAGCCCCACAGGTGCCATTACAAAGGGCCACTGGGCAGAGGCGCAGCCTGTACCGTGGTGCCAGGCTCTCCTGTGTGGTTGTGCCTTTCCACACCTCTATGTCTTGCCATTTCAAACCAGTTCCCCCTTTTGTGACTGGGGGGTTCGTCGTCTTGTCCTCAAGCCCAGCCCAGAGGAATCTGCACTCTGCACAGCAGGCACCTTTACCCCACTGCGGCTGGCCAGCAGTGCACGTGAATCCTCCGCCAGTCACCAGTCAGAGACTTGGCTGTGGAGCCTCTCGGGCCGATCGGAGAGCAGCCTGGCTCAGGTTGTGGCGTGTGCCTGAGGCAGCAAATGTCACCGCTTCTCGTGTGAAGCTTTGGGTTTGTGAGAGCCTCTGGAAGGACAGGCATGGATGGCCGCTCAGAGGCCACCGTGCCTGAGGATGTGATGAGGAGCCTCGGGAGCAAATGCAGTAGCGTGCGCAGTCAGCACCAGAGCTGGCTGGGTCCCTTCTCCCAGGACCCCTCTGCACCCGCATGGCCGGCCACGGGGCCTTAAAGAAGGATTGATGCGGACCGAGTCCCGAGGCCCACGTTGGCGCTCCCTCCTGGGACTTGACGGCTCGCTGCACCACAGGGGCGTCCTTTCCAAGTCCCCATAGGGGCCTCTGGCTCCCCTGCTCTCTTTACCTCTCTCCAAGGCACCTGTGGCTGGCGACCAGCACCCCACATGGCTTCCTTAGCTGTGAAGTGGTCTCTAATGCTCCGTGCCCCTTCAGTACAAAGTTTGAGCAAAGTAAGGCACAGGCATACCAGGTGTTGTGTCCAGCACTAAGCAAGCACCTAATGGAATTGAGTCACCTCGAAAACCATCACCACCAATGCCGTCAGCATCATCGATACCTCCATCATCTGCAAAGCCCCAGCATCTCTATTAGCTAATTGGGGTGGTTTTCCTATTCCTACAGTGTTGCATATGCTGGTCTTTGACCCTATAAACTCCATTTTTGGAATGCTTTGAGGGCCTAAGCGTGAGCATCCATGGCCCCTGGTACAAGGCAAAAAGCAAAGCTTTGCCTGTACAGCTGTGTTGACCACTTCTGAGTTAGGGAAGAAAACCCCAGCTTGGTCCTGCAGGGCAGCTCCATGCTATCCCTGTGGGAACTTACTCCTGTAGTCATCCATCCATTCAGTAGATTTGTGGCTCAGCTCTTTGCTGTGGAAAATGCCTGGGGGGAGGGGGCTGGGGATTTAGCCCAGTGGTTAGAGTGCTCGCCTTGCAAGCTCAAGGCCCTGAGTTCGATCCCCAGCACCAAAAAAAAAAGAAAATGCCTGGGGGATTGCTAAGGTCCAGGTTGGAGGGCTGTGACTCGTGTGGCTTTCTTTTACTGAGATCTTAGCCCCGCCCCTGGGCTTGAGGTGCCTGCCTTGGACCAACAATGCCAGTGCTAGGAACCTCCTCACAGAGCCATCTGGCAGGAGTGCAGGTGAACAGGGACGTTTGCCACACGTGAGAACACACCAGGCCTGGCTCTCCCTGGGGACCGCGATTAGATGGTTGCCAGGGCTCCACCAGCACGAGGGTGTGCGTGACACGGAAAGGTGGGGGGTGCTGGGTGAAGGGTGGTTGGCACACGGCCTGGGTGTGACCCTGCATGTTAGGATTCATGCCAGAGTGGTAACAGCACTGTTCTCTCTGAAGAGGATTATAGGTGGTTAGACATTATTTAAATGCTTGCTTCTCTATGTTGTCTAGGTTTTTATTTAAAGATGTGCACTGCTGGGGCTAGGGATTTAGGTCAAGCCCTGAGTTCGATCCCCAGCACCCAAAAAAAAAAAAACGATACACACTGCTGGTCTAATAGAAGAATAAGCTAAAAAGCAAAGCTGCTGCAAGGCTGGGTGTTGGGCCCCAAGTGTCCAAGGGCTGCAGGAGGACACTGTGGAGCCCTTGTCCCAGCCTGGTACAGCGTGGCTTGGGGCTCTGCATATCTCTGTCCTCCCAGTCGAGCCCTGGCAGAAGGCTTGGGGCAAGTTCTCAGCCTCAGAGCTGGCAGACCCTCCTGCCTTCCCATGTGTAACCTTGGCCTCGGTGCCTCCTGGCCTCCAGGGGTTGCCTTTATGACTCTGCTGGCAGCGTGACTTGCCAGGGAAATGTGTGTCTAGCCCTGTGAGGACCAGGAGGTCAGTAAACAGTAAATGATGATCCTGGGACTAATAACCCAAATTTGCCATCTCGATGCAAAGGTGTGACTGTGTGGGGTTCTGATCCTCAGGCTTGAGAAGCCTGTCCTCAGCACACAGCACTGGGAGGCTGCCTTCCTGGAACCTCCCTAGTGAGACACTGAAACTCTGCCCCACTGCTTCCTGGCCTCCTGGGGGCAGGTGCTGAGGATCCAGCACTGAGCACACAGACCCCACCTGTCCTGTGGAGGCCAGTGCCATAGGGGAGGTAGACAGGAAGAACACCTTCCATTAGTGACAGCACTACCAGCAGGTCACATGGTCACAGGACAGCAAGGTTGGCAGCCCTCCCTGAGATGTGAACAGAAGCCTGAAGTCCAGAAGGAAATGGCCTCAGCAGAGCTGGAAAAGAATGTTCCAGACGAGGAACAGCCCATGCAAGGTCACCGAGCAGGGAGAACGTGCCTTGTGTGAGCAGCAGCCTGCTGTGAAGAGGGGCTGGTGCGTTCGTTGCCCTGAGCCGGCTGTAGACACCCAAAGGCTTCCCTACTGCGAAGGGGACAGGCATGTCCACCACAGGCAGGCCTCTGTGGGACAGTCCTGTGAGAGCGAGCTGTGCACCAAGTACCCCTCTGGCATCAAGGACGGTTAGCATGATTCATTCTAAGGAGTCTGCCCTGCAGGGCCACTGGTCCCCAGCAAGGGGCATGGAGAGTGCTGCCCCTCACCATGAAGCCTCTGAGCCTCGTAGCTCGGCAGCTAGGCTGACAGCAGCCTGGCCCTGCACAGTGGGCCACTAGTTCTGCTCAGTGAGTGAGCCACAAAGGCCCTCCCAGAGTCAGTGATGCAGTCTGTCCTGAAGCCACCGTGTCTTCCTTACAGGAGGCGAGTCACATCCCAGCGCTGCTCCCTCGAGTTCCTAGAAGACACAGTGGGATGTGCCTCAGTACAGAGGTACGCACCACACTGCCCCCTGCCCCCAGGGTGACCACTGACCCCTGGGGCCCAGAGAGGGCCCTGGGAGGACAAGAGCGACCTGCTGTTTTACCTTGCAGAACCAAACATGCATCTGGGTCACCCAGACACAAAGGCCTGAAGAAGACCCACTTCATCAAGAACATGAGGCAGTATGACACAAGGAACAGCAGGTAACAGCGCCCAGGGCCCTGCTGTGGGTCCACCCAAGACCTGACGTGTCCGGGCTATGGTCCCGGAAGCCAGCTGCCTGGGATCTGGGCACCTTCCTCTGGGGTGTTTAGAGGTGGACACTTGCCTTCCTCCGTACTAACTGAACACCAGCAGGTCTGGTGCAGTCCCGGGGAAGAGCCACCAGGTGGACACAAGCCTTCAGGTAAAAGGAAAACTGGAAACACGGAAATGGGCTTAGCCCTGAGATGTGTCCAGCGGAGGAGGCTTGGTCGTATTTGGGAGAACACAGGGGAAGCTGAGCTAAAAACTAGTATCTAGCTACCCAAACAGTGCTGGGCTGGGCCCTAGGAGGCTGCTTGTGGCCTGTCCCTTTCCTCCGTACTGCCAGTTGCTGTGACACAGGGCCCAGAGTTTCTCTTCCTCCTGGAGGCCACCTGCCAGGGACTCTGAGGGCTGAATATGGGCTTGGACGGACACTTCCTCTCCAGTCCTGTCCTCAGAGGACTTTGCAGCAAGGGCCAGAGACAGCCAAACACTGGGACTATGGGCCTGGGTGGGCAGAGCTGCGTCCAGAGGGGCAGAAGCTGTGGCTGTAGCTTCTTGCCGCTGTGGACCATGTTCTGCTCAAGTGCCACCTAAGAGCTCTCCTCCTCTGGGTGCTTTCTGACTATATGAGGCCCTGCTCTTGCCAGGACCATGGAAACCTGGCTCTGAGCAGACCTCAGCCCCTCATCCCATGCCCTCAGCCTTTACAAACAAGGCTTGGCCTTTCCTGAGTGGGCTCATCCCAACAGGAGGCTTCTGGATGGTGTGCCCAGGGACCAGTGGGGCCACAGAAGACCCTGTGTGACATTTGCACTCGTGCCCAGTCCAGCCCAAGGGCTGTCATAACCAGACCTGCTCATAGCAGCCGCTCTGAGCTTCCTGGGCCCAAGAACCTCCTCAGACTGACTGGGAAATTTCCCATTGCTCTGGAAACAACACTGTCCCACCCCGCCCCACCTTCCTCACAGGATCGTGCTCATCTGTGCCAAGCGGTCCCTGTGTGCAGCCTTCTCAGTCCTACCCTATGGAGAAGGCCTGCGGATCAGGTGAGTATTCATGTGCAGGCAAAGTCCAAAACCCTGGCCCTGATGGGCCTGGCATGAGGGATGCTCCCCACCCACCACAGTGCAGGCAGGTCCTGCAGGCTCTCTGTGACTAACAGCCAGCATGTCAGCTGCCACCAAAGCTCAGGAACTCCCACCGTTTCCTGCCCTTGTTCTCAGGGGCCGTGGTTTGTGTCCAGCCTGTCTATATATAGGTTGCCTGGGAGGTTCCTGTCCCTCTTACAGACACAGTCGTGCATCCTTGTGACCAGGGCAGGCAGTTGTATCCTGAGCATAATTTGGAAAAGAAGGAAATGGCTGTGGGGGTGGGACTGGCATACTTAAAAATAGCGACAGACACCTCCTGCCTGGTGGGGAAAGTGGCCAGTTCTCAGGGTCCAACCTGAGCTGCTGAGGGGTGTGACTGCAGGTGAAGGGTTATACGAACCCAGGAAGCAAACGTAGGCAAGTGAAGGTAAGTGCCGGGTGACATCTTGGTGCTGCCAGCCCCCAGGGATTTGGACAGGTCATGTCTGTGCCAGGCAGGAGTGAGGAAAGGTGGCCTTAACAACAGAAGCACTCTGCTCTACTGACGTGCAGCTCTGAGTCACGCCCGCATGAGGGGCTGTGCGGGCGGGAGCCCTACTCAGGCTGGGTGGGCCCTACTACCCCACCAGCAGCAGACAGAAGGGCCACAGCCCCCCTTTCCTGTGCATTGCAGTGACCTGAGGGTGGACAGCCAGAAGCAGAGACATCCATCTGGTGGCGTGTCTGTTTCTTCCGAGATGGTCTTTGAATTGGAAGGCGTTGAACTGGGAGCAGATGGAAAGGCAAGAGCCCCACAGCCATCAAATAGCCACCACAGTCAGGGCTGGATGAGCAGGGACACGAGAAGGCACCTTTCACATTAATGTGAAACACAAGTGGGGAGCAGGCCACTCAGCCCTAGGGAAATGGGTCTGAGGAGCGTCAGCAGTGGCCCTTGCCGCCAGCCCTGAGAAATCACATGAGCTTGTGAGCATGAGCCACGTGTGGCACAGCAAGCGTGCGTGGCGCCCCCAGGCTGGTGGGTTGAGGCCAAGGGTCCACAGGGGCGAGGAAAGTGTCCCAGTGCTGCAGACCAAAATAGGAGGTGGGAAGCTGGTGCCATGATGTTGTGACACACGAACACCAACCTGAAGGGAGCGAGTGGCATGGTGCTCACAGCTCCTTCCCATTCTCTGGGTTGTACGGCTCATTCTCGGAAGGACAGGAGTATGTGTGCCCCTGGCCTTCCTGCAGTGTGGCCTAGGGAAGCAGGACTGAGCCCCAACGTGATTGTTTTTCCAGGTGGTCTCTTATGCAAAGTTCCTGTACCCTACCAATGCCCTGGTTGCACACAAGAGTGACAGCTACGGCCTGCTGCCCCAGCCTCGGCCCAGCATCCCGCGGGCTCTGCCAGGGTCAAGACACAAACCTGCCACCACCAAGGCAACACCAGCTGGCACAGAACTAGGTAGGCACCTGCCTTCCCCACGGCATGGAGCTGGGTGGCCTGCAGGCCTTCATGACAAGGGAAGCAGCAGCACTGGCCAGGCCAGAGCCTACCACGTGGCAGGCACCACCAGTAAGCCATCCACACCAAAGCCCTCACTTGCAGAGCCTGGCTAGGAGCAGGGTCAGTGGCCGCCTTTCTAGAGAAACGGCTCCAGACGGCACGCAGCCCTGGAGCCAGGCAGTGCAAAGAAACCCTCCCACAGGCTGCTCCGGAGGGGCCTTCCCTATCGGGATGTCTAGCTCTATTTCAACAGCTTTGTGATTCTGACTGAAGTTCTAGTGAGTCAGAAGCTGCCTGTCTTTACAGGGAGCGATGGGGGAGACACCCTGGAGTACAACCCCAACCTCCTCGACGACCCGCAGTGGCCCTGTGGAAAGCACAAGCGGGTCCTCATCTTTGCCTCCTACATGGTAAGGGCCCACTGCCACAGTGTGCGGGTGGCACTGCCTGGGGCAGGCTGTGGCCAAGCCACCCACAGCGTGCAAAACCTCATAACAGCCAGCCCAGAGGATACCTTACCGCCCTTCAGTGGCAGTGGAGGAGGGGCCTGGGCCCACAGGCATAGGCAATGCATAGGGCAAGCCAGGAGCCACTGTGGCCTGGGCTCATCCTGGGTGCTGAGGACAGATGGGCTCTCAGCCATTTTGCCCTCACAGACCCAGGTGCCTCTCCAAAGCCCGCGTGCTCAGATGTGCAAACCCAAGTCGCACAGAACCTGCCCTCAAGCTGGCCGCGCCCCACCCTGCTCCCTTTCTGTTGCAGACCACAGTGATAGAGTACGTGAAGCCCTCGGACCTCAAGAAGGACATGAATGAGACCTTTAGAGAAAAGTTTCCACACATCAAGCTGACATTGAGCAAAATCAGGAGGTAAGGAAGGGCCACCCCAGCCTGCTCCCTGGGCTGTGTGCCCTGGCGCTGGGCTGTCCCCATGCAGGATGTGGCACCTTTTCTGACGTCCCAGAGCACACAGTACAAGCCATGGGCAGGTGGCCCCTTGAGCCCTGGCCATAGCCTCTGCTCCATGGGCATCCTACCTGCAGTTTGAAGCGAGAAATGCGGAACCTGTCTGAGGAGTGCAGCCTAGAGCCCGTGACTGTGTCCATGGCCTATGTATACTTCGAGAAGCTTGTGCTGCAGGGCAAGCTCAACAAACAGAACCGCAAGCTGTGCGCTGGCGCCTGCGTGCTACTTGCTGCCAAGATCAGCAGCGACCTCCGCAAGAATGAAGTGAAACAACTCATTGACGTGAGTATGGGGTCCCCACTGCGGCTGCTCTGAGCACCCCAGGCCTCCTCTGTGCCTGCACCCCAAGGAGCAAGGCTGTGCTGCAGGAAGGGAGGGCTGTCATCTGCTTGACGAGGGGACAGCCTGTGACCAAAGCCACTGCCTTAGGCAGGGAACCCAGACAGGTTGAGCCTGTGTTTAACCTTTCTCTCCTCTAATGCAGAAGCTGGAAGAAAGATTCCGATTCAACAGACGAGATCTCATTGGGTTTGAGTTCACAGTGCTTGTGGCATTGGAACTGGCCTTGTATCTTCCGGAGAACCAAGTGTTACCTCACTACAGACGCCTCACCCAGCAGTTCTAGCCAGGCCACAAGCTCGCAGGAAGGCTCGTTCTTTGGCCCAGACACTGAGGCCACCAGCATCCTTGTCTACCCCACCTTGCCCACTACCCTTTTCTGCATCTGAGCTTCACAGCCCGTGCCCCTCATTTCTTTACTCTGTATTTCCTTTGGAAAGAGACATTGCTTTCATTCCAAAGTACACCACACCTCCAAGGGTTAGGGTCTATTTCTGAGAATTTTCCTAGAGTTTTACATGAACAGTGTGCGGTTTCATTTGTTTTTCATGTGCCTGAGACCGGCCTGGCACCAGGACCTTCGGTTTTCATTGTGTGGTGGTGAATCCTGAGTTCTGGCCGGCTTCCTCCCTTCGCCTTACCTTTGCAAACCATCAGCTGCAGCACTAGCATCGCAGAGGTCTGGGTGTCCAGACCTCATAAGCATGCTGAGATTGCCAGGTTTAACTTACTCAACAAGTATCCATCCTGGATATTTCATTTTTCTGGATGTGGCAGTGTCTCCCAGGATCAGTACCTGCTGGCCATGCTTCCACCTGAGCAGAGTTCTCCAGAGCATCCCACATCAGTGCTGGCTTTTGGTGTCAGCTTAAGCTTCCAAGAGCCAACGTCCAGATCTGCTCTGATCTCTTCCCAACTCTTGGACCTGTTTTCAAGCATCACATCACTGTGAAATCCCACAACGCCGTGTCACACACCCCACAGGTCTCAGCAGACAGCAGCCCCACCTTTGCCAAGCCCCACCCTCTGCCTCTTGTCAGGAAAACTCATTTGCCCTCGACACTGCAACTTCAGGACAACGGCCGACTCTTGGCTCTTGATTTCCCTCAGCAATATCCTAGCAGAGAAACATACTGATTGTAACTTGGGATTTGAGTCTGTGGGGTTTCTTTCCGACGTGCCCAAGGCCTGAACCGCACACAGGTGTGGACCAGAAGCCGAGGTGGGCTAACAGGGTTGTTCTGCCCTGGCCAAGGGCACCACCAGCTCAGTGCCAGGACAGTGGGTGTCATGGAAGCAGACCTGGACCACAAAGGCAGCGGCCAGTGTGCAGTCCACAGCACCCTCAGTGCTGGTGCCTTTTCCTCAGCACAAAGTAGACACTGTCTTGGCCAATTCAGCCAGCACACTGCACCATGCCAGGTAGTCCTCAGCGTCCCTCCTGTGCAGGTTTGTGGCCACAAGGCACCTGGGACATCTTTAGCTTTTCCGAGTTTGTCCATTCTTGCAATGGATCATGTCGCCCAGTTTTCTGCCCCCTCAAAAACAGAAACCAAGGAATATTGCTTTCCTCCGGAGCCACCCGGTCTCAAAAATGGCTGTTCTGCTGTCATCCTACAGACCTGCCCGTCACAAGCAGAGGCTGTACTGAGAGATTAATCCTGCTGCTTGAGGGACTCAGCTACCTGCCTGTTCTCTCCCTGCACTCACCCTACTCACCCAGGTCTTGAGCAGCAGTAAAGGCCAGAGCACACGAAGACTGCAGGACAGGACACCAGTCCTTATTCTGACTTTTATCACGGACTCTCCCTTTTAGCAGGCCAAGAAGTCTCAAAACTCATGCGCATCAAAAGTAGAGCCCAGCCAACACTCTTCTGTCCTGCCACCACAATAGCGTCTCCTAGGCACTTGTTATGAACACTGTAAGGGGCCGACTTCCTACACACTGCTCTGGTTTACAACCTCTCCGGGGACACATCCCCCCAGAACTTCCATAGACAATATTCAAAAAAATGGCTGGTAAACAATAACTTGTTTGTGTTATTTATGTAGGGAGATTGAGTCATTTACCATTCTGGTCTGTTTGAAGCCCTTCTGTATGTTCTTTTCAATAACAAAAAGCTGCCACTGTGTGGTATCTGAGAGCTGCTGCAGTAAAGCCAACACTTAAATGACAGCCTGAACCTGTCATCCTCTATCCAAGTCCAGAAGTCTGAGCTGTGTCCACGGTGTTCAGCTAGGCTGTGTCCATGGTGTTCAGCTGGGCTGTGACCAAATGAAACCAGACCTGGTGCCACTTCCTCAGCACCCAGCAGTTGTGAACATACATGTGTGTAAGTGAGTATCTGACCTCAATGTCTAAATTACTTGTCGCGGATTGTTTTCAAGTGGATAATGTATTGTTGAAGTAAAATTGTTTCGCAACATACCCCATAGTTTGTCTCCTTTCAACTAAGTACCTGCCTCACCCTAGTCACCCATATACAGCCAAGTGCCTGCCCTGTTCCCAGGCCCCAAACAGCATGCCCATAGGGACAGAATGAACCAACACAGGTGGTTTCTCACTATTTATTTATGACAAGTATTCCACATCCACAACTCTCCACTCAGAAATTCCTACAAAACAAAGGAAAAAGGCAACATTACAATCACCTTCCTGGGGTGATCCTAGACCACTCTGCTCAAGTATGAGAACCCCCTCTTACTTTGACACGATGCCATCAGCCTTGGCCAATCGTAGAATGGAGTCATCTGATTCACCCTAGAAAAAAAGAAGCTAAGAATACTTCCACCGCGGCTACTTGAGCTGGCTGTATGCACATCTAACTGGCATTTCTACCCAGGAGAAAGGAGATACAAACAGGAGACAGGCGCTGCCAGTGAGCAGACACTAGCGAGCTCCTAAAGATAGGGCCAACCTTCTGGGCCCCTAAGCTCCACTTTTCTACCCCAGGAGAAAGCAGCCAACCAGCAAACCTACTCTTGCTAGCAATCTATTCTGGCCTGAGGAACGGAAAACACCATTAAATGCTTATATGCTCAAATCCCCAGGTCCAAACCCACAGCAACCCCAGATTAGGGAAAAGGAGTCCACGTGGTGAACAAAACTTAGAGAAACACTCACCATCCGACGAATGGCCCCGCAGATAGCATAGGTTTTAAACTGCCCGTTAAACCTGCCAGTGACCTTGTCAACCTGTGAAAAAAAAAGACAGAGAGGCCGTTCAAGCAAGCACCTTTTAGTCTAACCTGGAGTTTGGGACACAAAGTTCAAAGCCCATCCAGAAACGCTTCCCGTGGGACAGGCTCCCCACTGCCAAGGTTCCTGTCTCACCTCGGCCACATTCATCTGGATGGATGCGTGGTCCTTGGCACCAATAATGCGGTTGCTGGCGGAGCTGCAGGCAAGGGGCACGCGGTGAGCGGGGAGCTGCGGCGGTGTGGGCAGGGGAAGGGTCATGGGCTAAAGGACGGAGGAGGGACCAAGGGAAAACGGAGAGAAAAGGGGCACGTGTGCGGCGAGCTGGACGAGGACACTCACCATTTCCGCGGCACATAGAGGTCCACGAACTCGCCGGCGTCGTTCTGCATATTGAGGCCCGCCTAGGGAGTCCAGCAGAGCGCCGTGAGTCCGGCCCTGCCCCGCGCCCCGCATGCGTGGCCCAGCCCGATCCCCGCCCGGCGCTCCCCGCACGTTCCGAACGCCGTCCCGGGACACTCCGCACCTCTCCAACCCCGCCAGGTCGGCCCTCGCCTGAAACCCACGCCGCGCAGCCTACCTCCTGCCTCCACTCCGAGTGCGAGCAGAGAAAGGAAGTGGCGCGTTCGCCGACAGCGAACTCGACGAGCGGAGGCGCGGCCTCGACGAGCGCTTCCGGGTCACGCAGCCTCGGGGAGTCTGCGCATTGCGCCCAGTGCGCCTGACAGACACGCCTGCTTCCGCTTCCGGCGCGGAGAGGCCCCGCCCCTCCCCAGTCCCGAGGGGCTGGGCACAGGTGCCGGGGGAAGGGGCGGGGTGCTCGCTGCTCTCCGCTCCGAGTCCGCGAGGTGTCGGGCTCCTGCCAGCTGAGGCTCCGCTTCCGGGCCCGCGAGAGAGACGCCGGCGCCCCTCAAGGACGGGAACGGCCCAGGGAGACCCTCGTCGTGTCCGCGGGAGTGTTGGGGCACCTGCGACCCCGCAGCTCGCCGTGCGCCGCGGGGAGGCTTCGTGGCAGCCTGGACTCTGCGCGCAGGAGCTCGCCAGCGAGAGAGCAGGGCCTCCCGGTGGGTCTGTGCTGGGCCGAGGACATGGCCCTGGGACGCCAGGCCAACCCGGGGAGACCGAGGCCTGAGCGGTGCAGGAGCTCGCCCAGCCTGGTGGCAGACCCCGCAGCCTCGCCCTGTGCAATTGGCTCCCCGCCCCATCCGCAGCAGTACCGTCTGGGAAGTGCTTATGCCAGGCCCGTTCCTGGTGCAAGGGCCATTGTGAAGAAAGGAGAAAGTTCCCAGGCTGGAGGCGGCATGTTAGAGCAGTTCCCCATGAAGAAAGCTCAGGACAGCGCGCGGCCTGCCTCCCTGGCGGAGCCACAGGAGCCTCCGGAAACAGATACACGTCCTGCCTCTCAGGCTCGAAGTCCCTCCCTGACCAGCCTACCTCAGGTTGTACTGTGGAGGACCCTTTCTTCCCTTCCACATGCCAGTCTGCTGTCATTAAACAATGCCTGTGAGCTGCAAGTCATCTCCCCAGGGGACTGGAGCCGCTCACCCTGTAGCACAGCACACGGTAGGCACACAAGGCACAGGGTTGAATGCTCTAAGAGGCCTCAGCACAGCACCCTGTCAGCGTGAGAGAGTTTTTTTGTTTGTTTTGTTTTGGTTTGGTTTTTTTGGTGCTGGGGATCCAACCCAGGGCCCTGTGCTTGCAAGGCAAGCACTCTAACCCGTGAGCTAAATCCCCAGCCCCAGCGTGAGAAGGTTTGACCTGTGGGCCCACGGGAGCTGAGGCTGCAGATCCCTGCTCATGCTGGAAACCAGGTGTTATACGTGGGCAGTGTGTCTGCTGGGGCTTCCACCGAGCTCCAGCCAGGCATCAGAGGTGAGGTCATCAAGGCCACTGTCCTTCGCAAAGGTCGCTGAGGCATATGTTCTTGCCAGAAACCCCAGTGTGTGTACAGGGAGGACCTGTTCATGTTTATGGTGCATGTCTGCAGCCAGCCTCGTCATGTGGACAGGGGCGGGGTCCCAGCAAAGATGGAGTCAGAAAATGCTTTGCGACTGGATGGCCAGAAGTGGAGCAGCTAGAGGCCCAGAGGTCTGCAGAGGGTCTTCCTGAGTACTCAAGTCCTGTCCATGCATTTTTTCCCCAGGTTGGAGAAAGGACCATCCCAAAAGTCCCAGGGACAGGGACAGGATCTGGTGCTCCCACAGGACTGGGAAAGTGCCCGTTCCCATCAAACAGGTTGGCGAAGGTCAGTTCACAAGGGTAAAGGACTCAGATCTTGCCTCAGTACTGGGGAATGATGATGCCTACCGTAAACGCTGCCCTGGTCCCACTTAACAAATCATAGAAGTGACACCAGAAAGGATCAGATTGATTGTGAGCAGCTTGACCGTGTCCCAGAAAAAAGCTTAAAACGTTTATAGGAAAACAATCAGCATTGAGCATCCAACAAGGTAGAGTTCTCATAGTCTGGCATCCAGTAAAATACTACCAGGCACACAGCAAAGCAGGAAAACATGGCTGTTAATGAGAGGAAAAAGCAATCCATGGAAATGGATCCAGAAGGGACACAGATGTTAGAAGTAGCACACAAGGACATTATAAGAGTTTGCTAGGTAACATATCCCATCTGTTCAAAAAGTTCAGTAGAGAAGTGGAAGACCCACAAAAAAATCCTAGTTAAACTACTAAATAGTAAGTTTCCTCAGCTGCCACTGTGGTGCTCAGTCCTTCATATGAAATGAAGGGTGAGCCAGGTGTGGTGGCACACACCCGTGGAACCAGCACATGGGAGGCTGAGGCAGGAGGATCTCAAATTCAAGCCCAGTCTGAGATAAGAATATATAGTGAGCTCAAGGCCAGTCTGGACCACATATTGAGGACCTGTCTCAAAAAAAAAAAAAAAGAGAAGCAGGCACATATGTAGAGAAATGATAGCTGAAAATCCCAGATTTGATGAAAGCGAAGCTCACAAGTACCACCATGAAGAAGCGATGTTTTTGAAGAGATAGATGTATTTACCCTGATTTAAACATTATACAATATATGTGTATATCAGAATATCCTACAGTGTCCCATAAACGTATACAATGTATCATTTTTTTCTAAAAAACTCACATATCCAAGAAGCTCAACAAACTCCAAAACAAAAGACAGGAAGTGGACACAGTACAAGTGCTGAAAACCAGTGATGGGGAGAAGGTTACAGGCCATGACACATGAGTATTAAGGGAAAAGCAGAAAGAAAAGTCAAAAAAGAGCCAGGGATGGGGCTGGGGATTTAGCTCAGGGGTTAGAGTGCTTGTTCGATCCCCAGCACCAAAAAAAAAGAGCCAGGGAAAAAGACACACTACATACAGAGGAACAGAGATAAAATTGAGCCTGGCATGGCTGTGCACACCTGTAATCCCAGCACTCTGGGGGCTGACAGGAAAATCCAAACCCAGGTAAGAGAGTGAGGCACTGTCTCAAAAGAAAAGATGTAAACATGGCTGGAGATATCTCTCAATATGAAGGGCCCTTGATGATATTACTTTCTTGCTAGAAACAAAGCAAGCGAGAAAACTGCTAAAACATCCTAAAAGTGCTCAAAGAAAAGATTCTATCAACCTTTTATTCTATACCAAGTGAAAAAATCTTTCAGAAATGGTAAGAGTAGGGGGCTGGGAATTTAGCTCAGTGGTTAGGGTGCTTGCCTTGCAAGGACAAGGCCCTGAGTTTGATCCCCACCACCACCAAAAAAAAAAAAAAAAAAAAGAAATGGTAGGAGTAATGTCAGCAAAATGGCAAGTAGTCAGCTCCAAACTCTTGTCCTTTCAGAGAAATATTTTTAAATAAATTATTGGAGCCAGGTATGGTGGCACTCGCCTGTAATCCCAACACTTCGGAGGCTGAGGCAGGAAAATCACCATGGGTTCAAGGTCAGTCTGGGGTACATAATTGGTTTAAAGCCAGCCAGAACTACGTAGCAAGCCCCAGTCTCAAATAAATTAGCTGGGTGTGGGGCCGGGGATTTAGCTCAGTGGTTAGAGTGCTTGCCATGTAAACACAAGGCCCTGAGTTTGATCCTCAGCACCAACAAAAAATAATTAGCTGGGTGTGGTGGTGCATCCCAGTAATCACAGGACTCAGGACTTGGGAGGCTGAGGCAGGATTGCCACAAATTCGAGGCCATCCTGGGCTACATAGTTCAAGGCCAGCCTGAACTACATGGTGAGACCCCCGTCTCAAACCACCCCCCCAAAAAATGATAGAAAAGTGTTTGTACTTGAACTTGCCTCACCTCTTCCTGATCCTGTGGCAGTCTTGAAACAATAGCTAGTGCTCCCGGCGTGATGCTGGTTTCTGGTTCCGGGGGAGCAGAGAAGGTCTGTTTCACAAATGACTGCTGTCTGAAGGACCAATCCGTGGTGCACAGCTGTGTTCCCTCTAACTCACCATGCACTTGGGAGAGAAAAGCAGTGAGCATTGCTCAAAAACACTGTGAGGAGCTTGCCTAGCAAGTGCAAGGCCCTGAGTTCGATCCCTAGCACCCCCAAAGAAAAACACTGTGAGGCAATTTTTAAAACTTACAGTCACCTTAGGCTCTGCTCTGCTACTACTAGTCAGCATTTTTCTTGAGACGGTCTCGCTCTGTGGTTCAGGCTGGCCTTGAACTTGTAGTGATCTTCCTGCCTCAGCCTCCTGAGTGCTGGGATAACAGGCATGCGCCACCACGCCTGGTGTGAACCCAAATTATTGCATGTGCTAGGCAAGTGCTCTACTACTGACATACCAGCCTGTCTCTTTTGTTTCTTTTTTTTTTTTTTTTGTGGTGCCGGGGATTGAACTCAGGCCCTTGTGCTTGCAAGGCAAGCACTCTAATCACTGAGCTAAATCCCCAGCCCCTCTCTTTTGTTTCTTATTTTGAAGGTCTATCTAAATTTACCCAGGCTGGCCTTAAACTTGAAATCCTCTTGCCTCAGCCTCCTGAATAGCTGGGATTACAGGCATGTACCAGCATGCCTGGCTAAGAATCGAACTTTATTGTAAGAGGACATGATCACTTATATATGAAATCTGACAGAATCTATGAAAGCGCTACTAAACCTAATACATGGATTTAAGGAGGTTTCAGGGTACAACAGCAACCTAGAAAAATTAACTATATTTCAACATAGTACCAATCAATGACTAAACATTGAAACAATAAATCAATAGCATTACAAGAAAAAGATTTAGTAGTAAATCTGAAAAAAGATATGAAAGATCTGTACATTGAACACTATAGGCATTGCTGTGAGAAAATAAAAGATACCAGGCAAATGAAGAGATAACCCTATCACAGGCTGCAGAAAGTGTTTAGATGTCTTCTCTTAGCCAATTGGTCTGTAGATTCCACACAATCCTGGTCAGAATCCCAGCAGGCTTTGTGGAAAATACCCTGCTGATCCTGCAAGTCCATGTGGAGCTGCAAATCATGCAATGCGGGCTCTGAAAAAGAGCAGGGTTGGAGGATCTAAAGACTTTATAAAGCTGCAGTCTGAAGACAAACAAATAAAGCAGGGAGGGGCTGGGGATTTAGCTCAAGTGGTAGAGTGCTTGCCTAACAAGCACAAGGCCCTGAGTTCAGTCCCCAGCGCCACAGAAAAAAATAAGAAAGTAAAACAGTGGAAACCAGAATGGAGCAAAGGGACCACCCCACACTCTCAGGAGCCCTGGGCTTTTACAAAGGAGCAAAGATAATGCAGTGGGGAAAGGGTTTCCTCTCAGCAAATGGAACAAAAGGCTGCCACGTGCACAAGGGTGACTCCGACCCATACCTTGTGTCATACGCAGAGATTAAGTTAAAATGGGCCAGCAGGCTGGGGATTTAGCTCAGTGGTTAAGAGTGCTTGCCTAGCAAAGCACAAGGCCCTGAGTTCGATCCCCGGCTCAAAAAATAAAATAAAATAAAATAAAATAAAATAGACCAGCAGTAAGTAGTCAGACTATATAACTTCCAAAGAATATAAAAAATGTTTTTGATGTGGATCTAGGCAAAGATATCAATTCAACATATGAAAATCAAATTCATAACTTTAAAGGATAAATTGAATTGTATCAAAAAATTTAACTTCTGCCCTCACAAAGATGTTGCTAGGAGAACAAAAATACAAACCACAGGCAAGCAGAAAATATTTGCAAAGTCTATACTTTGTAATGTAATCATTACGTACTGCAAACATGTACTAATAAAAAGAAAAATAGAAAGAACTTGGAGCAACAATATGTGTAGAAATTTCAAACTCATAGGGGCTGGGGATTTAGCTCAGTGATTAGAGTGCTTGTCTGGCAAGCACAAGGGCCTGAGTTCGATCCCCAGCTCCGGAAAAAAAAAAAAAAAAAAAAAAAAGGTCAAAAAGAAATTTCAAACTCAGTAATAAAAAAAAATAGCCAGGCGAAGTGGCGCACACCTGTAATCCCGGCTACTTGGGAGGCTGAAGCAGGAAGATCAAAATTTTGAGGTCAGCCTGAACAATTTAGCAAGATCTTATCTCAAGATTTTAAATATTTATTTATTTATTTATTTTGGTGCTGGGGCTTGAACTCAGGGCCTTGTGCTTGCAAGGCAAGCACTCTAACCACTGAGCTAAATCCCCAGCCCCAAAATTTAAAAAATTAGAAGAGCCTGGGGATTGTGAATCAGAAGTAGAGTGCCAGCATCAAAACAAAACAAAGTTGTATATTTTATTTTTTTTTCAAAGTTGTATATTTTAAATATGTGTTTTATTGTTTGTCACCTTTACCTCCATGTTTTAAAAAGACCACCGGTGGTATTCACCAAGACTGTAGGACTCTTACACACAAGGCACTCAGTCGCTCACGTGGTTACCAAGGGCAAGCTCTTCAAAGGGACTGTAACCCCTCCAGGGTCCGTGAACTCTGATAAGCCTTCTCTGAGAAAGTCTGCTGCACAAAATCAGACCCCGAAACAGAGAAGGGAAGCTGGCGTGGTGGTCACACTCGTGATCTCAGCTCTCAGGAGGCTGAGTCTAGTTCAAGGTCAGCCTGGACTGCATGGTAAGTCTCCGTCTAAAACAAAACAAATGAACAGGCCAGCCATGATGGTACGTGCCTGTAATCCTAGCAGTCTAGACCAAAGCAGGAGGATCGGTGAGTTCAAGGCCAGCCTGAACTGCCTAGTGAGATCTTGTCTCAAACAAACAAAAAATAGGGGTTAGGGATTTAGCTCAGTGGTAGAGTGCTTGCCCAACAAGTACCAGGCCCTGAGTTTGATCCCCAGCACCAAAAAATAATCCCCCCCAAAAAAGCAACAAATGAACAAAAACAGCAACAAGTGCCCTGCCAGAGCCACAGTGGGAGGGTCTCCAAGAATCCACCTGCATTACCCCCAGCAGCCACTCTGGAGCGCCCAAGAGCTACCCTGGAGCAGTTGCAAGGTCTCACCTGTCCGCTCCCAGCACCCCCTTTGTCCGGACCCATACAGTGATCTGTTGGTAGAGCCTCCTTAGAGTCTCTGGGGTGGGAAAGGGCCACAGACCCAGTGGAAAGAAAGAGGAAGTGGACACAGTCCAGCTGAGCCTTCTACAGAATCCTAGAGCAGCCCCCAGGCGCAGAGCAGCTGCTGCCTCTGCAGGGCAAACTCTGCCTGGTCCCCAAGTGTACCTGTGTCCCCCAGAATGTGCTCGTGCCTGCTCCTGCCCCTACTGTACCCCCAAATGCCTTATCAAACCTTAAGTGCCAATTCTACATGAGGTCATAGGTCACACAGACTGGCTTTGCACCCTTTTCTGCCTTTTTTTTTTTTTTTTTTTTTGAGACAGTCTCATCACATCATTCAGGCTGGCTTGAACTCATTGTGTAGTCCAGGCTGGCCTCGAACTCATGGTCATCTTCCTGCCTCAGCCTCCTGAGTGCCAGGATAACAGGCGTGCGCCACCACACCAGGCCTCTTCTGCCTCTTTAGCTGTGTGACCTAGGACAAATTGCTTTGCTGCCTCTTCCTTCTAGCCATAAAGTGGGGTGATTGTAATGGAGCCCCCTAGCAAGCCTGTGGTTGTCTGCATCCAACATGGTAACACACTCCCAGTGTTCAGAATAAGTGCAGCACTCAGAAGGTGGCCAGCAAACCAGCACTCACCATCATTGCCGTCAGTCACCATGGCCACCATCTTCATCCCCATCCCAGCAGCATCGCTGTCACCAGAACTGTCCCTGTCATCGCATCATTGCTGTCGTCACCGTCACTAGCATTATCACAGTGCACAAGATCACGTGGATTTGGATCCCCCGCTTCACACAGGTCCCCATTCAGGAGGCTTGAAGTGTCTTTGTGCAGCACCCTGCCCCATTCCCTAGCCCCTCCTCACACACGGGTGCACTATGCTTCAGATGTGTGGCGGTGCAGACTTCAGGGGAGCCTCCCTCCTTCTCCCCGGGCAGCTGTCTGGGCCAACAGATGCATCATAGGTGGAAGGGAACCAACCCAGGACAAGGAAATCCTCCTTCAGGCCTGGGCGGGGAGGTTCCGTGTGTCAGGGTGAGTGGTGTGTAAGTCAGGGCCAAGCGAAGGCCTTCTCTTTGTGTGACCCTGACCAGGAGCTGCAGCCACCCCTCACCCAAAGCCTGCTCCTGAGTAAAGCATCTCGGAGTGGGGCTCCTGGAAGCAGGAAGAAAGCAGGTATTGGGGTCCCATTGCCACTAGCCCCCGGTCATGTACAATAGATTCTCTGACCTTGAACAGACAAGCAGGAGCAGCACCTTCCCAGCTTGGAGGGGCCCAGGTGAGGCTCTGTTGGGTGATGCCAAAACAGGTCGGGCCCCTCTGACGCCCTCTGTGGGCTGGAAGACCACAGGCTACTGGAGACCAAGGGTGGGAGTGCTGGGCTGAGCCCCTTTCCACTGCCTTCCTCTCAGTTTCACTCTGTTTTGCTGTTTTACTGTTCGGTCACTTTACTTTTTTGTTAGGTTTGCTTTGTTGAGGCTTAGCGCCATATGATCAAAAGCACAACTCCCTGGTCTTCCGCCCCTGGGTTTTCACATCCACGGACATCCAGGTGGCGGGTCTCCCTGCTGCCAGGCCAGCCCCTTCTCAACTGGGTCCCAGGAAGCCCCATGCAGAGGGTAAGGAAGGGCCTGTGCCAGGCGCTGCCTCCTGACCTGGGCTCTGGCAGCAACTTCCATCCAGCATCTTCCTGGAGTGTGGCTGGCCCAGCAGAGACACTGTGAGGTCAGAATACCCCCACGTGTCCTACCTCCTGTCCCCACCCCTCCCCAGGGAGCTGGCTCCAGAGCTCCAAGCCAAGCAACGGGAAAGGAGACCCTTCTCCCACCAGACCCAAGAGGGCTCCCAGCAGGCTGGATGCCAGCATGTTCCAGACAGCAGCTGGCTGGTCAGCTTCTGAGGCAGAAAGCAGCAAGACCCTTGCCCAGGACCAGGCCTGAGTGCTGACCCCTGACCCGGGTGTAGACAGCCTCCAGCCCAGGCCCCACCCTTCCTTTCCGACACATCTCACCCCCCAGGCCTTCCCCTCCGCAGCCTTGGTGTGTCTGCGAGGAGGGAGCAGCTCTTCTCTCAGAGGGCCCTGTAGAGGTGGGGATTCCACAGAAAGGGGCTGGCAGGGGCTCATCGGGGCAGCAAGCCGAGCAAGGCCACACCACGGTCTCCCTGGGAGCAGCTGCAGCTGCAGGGAAAGGCCCTTTGTCACTGCCTCCCCCGGGCAGTGTGTCTGACCATTCATCTGTCTGCCTGCCTGTCCGGGACGTATCCCGTGGGTTCCCACTGTGGGAGAGATGCGCTGAGTGCCTGAGTCAGCGAGGAAGCCCAGACGGTGGGAAAGACAGGCCCGCCGGACACAGGGCTATGCAGGAGCAGTGTGCTGGGTGCTGGTGGCAGTGGCTCACTTCTCCTGCCTGTGAACCGTGACCCAAGGGAGGCCTCTACAGGCTCCTGAGCACTAGCCTGGTGCCGTGGAGATCCTGTAGGTGGCCCTGTGAGGAGGTCTTCTTATCAGCCCATTTTACTGAGCAGGAAGCTGAGGCCAAGAGAATCAGGAGCTTAGGTGGAGGTGGGGGGTCCACGCCATGCTGAGCATACAGGAGTGCTAATGGGGCTCAGGGTTTTGGTGCCCCTCACTTCCCACCCTGGAGCAAGGTGCCCCAGAGACTTGCTGAGCACCCCACCTCTTCAGAGCTCACCCTGAGCTGAGCACCAGGCCAGCCTGGTGTGTCTCAGCTGCCAAGACTGCCCGAGGCAGAGGTTTGCTGGCCCCGAAAGCCAAAGTGGAAAGTGACTGAATCCAGATTCCTGCCAGGTGAGTCACCTGGGCTTGTCCCACTCAGCCAGAGGCCCCCAGCTTCTCCAGGCTCACACCCCACTGGGCTCTGCAGACCCCTCTAGAGCCCTGGGCCCAGAGGTCCCACAGCACCAGAGGACCAGCCCCCTAGGGCCACACCCTCTGCCACTGGGCCCTCCTGAACGTCCCTTCCTCTGGCTGTCTCCTCAGGTCAGAGGCCACCCAGGCCTGGGCACCAGTGGACTGAGCTGGAAGACTAGCCTTCCCCCTGCTAGTGCCTGTGCCAAGCCCCAGGCAGGAAAAGCAGGGACCCTGTGGAGGATAGGGCTGCACTCCCGGCCGGCCAGCCACTACCATGCCACCTGGCTGCTACTGGGGACCCCCAAGGCCCAGACTGCAGGTCCAGCAGGATGGCCTGTCTGAAACCACCTCACCCCCCAGGGCTTCCACCACCCAGTGCCCCTTGGGCTGCTGTGTCTAGCAGGTGCCTTGCCCCTCCCCTCATGGGGCTCCATGAGCAGGCAGCAGCGGGCACCAGGGTTGCCACTGGACAAGTGAGGCTCCGAGACTCCCCAGACCCAGTCAGGAAGGGGCCAAGCCCAGGCCAGGCCCACTCCTGCTCCACCATCTGCCTGGCCAGGACTCAGTGCAGCCCTTGCCACCTGGCCACTGTCACTAGGTCCGAGGGAGCCCCTCTCAACACTCATTTGTTCCACAGGCACTCGCCCAGCATCTCCCGTGTCCAGGCCCTGTGGGATCTCAGCTGACCACAGTGTGCAGGACAGGTGGCATCTTAGAAGGGTCTAGGGCAGGGCCTCACGGTGGGTGGAGGGTCTTCAGGACATGTGACTGTCAGGAGACATTTGTGGTTGTCACAGCTGGGGGCAGGTGCTACTGGTCTCTGGTGGGTAGAGGCCAGGGCTGCTGCTCACACCCCCAGGGCACTGGCCGCTGTGCTATGGGCACCTGTAGGGCCCAGAATGCTGACAGTGACTGCTGGAGGCGTTTTTTGCTGTTTTTGTGTCTGCTTTTGTTTTGTGGTTCTGGTGCTGGGGATTGAACCCAGGGCTACCTCGTGCATGCTGGGCAAGTGCTCTACCTCTGAGCTCCATCCCTAGCCCTGGTGGAAGGTCTTGATGGTTGATGGGGGGAGTCTTCATGTGGGTTGTAGCCCACATGAAGGGGCTCTGCGGGCAGGGTGGTCAAGGAAGGCCCCTCGGAGGAGGGGGCATTGTCTTCAAGTGAGCAGACCCAAGGTGGCCCAGTCTTTCCCCACCATCAGCCCTGTACCCTGCAGGGAGACCAGTGCCTGGGAGTGCTGGCTATCCTGGGGGTGGCAGTCAGAGGTGGGCGGGTCAGGCAGAAGCCTGGTGCCAGGCCTGGGGAATTCCAGGAGAGAGGCCTCACCCCTCCCCCAGCCCAGGCGCATTCCTCCACCTGGGTGGGCAGGGGTGGGAGCCCGGCAAATTCCTGGTGGAGAAGGAGGCCCACAGTCTGCGCCAGCCTCCTGGGGGACCCAGATAACCTCCCTCAGGGTTCTGTCTGAGCTTGATTTAGGAGCTTGCTGAGGACACACAGGTCAGCAGTGGTGGGTCAGCGGGTCACACACCCTGCCTCAATGATACTTCTGGGGCTCGGGAAAGAGTCCCTGGCAGGCAAGGGCAGGGATCTACCAGCCTGACAAGGTGGCCGAGGGCTGGAACAGTGTCACCTCATGCCTCAGGGTCAGGTGACCTCGTGGAGCAGCCCCTGGGAGCCTTTCCAATCCTCAGTCTCAGTCTGGAAACTGGGGTAAGAAGAGGAGCTCCCTCCTGGTGACCGAGCAGCACACAGCCCATGCACACAAACTGCTTGCCCAGTGCCTGCCTGAGGATACAGCAGGGGACCCCAGGGGCCCCTGGGCCTCAACACAAGAAGTGGGTATAGCACTGGGCTGAGCCAGAGGGTCCGAGTCAGGTGGTGAAGACAGAAGCAGGAAACACAATCTGCCACCATGTCCCGCAGTGCCTGTGTCTGGGCAGGCATCACAGAGCAGGTCCAGAGAGACACGGGAGTGGGCAGAGGCAGACAACCAGGCATCCTGGCCCTGTCCTCATGGCCATAGGCTCAGCGCAGTGGCTCTTTCTCCTCTTCACGACCATGGCCCAGGTTCTCAGAGGGACCCCTGTGGCAGACCAGGCCCTGACTCCTGACCTGGCTGCTGGATGATGCCTGACCACTTGTGAGAAGGGCCCCCAAGGGACCCTATCACCCTCTGCAGCTGGAGAGAGTGTTCCAAGTCTCTGTGTGTTTACATTCCCCGGAAATGTTTCCCCAGAAGAGCCATAGGACAAATATTTTGCTAATGCTGAGACTTGGGGCAAGCAGAGGCTTGGAGCTGGGCCCCTCCCTTGCCCCTTGGCGTGGGCAGGGGCCCAGCTGGGATCTGGGCCCCCTTCACCTAGCCTACTGTCTGTTTCCAGTAGACCAAGGCTGAGCTGGCTCAGAGCTGGCAGCGCAGGCCCTATGGGGGCCCAGTGGGGGCTGGCACCGTGCTTCCTGGGTGGGGGAGGGGCATTCCCCAAGCCATCCTGCCCACCTTCAGCATCCTTGAACCCTCCTTTGTTAGACTGGGGTGACAGCAGATGAAAGTATCTGGGGTGTCACGTGGGGACTCTGGGGAATCCCCCATCAGGCCTCCTGTGGGATGGGGCAGGGTAAGGAGCTTTCACAGCCAGGCCCCAGAGCTGCAGAGTGACAGGGCTGGCGGGCCCGGCTGAATACAGGGCAGGAGGGCTGTGGCAGAAGAGCCACAGGACAAATATTTCGTTAATGTTGAAACTTGGGGCAAGCAGAGGCCTGGAGCCGGGCCCCTCCCTTGCCCCTTGACGTGGGCAGGGGCCCAGCTGGTATCAGAACCCCTCTCCCGGCCCACCGGGCCAGTGCCTCATCCTTCCAGTTCCTCAGGGCGCAGCAGTGCCTCTCGCTCCAGCCTGAACTGACTTTGTGTCTGGGATCAGGCGTCCTGGGCTAACTGTGACTCCGAACGCGGGTGCATGCCTCTTTGTGCATGGGGACAGGGCCCAGCTGGTGTCAGCAGGCTGTGTGGGTGGCCCACAGGCGCCAGGAGGTAGCCTGCCTCCACTGGAAATCCGATGACCTCTTGGGCACCCGCCCTGCCTAAGCCAGGCTCCATGGCCTCTGGGGTGGCTCCAAGATCCAGCCTGGCCACCGGGTCGGGCCAGCTGACCTCCTTCTGACACCCAGGGGGGCCACAGCACGTCCTGAGCTGCCCACCCCAGTCCCTCCCCACAGAGCTGGTCCTCAAGCTCCCCTCACAGCAGAAGGAAACTCGGCCCTTTCTCTGGACGGCCGGTGCTCCCATCTTGTGGAGACTGCATCGTCCACCTCCTCACCAGCCGGTGGACACATAGGCTCTTTCCACCTTTTGGTTTAGGTCACCAGCCCTGCTGTGGATGTCAGGGCACACGTTTCTGCGGTTCACAGATTTACGTTTCTGGACAGTGACCGGGAGTCCCACTGCTGGGTCACGTGTAGCTCTGTTTAATCATCCGAGCAGCCGCCAGACTGGCTGCCACATCCTCTCCATGACTGCTACTCTCTCTTTGTGATTCTGCTCAGCTGCCCTCTGTGGACCACAGGGGGCTAAAACAGGAGGACAGAGTCCTCGACACTGGGCCTGTCCCTCATCTCCAGGCCTCCAGCACCAGCCAGTGTGGGGGTGAGAGGGACGGCACTCAGTTGTCTACCACTGTTTTCCCGCAGCTGCTCAGTGCTGGCCTTGAGGTACACTGACCCTGCCCTGCCTCCTGGGCTCCTGCCTCTGGGTGGCATGAGTCACAACATCTCACCCTTGGCCCTCAAGGACAGGCTGCACTGTCCTTCCTGAGGCTGGGGGCAGTGATAGCACCTCCCTGGTCAGCTGTGCTGTCTGCTTCTAGTGTAGAAAATGTTCATTTCAGGAGTTGTTATTCCATTGTCATTGTTAACTGGAGAATCTGGGTGTGTTTTTGTTTTTTAGGACAGAGTTTCTCTATGTAGTCCAGGCTGGCCTTGAACTCACTGTGTATCGCAGGCTGACCTCATGGCGATCTTCCTGTCTCAGTCTCCCAAGTGCTGGTACTACAGGAGATTGCCACCACACCTGGCTTCACTGTCAACTGGAGAATTTAGCCCTCATCCCCAGCATGATGGTAGGGACCTTTGTGTCCCTGCTGTGTCCCTAGCCCCTGGAGTAGGACTTGTGCCACAGTCGGCGCATAATAAAATAAAGCTGCTGAATGAAAGAACACACCACACAGAGGGTGCTACCTACAGTAGTGTCTGAAGGCAAGTGGCAGGGAGGGTGCAGCTGTGGAGCAGCCTGTGGTGCTGGGGACAGTGAGGCAGGGAGCTAGAGCTCCTAGGAGGTGCAGGTGGGCTCCGGGGGCAGCACAGAGCTAGGTGGCCAGGGTGGCCATGGGACGCACGTGACCTTGGGGCAGAGGGGCGGCAGCAGGGTTTCCAGCCAGGCGAAAGCACAACTTGCTTTGCAAAAGCCAGCCGAAGTGACAGATGTGGGACCCCTGGAGGTCCCCACCACTCCCCATTGCGCTGTCCAGCAGGGGCAGCCGGCTTACTGATGGCCAGGCCAGGGCACAGAGCTGCGTCCTGATGCAGGGCTGGTCTGCCAGGGCTGGGCAGGCTCCTGCAGCCTGGCAGACGTGTAGTCTGCACCAGAGCCGGACAGGGGAGGGGCTGCCCCCGCCTCCCACCCTGGGCCACTGAGGGCCTCAGCCACTGTGGGCCAGGCCCAGACTGATAGCCCTGCACTTCTCCTTGTCCCTGCACACAGCTGCTGATGAGCTCTGGCATCTCCCTGGGCCTCGATTCCTCCTTCATAAAGTTGCAACAGCGATTCCCTGCTGCCACCTGAGCCACCTGCACAGTGTGGGCCTTCCCTCCCCCGCCCACAGCCTCCTCTGTGCATCTCTGGGCCTGGTCCCGGGGAGCAGCTCTAGGACATCGCCTGTGGCAGCCCCAGCATGGCAACACGTGGACCAAGGAATGGAGATGCTGGCACTTCCTCACCCCTTCTTGTGTCCCAGGGCTGTGTGGCAGCTGCAGGGTGGAAGCCTGTCACCTCAGGCGCCCAGAGCATCTGTGCTTAATAGCTGGCCAGCTGCCCGGCCCAGCCCTGCAAGGGGCTCCCCACACTGGGTCCCTCTCTTGGGGACCAGGACCCCATCCATGAGCTTAGCAGCTCTGGGGCAGCTGGCATGGGAAACAGAGGAAGAGACATCGACAGAGAGACAGACAGAGGGACAGAGAGCACACCAGGAATGAGAACCTCTGAGTGCAGTCAGGAGAGATGGAGGGCCCCGGTCGTAGCACAGAGTGGGGGCCGCTGGGCCTGGGATGAAGGTGAGCCCCTGTGGGGCCCATGTGTGTTCTGGAAGCTGTGTGACTGTGGTGACGAGGGACAGGCATGGGGTGGGGGAGCCTGCTCACCCTGGTGTGATGAGGGACTCCCAGAGCGGCAGGTGTCTCCCTTCCTGCCAAGGCGCCCAGCCAGTTGTCCCACAGGGGGCCAGGGGGCTGTCTATGCTGCTTCCTTTAAGGAACTGCCATCTATGGGACGCTGGAGGCCATCAGCGGGACGCTGGAGGCCATCAGCTCCCAGAGCTCTGGCCCTGCTGGGGCCGCAGTCCCAGGGTCCTGCCTGGGCTTGGGTTCTGCCTGCTGGGCCTTCCCGGGGGATAACATTCCTCCTGGGCTTCGAGGCCTCCTGGCCATATAAGGCCGCCTGTGGGCACCTCTTGGAGAAGCTCAGAGCCCTCACCCCCACCCCACCCCCTGTGGGAACCAGAGTTTGGCCAGGATGGGGGAGGTGCCTGTTGGAGCTGCGGGCCTGTGGGAGGGGGGCACGGGCAGGCAGGCCCTGAGGCTTGGCACAGGGTCCCTGAGTGCCAGCACCCTGCACTGTGCTGGGAAGTCTCCCCAACTGCTCCCACAGGTCCAGGCCTCTGGGCTCCCCAGTGTGGGGCTTGCAGCAGGGAGGTGGTGGGATTGAGGTTGGGGAGGACTGTGGCAGGGGGACCAAAGGTTAAATAGGATAAAAATAACAGTGCAGAAATGCGGGCACCTGGGCGTCAGACGTGGATGCCTTTGAGATGTGCGGGTAGATGATTAAACCAGGTCACTACCCTTTTCTGAGGGGGCCAAGAGAATTGCAACCCTTACTTCACACCCCTGCTGGGGCTCCCCACTTGGGTTGGGATCCTAGAAGCACCCTCATCCCTGGAAATCACTTTCTTAGGTGGTATCCAGGGCTCCCGGCCACTTAGGCTGTCCCCTCCCCAGAGGATGGTGGGCCTGGAAGTTGGTTGCTGGGGCTCATGCCTCAGGCCAAGGGCTGGGTCCAGCAGGGTCCTCTTGGAAGTAAGGGTAGAAAGAGGGAGATGTCTCACCTGGATGTGGCCCCCTCTTTGCATCTCTTCAGCAGGGACAGCTTCTTGGGGTGAACCTTCCACCCAGCTCACAGGCCCCTCAAGCTGGGAATTTTTAAGGTAGAAGAGCAGGAATTTGGGAACAACATTGCAAAGTTTCCTGGGAGCCCAGAAGCGTCCTCTAACTGCCTCCCAAGCTACAGGGTTCTCCAAAGCCTGCCTGGGCCTGCCGAGAGCCCGAGGCTGGAGCTTTCCTCAGCATGCTCTGCTCCCTGCCTGCTGCTGGGCATGACAGACAGACAAGAGGGAGACAGCTCAGACTTGAGTAATGGACTGAGCGCAACCAAGCAACCAGGCCAGGCAGAACTTCGGAGAGGCTTCACTGGGGATCGGGGAGCGGGGTTTTTGCAAACAAAGCAGAGGGACAAGTCTCTTGTATTCTGGGAGGAGGGAGCCAGGTCAGATCCCAAAGGAGAGAGGTTAGGAGAGACGGAGGACCTGGGGGCACAGGCTGGGGTAGCTGCAAGGTGGGAGCTGCAGGGAGGGTCTGGCTTTGATCCTAAGAGGAGGGGAGCCCCTTTGGGCTGAGGAGGATCCAGAGAGGGTTCTTCAGCCAGTCCAGGGCCCAGCCAATACCCAGCACCCAACACCCTGAGGGATTCAGGACAGTCTCTGACAATCAGGAGTGTTTCAATCCTTCAGTTCGTGGCAACCTTCATCAGCAGTGATGGTGGCAGCGTCCAGCATTCAGACAAACAAGACTGGGGGCAGGGGTGTCCGGTGACCATCACACTGATGACCACGGCCTGGGGCCGCAAAAAGCCCCCCAAGCTGAGCACCCAGGTACATGTGCTTGTCATGGCCTGGCCGGCCTATCTGTCCAAGGCACCAAGGTTAAGCCATGCCTTAGGCTCAGCTGGGAAGAAGGTGAGCCAGGTCAGGGAAAGGGACCTGGGATCCCTGCAGAAAGTCCAGGACCCGCAGGCCCGGTCACCCAGATCTCCCAGTAGCGGGGGGCCACCTACCCCACCTGCCCAGCCTTGACTTGTGTGAAGAAAAGGGTAGGGAAGTAGCTCAGTGCAAAGGCCCTGGGTTGGTTCAGTCTCCAGTACCGAAAAAAAACAGGAGGAGAAGGAAGAAGAGGAGGAAGAGGAAGAGAGGGAGGAAGAAACAAAGATGAGCCAGGAGTTGTGGCACACTTCTATAACCCTAGTACTTGGAAGGCTGAGGCAGGAGGCTCACTGTGAGTTCGAGGCCAGCCTGAACTAGACAAGTGAGTTCAAAGCCAGCCTGGACTACACAGTGACACTGTCAAAAAAAAAAAAAAAAAGAAAGAAAGAAAAGAAAGGAAAAAAGATGAAAGAGAGAAAGAAAGGAAGATAGAAAGAAAGGTAGGTGAGCTAGGAGTCTGCTGAGGGCTCCCCCAGGAGCAGTGCTTGGGGCTCATCCTATGAGCTAGGCAGAGGCAGGCAGCCAGGCTGGGGCCTCCAGGCCTTCTGGGGCTAGGACCCCACCCTTGTGCTCAGCTCCATCCTCCTGAAGGCAGGAGCTGGAGACTCTCGGGAGGCAGCAGATGGGCAGCACGCCAGGGTCTCTCAGGCCGGTCTGGCCCTCTGACCTCCAGTTTTGTAGCTCCCAGGCCCCAGCCTGCCTCTCAGAGTGGACGGTATCAGATGGAGGCCATGGTGCACTTTTTGGCCAAGCAGTGGCCAAGGCCAGAGGCCCTCCCTACTGCTCTGGGCTTGGGACTGCCACGAGCCTCTCCTGGCAGGGGGTCCTCCACTCGGAAGACAGAGCCGGACCATCCCACCAGCGGCGGCCAGATCGGCCCTATGCTGGCTCCTGGCTTCTCTGCCCCAGGGACCAGGAGAGAGGCTCTCACAGCTGACTCCCTGGAAGGACATGGGAGCAGCCCTGACAAAGGGAAGGTGGCCTCCAGTATTCCAGACCTCTATGAGGGCTCCTCCTAAACCCTCTTCCCACCGAGGCAAACTCCCAGTCCTGAAGTCAGTGCTGTGGGTTAGACCTGGGTGTGGTGCTGGGGTGCTGGCCACAGCAGGAAGTAGCGAGAGCCCCTCTTAGGGAGCCTTGACAGTGGGAAGGTTTGGCGCAGGATCTGCCTGGGTCTGTCATCACTCATGACTGTGATGATCTGCCGAATGAGGAGTCAAGAACACCCTTTGTCCCCAGCACAGTTCCGAGGAGACTCCAGGACAGAGCCAAATGCCTGCGCCCCTAACGCACTGTCCCCAAGAAGGAGGCTGGCTCAGGGGAGGGGACTCCTCCCAAGGCTGCTGCTGATCTGCCAGACCCCCACCCCTCCTCAGAGAGAGACAGGAAGAGCCACTCACTGACCCCTTCAGGGGAGTCGGGAGCCTGACCTGATCAGCAGAGGCTGGGGGTGCGCAGAGATGAATGCTCCGCTCCTCTCCCAGACCTGAGTGCAGCTCTCCCATCTTCTGCTGCCCACTTCAGATCCACCACCCCTCCCCAGCAAGGATGCAGAGGTGGGGGCAGAGAGCGGACGCCTCACCAGCCCTGGTGCCACTCTGTCCTCTGCCCACTTCACCCACCCCTGCCAGGGGCCAGTTGCTCCTGGGGCAGCTGTCTACTGGGGAGCAATGAGCCCAGGGATTAACCCTCGGGGTGCCAGCTGCCCAGCTGACTCAGTGCATTCTCTGCCGCCGTCCCTGTCCTGCCCGGCCAGTACCCTGGGATGGCAGAGGCCCGGCCCGGCCCGGCCGCAAGGGGGCTCAGAGGGCTCTTGGCCCGACCTCTGTGCGTGGGCCCCTACTGGGACTGTGAGGAAAACCAGCAGGTTCTCAGGAGCCTGGCCAGGCTCTGGGGGGAGGGGACGCCTCAGCCATTGGACCCCCAGCTGGCAAGGATGAGCACACTGTCCTGCCAGGATGGTGGGGAGGATCTCTGGGCAGTAGGGAGAGTAGGGCTGGCCAGTGACCCATCTGCTACTGCTCCAGCTGTCCCTCGCCCGGGATCATCAATCAGCTCCGGAGGCCGACTCCCGAGATTCCTGGATGGCTCCCGCCCGTCTTCGGGCTGCCCCTCCCCCACTGGAAGCTCTGGCAGAGGGGAGCCGCCTGCCCCGCCCTTCCTTAGGTGGGAGAAGAACAGTGAGGTTAGAGAGGAATTTCGGGGGAGGGAACGTGGAAGGAGTGAAGGAAGAGGCTCGTCCCCACAGCTCATTTCCCAACTGCGAAGAGAAAGAGCCGCCCATTCCCTTGGGGTTTGAGATCTGTGGGCGGCCAAGATGTCCCGGCGGTTCAGCCTTCCGATAAGAGCTGTGGGCTCAAGACCCCCGCCAGGACCTGCTGGCCAGTGCCCACGAACCCACTGGTCCCCCGGACCGTCCAGGGAGCACCTCAAAACTTGGGACCACGGCCCGGCCGGCCTGCCTCAGAGGCCGGGGGAGCTGCCGGCCCAGCAGCTGCGGCCCCACCCCCACCCCCACCCCCTCGGGCTTCCCTCGAGGCCAGTTTGGGCCCGGAACGCCAGGGGAGGAGACCAGTGGCCCAAGTCACCAAAGGCCGAAATAAGGGACACAGTCCTGAGCTTTGCCTCAGGACCCACACCGTGTGCCCGGGCAGGGGCGTGGCCCTGAGCATGGCTCCAGGCCTGCAGGTGCTCCACACACGGTGGCACACAACAGATGCGTAAGGAGAGCCAGGCCTTCCTTTCCTAGGACCAGTCTGACCAGCGCCCGTGGAGCCACGAGCATCTCCCCGGAAGATGCGGGTGGGCACCGGCTTCCTCTATTTCCCCGTTTGAGAGTACAGTATTTTTAAGGCCACCTGGGGCAGGCAGGCAGGAGTCAGCGGGGATAAATCTGACCTGGCTCCGCTAGGAAGCAGGAGGGTCCCCACATGGGCTCTCCACTGTCCCTCCGGCATGGGGTTCCCTCCAGGGCTCCCCTCAATGCCCAAACCGAGCTGGCCAGAAGCACCTTCCCCGCACCCCAGGATGCGGCAACTTGGAGGTGGCCGCTGAAGGTGCCTGAAGTTAGAGAAACAAAGCGGGGAGCTGCGGGGCTGGGAGGGGAGAGGCGCACCGGAGGAGTGCGAGGGTCCCACGAGGGGTCCTGAGCCACGACCTGGAAGCGGGGAGCGGGGAGGCGCAGCGGCGTCGCGCTCCCGCGGCCTGGCCCGGGGCCAGCAGGTGCCCCTTCCGGGAGGCCGGCGGCCGGGGTCTGAAGAGTTAAGGCTGCCCGGCGCCCCTCCCCCCCAGCCCCCTCCCCGGGGCGCGGGGCTCGTGCGCCCGGGCGGGCCGGGGCGGGGCCTGACGTCCGCGGGCGGGGCGAGCCGGGCGGGCCGCAGCGCTCTCAACTCGGGCTCCCGCGGCGCTCGCAGTCCCTGGAGCGCAGAGACGCGGCCGGGAGCCGGAAGATGGCGAGGCGCGGCGACCCGCTCCACGCCGGGCGCGCACGGCGCGCGGGCGGCCCCCGGGCCCCGGCGCAGCTGCTGCTGGCGGGGCTGGCGCTGCTGGGCGCGGCGCGGGCGGGGGCCCCGGAGGACGGCGGCTTCAGCCTGCACCCGCCCTACTTCAACCTGGCCGAGGGCGCTCGCATCGCCGCGTCCGCGACCTGCGGCGAGGAGGCCCCGGCGCGCGGGCCTCCGCGCCCCACCGAGGACCTCTACTGCAAGCTGGTGGGCGGCCCCGTGGCCGGCGGGGACCCCAACCAGACCATACAGGTGAGCGCGCGCTGGGGAGTGGGGGGACCGTCCCGAAGCGCTCGGACGCGGGCGCCACGGGCCGGGAGAGCCCAGGTACCAGCTCTTGCGTCCGGACTGCTGCGTTCCGCCTTTCGGGCTACCGGGAGGGACCCCAAGCCAGCCCTCAGGCCTGGCCGGGAAACTGCGCGTCCCCCTGGAAGGGCCCATGAAGTGCCCCCGCCACGGACCCGGGGTCGGCGGGCGCCGGTCCAGTTTGGTAGCGGTGACCTGACGGCAAGGGGCTGCTGCTGCCCAGTCCCCCGCGGCCCCAAGTCCGGGATCTCGGCGGGGGCGGGACTTGGCGTGGGCGCTGGCGGCCTCTGGGGAGGGGGCGGGCGGCTCCGCCTTCCCCCGGGACAGGCTGGAACCTGCTGGCCTCCGGATGGGGACGGGATGAAGGTGGGAGGGGCCCGGCGCACCCGCTCCAGGGGTTGGCGCTCTCCCTGCCGGCAGCCGAGGGCTGAAGCATCCCGACTGGGGTCTGGGAGCTCGGTGGGACCCTCGAAGTGGAGGAAGACAAGCAGCCCAGGTTTTAACTGAGACTGGGAACCCCGTGGGGATCAAGGGCAGTCTCTAACAAGCAGGTGGTGGGTCCTGGCTTCTCTCCCCGGGGAGACGGGGAGACGAGGATGGAGTCAGTCCCTGAAGACCCTGTGGAGGCCTGTCCTCCAAGACAGGAGCCCGCAGGTGGGTTTTTACTACGGTGGCCCAGCAATTGGACCCCTGACTAGGAAAGCGAGGCTGTCCAGATCCTCAGGACTTAGCTGGGGCTGGGGTCAGCCTTGGGGACCCCGGGGCTTGCAGCAGCCCACCCTAAGCCACGCTCCCTGCCCCTGCCCCATCAGATTCTGGGGCCTCACGGGCTGGTGTAACCGGAGCCCCCTCCTCCTGGGACCTGCATCCGCCTTCTGGAAGGAGAGGCTGGAATGGAGGAGAAAGGAGGAGAGTGAGTGGCTGGGGTCGGGGAGGAGGGCCCAAGAGCCAGGAAGTTGGAGATGAATGAAGGTGCCTGAGCTGGCCCTCCTTGCCTCCCCATCCACTCCACTCTTGGGCCTCCGGTGGGGAGGAAGGAGAGGAGGTGTGCTTCCCATCTGCATTCTCTCCAAGCCTAACACAGTCCTTGAGACAGGGAATGGCAAGCCCACTCGTCAGATAGGGAAACACCTGCTTGAAGTCCCACAGCCAGAACAGGCTCCACCTGGACTGAGTGGTCAGAAGCTGATGTCTTTTGGCTAGGGAACACCCCCCACCTCCCCCAAGGGGCTGGGTTCCTGGAGGGAGCTCTTGGATGCGGAGGGCCTGGCTGAGCTCTTTGGGCCCCTCCTTGCTGGCTAGTTGGGAGTTTCCTCCTTTGGCCAGGGAGGCTGCAGGGCACCTCAGGACCCCAGACCACCTTTCCCCGCTGCTGCTGCTGCTGCTGCTGCTGCCTGGCTTCTGCAGACAGGCCCTCTGGGAGCGTTTCCTGCTTAGATCTGTCCCGTGGCTACTCTTCTGTGTGGCCTAAAGACCCACCCTGGGGGCCTGGGCCTGGGTTCAGAGCCTTCTCCTCTGCCTCTCCTGAGCTGTGTGGCCCCCCTTTCTGAGCCTCAAATTCCCTGTTTGTGGAATGAGCACAGTGTGTGCCCACCTCACCTGACTCTGAATCTGGTGCAGCAGCCAGAAAAGCAGCTGCATGGTGCTGCTCAGCACATACATCTGGTGGTACCTGCTCCGGAGGGGGCCCACCTCACCCAGCTCAGGTGCAGCAGTGAGGTGAAATCACCTCTGAAAGCCTGCAGGGAGGCTGAGAGAGAGGAGGATCGCTGTGCGTTTGAGGCCAGCCTGGACTACACAGTGAGCTGAAGACCAGCCTGCACTGCAAAGCAAGACCAAAGAAAGCCTGCAACGTGGAGCATGTAGCGCCCCTGTATTAAGGCCACTGTGGTGGACAGATCCCTGTGACCCAGACATCTCCTTCCTCTTCTCTGAGAGCCCGGGCTCAGGGTGGGTGACAGGGCCTTACCTGCAGGACCTGGCCAGGTGGGGCAAGGTGGGTGGGGCCATGGTTGCATCTCCATCTCCAGAGTCCAGTCTGCACCAGTGTGGGTGTGGGCACTGTGGACGTGGGGTCCCAGGATCAGGCAGCACAGCCTAGAGGTGGCAGGGACCTTCAGTAGGAGATGGGACAGAAGGGGCCCTGGGCCATCGCAGGTGGCTGCCTGGGTGAATCCTGCTGTGCGAGGCAGTGAGTGGGTGCTGGGACAGGCAGAGGACCTTGGGGACTCCCAACCTGGCAGGCTCAGGTGGGCATCAGAAGAGATGGGATTAGCCTGCAGCCAGGCCAGCTGGTAACTCCTTGGAAGGGGAAGTCCTTATCAGCTCCTTGCTGCTTCCTAGTTCCGTTCCTTGAAGGACCCTCTGCAGGGAGGGGTAGAGGAAGCCTGGCTTCCCAGCCCTGGCCACTGTGAACCTCGGCCTGCCAGCAAGGATGGCGGGGGGCCCTGGCCATGGAGGGTGCCTACTCCGGCTTGCTGCTCAGTGCATGGCTGAGTGGGGACTAGGACCTCCTCTCCCTCATGCTCCAGACCATCTCTGTGGCATGGTGGGGGCCAAGCACATGCTTCTTGGGCTTCGGGCAGACTGGTGCTCACCCTTGACCTTTGACCCCTGATCCTGCACTCAGCCTCTCTGGGACTTGCCCAGCAGGCAGCCTGCCCACCCCTGTCGTCGCTGACTCCCCTCTAGCTGAGCTGGCTCTTGTGGGGAGGGTTGTCAGTGGGCCCTGGCCCCTCCTCTGCTCACCCCCTGTGAGGGAGCCCTGGGTTCTAGCTTGGTGATCACCATTTAAGCTTGGTGGTGTGGCCCACACAGGCCCTCCACTGCTCTAGCCCCTGTGCACTGGGGCACTGAAGCAACAGACCCCCCAGGACCCGTGGGGTTGGTGTTTGGGTAGCCCTGCCCCAGCCCTTGCCCCACCTGGTGACTGCTCCTATCATCTCCACTTAGCTGTCTCTGGGCCAGCTGGGATGCAGACCTGCACTCTGCCAGGTGTCACCTGTACTCTGCCAGGTGTCACCTGTTTTCTTTATTCCACCGTGTGAATTACCTGGCTGTTCACCACAGTGTGTTTACTCTGCCCTGCAGGCCCCCCGGCTCTGTGGTGGCAGGGCAGGACCCACACCTACTTTACTCTTAGCTGTGTCCCTAGCCCATCGCCCGTGCTGCCATGCACAGGGCCTGGAGCCCCAGAGGGCCTGCGTGGACCACACTGCCTAAGGGAGCAGTGTGCCAAGGGGAGCACTAAGCCTAAGTCGGGGCGGGGCTGCAGACTCTGGCTGCTGAGGCCTGGGAGTAGGGTGGGGATCTCCCCCCCTGGATGGGCCCCCACCAGCCTGGATGGGTGGGGCCGCCTGGGTTCCCAGACTGGGCCTCAGTCAGTGCCAAGTCTTCAGGGCTGTCTTTGTGTGGGGGGGACAGCAGATCTGGTTGCCTTGGGGAGGGCAGTCCATGGGCTGGCAGCCAGAGCCCTCCCTCTCCCCTCCCCCACCAGGCACAGCAGGCCAGGACCCTGCTGAAACTTCCTGTGTCCCCACAGGACAGACCCCCAGCAGGTGGCTGGTCTGTGACAGAAACAGCTGCCAGGCTTTGTGTGTGATCTGTTAATCCTTGCTGTGGCTTGTGGCAGGTGCAACATTATCCCCACTCTGCAGATGGGGACACTGAGACTCCGTGGCTGCTGTGACTTGGCACAGTCCCAGGGCTCAGAAGCAGGTCAGGGAAGCAGGCAGCTGGGAGGCCCAGGGCTCACCTGCCACGCCCACACCCCCATGCTCGGGGCCTGTCCCCACAGGCTCCTGTAAAGCTTAGTTCTGTTTCTCTGGAGAGAGATCCTAATCCAGAGGGCTCTGGGCACGAGCTGGGGGCGGGAGACGTATGTGTGAGGAATAGGTTGGCGGGGTAGGGAGGACATTAGACTCACCCAACTCTCCTGGCCATCGGTCTCCCTCCCCTCCAGACTCCCTTTCTGTCTGTAGTTCCTCCTTCTTCATTTTGTCTGTCCTCCACCTCACCCCACCTGTGTGAGCCCGTCTGGAGCCCCTGTGGCGCTAGCTGCATGGCCACAGGGTCTTTGCACTGGCAGAAGCTCTTCCTGGAGCATACTTCCCTTACCCTGAAGGTCACACCACTTCCTCAGAGAGGCTGGCCTTGATTTTTCCCAGTTGAATCGGATTCCCCTCTTTCTCCCAAGTCATCTTGTCTGGCACGTGGCCTGTCTCCTTCGAGCCATGTCCCCTGAAACAAAGAGCAGTACACACTGCTGGGAGCAGGGCAGAGATTCCCACACTGCTGCCTCCCCCTCCAGGAGGGGCTCCAGGAGCCTGGGTGGGTGGGGCTGCCTGGGTTCCCAGACTGGGCCACAGTCGATGCAAAGTCTGAAGGCACCCGGGGCTCATATCCTGGTAGGAGGGTGACTCCAGAAGGGCAGGTGGGTTCCTGGCCTTTCTTGGCTGTCTGACGGACCCCTTCCACCTGTAGGGCCAGTACTGCGACATCTGCACAGCTTCCAGCAGCAACAAGGCTCACCCTGTAAGCAACGCCATCGACGGCACGGAGCGCTGGTGGCAGAGCCCACCACTGTCTCGGGGCCTGGAATACAATGAGGTCAACGTCACCCTGGACCTGGGCCAGGTAGGGTCCCTTTTTCCCGTGGACAGGCAGGGCAGGGGTGCAGATTACTCCTGGGCTGGAAGCTGCAGATCTGCTGGGCGCCCTGGTGTTTACCCCGAGGAATTCCTGGAGGGGTGGGAGGGGCTGCAGGAATGCAGAGCAGGCCTGGCGGAAGTGGGCATTCCTGGGATACCTGTGCTTCTGGGCTGGTGTCGAGGTTAGGGGCTAGGCGCATGCTCACGCTCAGACCCCAGCCCTGGGCCATCTGTCCTTGGCCTCTGTGGATCTGCACGCAGTTGGGGGTCAAGCATTTTCCAGTGCTGAGCAAGCCTCCCAGGTGAATAGGGCCTGAGGGCCCTGATTTCACTCCTGGGCTAGCTCAGACTCACACAGCTGTGTTTCACGCCTTGCAAATTTGTCCAGATGCTCAGCCTTGGGCTTCTGGCCTGTTAAATGGGCCAGCAGTACTATTGCCCCCCTCCCGTCCCAAACTAGGAATGGGAGAGGCAGGTTGATGAGACTGAGTCTAGAATCACCTTCCATTTACCTTCTGTGCCCATCTGGGAGCCTGAAGGCCTGGCCCAGTGGGATAGGCAGCCAGGGGAGTGGGTTCAAGTCCCAGCAAGTGGCCTGGAATTTCCAGAGGGACCTGGTTTTGTTTCTGTGCCCATGCAGCTTGTGCCCATGCAGCTGCAGTGGGGAATACTGGAGAGGCTGCACCGTAGGGCTGCCAGAGCTGGTCCGGGTCTGGGTGGGGCTTGGCTCATAGCTCATCTCACTGGTTTAGACCCTCAGGCATCCCTGCCCCTTGGAGCCCGGGGGGCCATGGGAGCACCTAAGGGACCCTAGGGCACTCTCCTCCAGCATGGCTGCGGGGGCACTTGTGGGAGGACATAGGTGTGGAGGGGCAAAGACCTGTTCTCCATGGCAACCACAGGGTGGCTGCAGAGGAGGTGGCACCGTGCAGGTAGTGCTGTGGGTGGGGCTGACTGAGAACGGGCCCTCTCTGAGCCTCAGGCTCTTTCATAAGCTCTTTTCTTTCTTTTTTTTTGTTTGTCTTTTTTTTTTGAGACAGGGTCTTGCTATGTAGTTCAGGTAGTTCAGGCTGGCCTTGAGCTCACTATGACCTGATTTTTTTTTTTTTTTTGGTGCCAGGGATCGAACTCAGGGCCTTGCATTTGCTAGACAAGCACTCTAACTACCGTTGAGCTCACTATGTAGCCCAGGCTGATTTTAAACTCCCAATGATCCTCCTGCCTCTGCCTCCCAAATGCTAGGATTACAGGCGTGCACCACCACACCCAGCTCATAAGCACTTTTCTCATACCTGGAGCAAAATACCAACACCTGGGGCTGGGGATTTAGCTTAGTGGTTAGAGTGCTTGCCTTGCAAGCGCAAGGCCCTGAGTTCGATCCCTGGTACCAAAAAAAAAAAAAAAAAAAAACCCAACACCTGCAGGCTGCCAGGTGGGGATCGACGGTAACTGCACTTGGGGTTTGGCCTTCTGGCTAGGCTTGTGAGAGACCTCTACCACCTCTCCAATGCCTTGGGTTGCACTAAGGACACGGGCTCAGAAAGCAACAGAGACCCACTGCACGTCAGAACAGGCCAAGCCTCGGGGTCATGCTTTTAGAAGTTTCAGTCCTTGCCTGTTGGGCACTGTGCTGGAAGGATCAGGGCAGAGGAAAGCCACTCTCTGGCATCATGGCGGCCAAGAGGCAGAGTAAAGGAGGAAGCAGGGATAGAAGTACATCCTTCCAGGCCATGCCCAGTGACCCGCCTCTTCTGACCAGAACCACCTTCTAACAGCAAGGCCGATTTAACACCCGTAATCCAGTGACCTCTGAAAGCCCCACCTATGAGTGCATGAGGCTCTTTTAACCCTAAATCTCCAGCCTTTACATTATAAATTGGGCCTTTACATTATTCTGAGTCAGGAGAGGATTTCACCATGCAGACATTTTGTTTCTCTAAGCCTCAGTTTCACCAACTGTAAAATGACGTGTTGGGGAGAAGGCCCACCACCCCTCCCTCCCTCCATCTTTCCCTTCTTCCTTCTCTCCATCCACTCTTTACTGTCTGTGTAATGCAGCCACAGATGCCCTTATCTCCACTGGCCAAGGGATTGCCCCAGTGAACGCTGGGGTTTGGTAGGGCAGGTGAACCCGATTCAGCTCCATCTTCCTGGCACTGTGCTAAGGTGCTGGCCCTGGGCTGGCCTGGGGCTCTTCAGGAAGCTGGCCTGGGCTGGGCCAGCTGCCTTTGTTCTGGGATTGGAGCGGATGCCCTAGGAAAGGGGTGGGGGCGGCTGGCACCGGCATGGAGGGCTTCCTGTAAGGGCAGGCCTGGGAATGGTGGGCTGGGCTGCCTGGCCGCTGTGTGTCTCGTGCATAGGTGGTGGGCATTCAGCCCGTGGCTTTTCTGCAGGCACAGCTCGGGGCAGCCAGGGCCCCTGGACAGGACACTGGGGAGGGCCTGGGCCTTCAAGTTTCCTTCTGCAGAGGAGGGGCCCCAGGAAGAGGCTCCCTGCTGGTGCCTGGTGACTGAGGGTGGTTTCCTGAATCCCACCTTGGCCTGTTCGGGGGTTAAAAGGGGTTCTTGTGTCTCTCCTTGTGTCCTCTGGAAGCTTCGGGGGCAGAGTGGTCAGATTGCTGGCCTTGGCCTTCCCTTCCGGAACCTTTTGTAGACCCTGGCCCAGGGAGCAAGAGTGCTCTAGACACCGGCTCAGGCCACATGTTGGGGTCCTTACCTGAATGTTCCGCCCTGGGCTCTGCCCATTCCTGCACTGGCCCGGTAGGCCTCTCATTTAAGGTGTGGGCAGGATGAGTGGGGCTGGCTCTGGCCCATGCCCCTCCCTCCCTCTGCACTGCCCTGGGCAGCCTGGCCGTGCAGGGGCTCTCCCCAGTGGCCTCCCCTCCCCAGGCTGGACTAGGTAAGAAGTGTAAGGAGTGCCAGTCCCCTTCCTGGCAGGGAGGCCCCTGGGCTTTGTCCTCTCTTCCAGGCAGGTAGCTCAGGTGAAATGGTGGCTTTGTCCCAGCCCCAGAGTCCCAGAGCTGCAAGGCTGGTGGAGCTGGGGTGGGTAGAGAGCAGTCAGCATGCACAGGGGACCCTGGGGCTGGCCTTGGGGTGCAGGCTGGGCAGCCGAGGGCTAGAAGTGCTACCCAAGTGCCAGGGTGAGCCGCTGTGCCCTAAGGACGGGAGAGGAGGCAGGAGGAGGGGTCAGCGGTGGCCGCCAGATGGGATGCCAAGGAAGCAAAGCTCAGTGAAGCTGCTGACCCCTGCATGGTGAGAGCCCTCCCCAGGCACTTGAGGATAACGAGGCAGAGATTTATAAGAAGAGTAGTGCCAGTGTAGAGGGAGCAGATCCCAGGACTGGTGTCTGAAGGAGATACGGGGCTGGCTGTCTGGAAGCCACGCTGGGCCCTCCGGATGCTACACTTCCTGGGCTCAGTTTCCTCCTCCAGGAAGTGAGAGTGCAGCCAGGGAGCTTGGTGGGCACCCTGGCTGCCAGCCTGCAGGCCTGCACTGTCCTGCACACCCCAGCTGGCCGGCTTGGGGCTCCCTGGACAGGTTTCCTTGTCCTGGCTGCTGTTGGCTTGGCACATATGTGGCTGAGGCCAGTGGCTTGGCTTCTTGGGCCCGGCTGGGCACTTGGCCGTGTGGCCAGTGCCCTGAGATGGTCAGTGGGGTTGTCCAGGGAGGTGACAGGAAGTACAGTTCTGGCCGGGCTTTGGTTCCCTGGGTAGCTCCTCCCTCCATAGGGGCGATGGCAGTCTGTCCCCTCCTCCTGCCTGTGCCATTGCCAGAGGAAGAGTCGGCCTGAGGGTCTGCCAGCACCTGTGTCTCTTTCCTGGCTTGTGTTTCTTGGTGTTGACATCCTGGCCCATGGTCACCAAATGTAGCTGTCCTTGGCATGCTGGTCACCTTGCACTCTGCACATGCAGATGCTGCGTCACCCCGCCTGGACACGCAGGCCCCGGCAGCCCCGAAGCGCGCTGTCTTTTGTGTTACTAAACAACCCCCCTTGCGTGGGCCTCTCACCATACCTCTGAGTACAGACTAAACTGTTTGGGTTTTGGCTGTGGGGTCCCCTTGAGATAAACTGCACTTCCTGTGGCCCTAGGCTGACCACCTGGCCTGATCTGGCTGGGCTGTGGAGAACAGGCAGAGAGTGGCTGGGGCAGTTGGGGTCACCAAGTCCACTCTAGTCCAGCCTTGTTGTGGTACAGGGACTTTCTGGGGTATTTGCCTGGCTGGGACCCCCCCACATGTTTCCTCCAGCGGTGGGGCTCCCGTCCCCTGCCCAGTCTCCCCACCCTGCTCTGGACACCTGTGGGCTGGGCACCTCAGCAGAGTTGGGGCTCCTGGGCCTTTGTTTTCCCTCAGTGCACTCCATGTTTTTATTTTTCTTCCTCCTCAGCGGGCCTGCTGGGTGGCAGCTCAGTTTTTCCTCCCCATCCCGTGGGAAGGGGTCCACATGTGGCCTGTTTTCCGGCTCCCAGATTGACTGTGGCACTGGCCATGCTTATTTACCCGGTTGGGGGCCTGAATGGACACTTGCCCTGGCCTGGTGTCCCTGGCCCTCCACGGTGGTGTTATCAGGTTTCCACACAGGGTCTGCTGAGGAGGGAAGAAAGGGGTGGGGAGAGTCGCAAAGGCTGGCAGCTGGCTCAGGTGGACCCAGGGCCTCTGAGGTCGGCCTGGACATCTGGAGTGGACGGAGGTGGGGTCGAGAGGTCCAGGTGCCCTGAAGCTCGATCTGAGGGGAGCATTCAGGGTGCTAGGCTAGCCCCCTGGGGCTGGGAGGGGCTTCCTGCCTCCACCCAGCCCTGCTGGGACCCTAGCCTGTGTCCCGGAGTTGGCGCCGGGCCTTCTTCCTGCAGGAACAGGGCTGAGTCACAGACTGCCTGCTGAGTCACCTCACTAGTGGGCAGGGCTGGCTCCCCACCCCCAGGAGGTGCATTGTGGCTGGCACTCATGCCCTGCCTCGGCCTCCCCAGCCCCCAGATGGGCCAGGGCAGAGCTGGGCAGTGGGCACAGGAGTCGTTCCACCCTTGGCCTACCCCTTCTACCCCTTTGTGATGAGGTGTCTGAACCCTGGAGGCTGCTGGCCGTTGGGTTCACCCTCTGTCCCCAGGGTCTGCAGAGACCCCACCAGCGCCCCCCTCTCCTCGTGTGTGTGACTTCTAGACCTGGCCTGGCACCCACTCACCCTCTCTCCTTGGCCTTGACAACACCAGTGTGTGATGTGGCTCCTGGGGTCCTCCGTGGCCTCCCTGCCAGGTGGCTGCTGACTTCTGCTCACCCACCCCAGGGACAGGTCTTACCTCCTGCTGAGCTCTGCAAACCTTCGAGCCATTGTGACAGTCCCTCACTCTGACCCTTGCTCTCTGTACCTCTTCCCGCTGCTCTGTGCCCAGGGAAGGGAAGTGGCTTCCCCAGGATCACTTGGGCCCTGAAACCTGGAGCCTGCGCTGGACTCCTGCCCTGCCTCAGGCCCCTGTGCCCCTGGGACTCTCACCGACCCCCTGTGGGGCAGGGGCTGTGGGGCAGAACCCCTCCTTCGGGAGCCTTGGCCCTCTGAGGTCAGGCTGAGCGGGGGCAGGGGGCACAGTGGCTGCTGGCCTGGAGACATGCCTGCCTCAAAATAGCCAGATTTTTAAAAATAACCAGCAGCTTTTGTTTGGCTTTTGCTTTAAAAGACATTTTTTTTTCCTTGTACACAGAACTATGTAGCAGCGGAAAGGTCAGCCCAAGTTGGCAGCTGAATGAGCAGGGCAAGGAGGGGGAGGGGCTCTCTCCAGAAGGCCAGAGGTCTGCACTGCTTCTGGGTCATGCCAAGGGTGTGCTATGGCACTGGGCGCAGGGACCAGGTTGGGGATAGAAAGGAGTGTTTAGGCACAGCCTTCCCTGCCCTTCCGCATCTGTGTAGTTGTTAGGCCTTCTAGTCCAGCTGTCTGGGGTCCCGGTCTGCCAGGCAGTGACTGAAGTCCCAGTCTGTAAGGGTGTCCCCCACAGGGGAAGTTTCCAATCCCCCCTTATCCTGCCCATCAGCATCTCGGAGTCAGTATTTGTGAAAGTACTGTCAGCTGGGAAAAATGTGGGACCAGCCGGCCAGGGAAGGACAGAGTGACCAGCAAGGGTACAGTCTGGGGCTGCTCAGGCCAAGGCGGGGGTGGGTCCCAGGGGCTCAGTGGGAGCTCTTAATCGCCTCAGAGCCCTGTCTGAGCAGCAGTATCCCCACGTCCCTGGCCTTCCTCACACAGCCCTTCCCTGCCCAGCTATTCCAGCCCTGCTGAACCCCAGCAGTGTACTGGGCTCAGGCCTGCTGTGGGCCTGAGAGCAGGACCCTTCCAGAGGCTGGCACCCCTCCTCCACTAGCTGAGGCAGATGACCTCAGAGCCTGGCAGCTGCTGAATAGGCCTGTACCCCCACCCAGGGGAGGCTGAGCTTGGCTTGGACCCGGCATCCTTGCCACGCCTGGACTTCCCTTGAGGCAGCACCCAGACCTATCTCAGAGTCCTTGGGCCTTGCTGCGCCTGCGTCTAGGCGTCCATGCCTCCCAGGGCGGGAGCCGCTAGGGGTCTGTGGTCCCACATGGGGCACCAAGTATCCTCAGGCTCATTTGGGCTGAGGTAGGGGTAACTGTAGGCCTTGTGGAGCCCTGGGGGACCTCTACCCCGCCTCCTGGGGCCCTGGGCTGTGTCGCTGGCCTGGCCAACAGCACCGCCAGCTGGCACCTGCTGGGGCAGAAAATCCTCTGGGGCAGCAGTTGCCAGGAGTCGTCTGCCGCCTGTGCTGGTCAGACCAGGCCCTACCCACATGGCTGCGTCTCCTTAGTGCTCTGACACACACCGAGCAAAGCCCATCCCGACAGTGGCCCTGTCACCCTGGGTCATCCCCTTTGCTCCAGCCGGGGCTGAGTACCTGCCCCCTGAACTTCCAGGCTGGCAGGGAGGTGTGGGAGCCACAGTTCCCTATCCTCGGGATGTGGGGCAGGGGGCAGCTCGCTGGTACCTTCAGCACAGACTGAGCCCTGGCACTCAGACCGCTAGTCTTGGAGCTCAGTCCTGTGGTGGGTGGGGATGAGCTGCCCTTGCCACCCCAGGTGCCAGTTCCTGGCCCAGCCAACTCCTGGCTGGTTGGATCCCCCTGCTCCGGTCTGCTGAATTTAGTTCTGGGAAGGCATATTTTCCAGTCTGTCACCCCCAAGGGATCTTCTAATGGCAGGGCAGGGCCCCAACTTCCTCTGTGCTACTGTGCTCCCAGGGCCTTGGAGGACAGGTCAGCAATGAAGGTCCTGGAGCAGGTGACCAGGGTGAGGCTAGGACAAGCTCTATGGCAGGAGGAGCATCAGCTGTCCAGTGTACTAGGAGCTGGGGCATTTGGGGTCTGACTGTCTGTCCTGGATGGACATCAGGGCTTGGAGACCTTGGTTGTGCTTCTTTGTCTGCCCTGGGCGTTGCCTGGGACCTGTAGACAGGCTGCTTCCCCACCGTGGCCTGCTCAACTGCCCACCAGACCCCATCTGCAACCACAGATCCTGGGAGACCAGGGTTGCCCTTGAGAGCTTTGGGAAAGAAGCTGGAGATCTGGGCCCTGGGTCCAGGATCAGGGAGTACCATTGTCCTCCACTGTCCCCAGTGCAGGCCTTGCCCTGTGGGCCCGGCTGGCCTCCCCCAGACTTCCTCAGCTGCTTGCCTGCAGACCCACAGATGCTCTGTGCATGGAAGGGGCCACCACATGCCCTGCTGTGGCCTCACACATGAGGGGCAGGCTGACCGCAGCAGCATGGAAGCGTCCCAGCGCCCCTTGTCCTTGGTGCCCCACCCACAGGTCTTCCATGTGGCCTACGTACTCATCAAGTTTGCCAACTCCCCTCGGCCGGACCTCTGGGTGCTGGAGCGTTCCACAGATTTTGGCCAGACCTACCAGCCGTGGCAATTCTTCGCCTGTGAGTGTCCTGGAGCTGCGGGGTCTGGGAATGGCCCTGGGACATGACTACCATTGCCACAGTTTCTCAAGGTCCCTGGGTGCCGAGCCCTGCCCTCATGCCTGGCCTCTCTGTGGGGTAGAACTGTCAATGCCAGCCTTCCAAAGGCAGATGGGAGTGTGTTGGTTCAGATCCCCACCCTCCTGGGCACAACTGGTACAGGCGCTGGTGGTGTCCAGAAGCTCTGGACCATCTCTTGGCTTCTCTGATGGGCAGCATGGTTGGGCAGCTCCCCTAGTGACAGAGTGGCCCTGGTGGCTCTGGGCCCACTTCCTGCCAGCTTAGCTGCCTGTGTCAGGAGAGAGCTGGAGTCAGACTGGCCCTGGCCATGTGCCATCAGGATTGGCCATGTTGGCAGGATAGGGATGCTCCAGTCAGATAGGCCTATTCACATGCTCCCAGGAACGGAGGGAGGGGTGGTTCTCTGGGACTGTCTCCAGGGAGGGAATGAGGGTGGTCATCTAGGAAAGGACACTTGCTCTCTTGTGTGTTCCAGGAAGGGAGAAGGCACCCTGGGTAGACCAGTGCAGCTTATACCAGTCCAGTCTCCCTGGCATGGGCAGGACCCAGAGCACTGCCATCTGCCAGAATCCTGCTCTTTGGCCAACAAATCCTGCGGGCCAGTGTATTGTTGGCGGGGTACCCCATCCAGGGGATGGTACGCCCATTTCAGCGAGGTCAAGGGAAGCAGGCCCTGCTCTTGGGGTGTCTGATGGCCCCTGCCCTCATCCTCCAGTTTATTTCCACAGCCTCCAAGCGGGATTGCCTGGAACGGTTTGGGCCTCGAACGTTGGAGCGTGTCACACGGGATGATGATGTCATTTGTACCACCGAGTACTCGCGCATAGTGCCCCTGGAGAATGGCGAGGTGGGCCCCAGGGTGGGGTAGGACAGCACCCAGTGGGTCCCACTGGTCTGATGGTGGTGGTTGGGTGCCTATGGCCATACCCAGCCTTGCCTGCCACGTTGCCCATAGATCGTGGTGTCCTTGGTGAATGGGCGTCCCGGAGCCATGAACTTTTCCTACTCTCCACTGCTGCGTGACTTCACCAAAGCTACCAACATCCGGCTGCGTTTTCTGCGCACCAATACGCTGCTGGGCCACCTCATGGGCAAGGCACTGCGGGACCCCACTGTCACCCGCCGGGTGAGCCTGCAAGCCCTGGCCCCAGCACCAGGGTGGGTGGGGTGGGTGTGGTTGGGCCAGAGGAGATGGGAGACACTGGCTGGCTGGGAGAACCTCCTGCCGAGGCCCCCCAGGAGTTGGGGCATCAGGGCAGCATGGCCAGGCGGCACCTCTGCTCACGGGCCCTGGATTGCAGTATTACTACAGCATCAAGGACATCAGCATCGGCGGCCGCTGCGTCTGCCACGGCCACGCGGATGTCTGCGACGCCAAAGACCCCTTGGACCCTTTCAGGTGAGACCTGGGGCTCCCTGCCGGGTCTAGCCCCTCTGGCCTGCTCAGGGGTAAGAGACCTTCTTCCACTGACTCCCCGGCTCTGTGTGCAACCTGTACCAGATGCTGCTCCGTGGGCTTAGTTTCCTGTCTGTGCAGTGACGGGCAGGAACCAGGCTGTGCGAGCCTTCCTCGCTTGCCTTGTCTTGGGTGGGGTGGTTCGTTCCATAGCCAGTGATGGCGGGGTTCTCCTCCTGGCCCCAGGACCTGTGGAGGGGCATCAGTGATGGAGGCCATCAAACCTGGGCTGTGCTGGGTGTGGTGGCACATGCTTGTAATCCCAGCACTCGGGAGGCGGAGGCAGGAGGATTGCTCCAAGTTCCAGGCCAACTTGTGTTACATAGTGAGTTCAAGGTCAGCCTGAACTACATAGTGAGACCCTGTCTCAAAAAATCAAACAAGCAAACCAAATCCCACCCCCTAAAAAGAAAGAAACCCTGGGCTGCACATGTGTGTGCTGCAAGATGGACAGTACCCACCACCTGCCCAGGCAGCCCTCACATACTTTGGGGGGGTGCTCTCCCCAGCTCCCTTGACCTTTCCCCATGACACAGACATAATCTCTGCTAGCCCACCCTGACCATCACCCTGACTAAGGGCAGGGGCCAAGGTCCAGGACGGAGACCAGCCAGCATCCCCCTCTGATCCGTCCTGTGCTCATGCAGCCAGGGGCTCTGACCTCTAGATGCCCGCATGGCCCCGGGCCTGGCCCAGCAGCATGGGCCTGTTCCTGGAACCCACCCAAAGCTAGCCGATTTGGCAGGGCCCAGAGTCCACACCTTTAGCCAGCTGCTGTCCGGTGGTTTGTGCCTGAGGTCAGATCCCTGGGTGGCTGTGGTGTCTTGGATATAGGACCTGCCCTGGGTCCTCTACTGACCTTCTACAGCCCTGCCCACACCCCCATTTCACAGAGGAGGCAGATGAGGCCCAGATAGGACACAAGCTCAGCTCCACTTCCCTCAGAAGTGGCTTGGGTCCGAAGGGGGGCAGCACAGTCAACCTGGTCAGAGGGCCAAGCAGGCTGCTGCCCTGGAGCCCTGGGCCCTGGGGACACATCCTGGGATCGGGTCCTGGCTGGTGCAGCTCCAGGCACCACTCAGTCGCCCTGGGAAATTAAGTGACTGGTGGGAATGCAGCTCCAGACGGCTGGGAGTGGAGCCAGCCAGACAGCCAGATGGGCCTCAGAAGAGACTAGGAGCCTCGGGCCAGGGCTGGGACCTGCCCTCACCTGCCAGGAGAGGCCTTGCCAGTACTGTGACTCACCGTGCATGCCCAGGCGAGCCCTGAGCCCAGCCCACCCCGCAGAGTGCGAGGGGCTGGGCATCTTTCCTGGAACCACGCGCCCCAACAGAACTCTGTCACCATGGCCTCATTGTGTCCTCCTGTCCCCAGACAGTCTGCCACTTTTTCATTGTACCCACCACTGTCACCTCTGCCTCTCTAGGAGGGAAGGCTTTATGCCTCCACCTGGCTCTCTCTTTTTGTTTTGAGGCAGAGTCTTGCTGTGTAGTCAGGCTGGCCTTGAACTCAATGGTGATCTTTCTGCCTCAGCTGCCCCAATGCTGAGATTACAAGGATGCTCCTCCATGCGCAGCCAGCTGGCTCTTTGCCCCTTTCTCTGCACTGCCCCTCCACATGCATCACCCACAGTCACTCCACCATTGGCCCTGCCTCCAACCTCACTTGCACCCTTGTTCCCACCTTGGTTACCACTGTTACGCTGTTTGCTTTCTCTCTGCCCCCTGGTTTGGAGGTCGTACGCTTGGTTTCTGCTGGAGACACCCTTACATTTCTTTCCTGCTGCTGCTCGTCATGGTGGCGGCCCCTTCTTTTTCACAGGTATGCCTGACAGTGAGCTGCTCAGTGAGTGACCTCCGGGCCCAAGTCCAGTGGCCCCTGGCTGTGTGTCACTCCTCTCCAGTGCCAGCCAATCACCCTCCCATCTCCGGGTTCTGTGTTCTCCATGATCTCTTGCTTCTCACTGCATTCCTCTCCAGGACTCTTGTTGATTTCCCCTGAATGCGTCCTGTCCTTGGTGGTCCTGGCTGTGACTGTCCCTCAGGGGTAGTTGGGACGGCTGTGCGCCCTCACTCCAAGTCGGTGTAGCTCACTACAGTTCCTGGTGGATGATGCACCTCCCGACACTTGGCGGAATTATTTCGCTGTCTCTCGGCATCTCTCCATGCTTGGGAGAGTCCATCATCACTCTGGTTGTTTATCTCCATGCGTCTTCCTCTTCTGGATGCTTTTCTGAGCTGCTCTTTGTCCTCTGTGTTCTGCAGATCCACTCGGACATGCTGAGGATTAGGTGTGTTCTGTTACTTGAGACTGTTCTTCGACCCTCGTATCTGTTTCTTTGTTAATGGAGACCATGGCCTTAACATCTCTGATTTTCCCTCTTCCTTCTGCCTTCTCTCCTGGGATGGTTCCCCGTGTCGCAGGATGTGCACATTTTCATCTGCCTTCTGGATGGCTCTCAGTGCTTCCCCCACATCGCTGTCTGTCCTCGGCTGTGTCTCACCTGCTGTTCAGCTCAGCCTGTCCATGGAGTCTTTCAGTTCATAATTACATTTTTCATTTCTAGAACTTTTTTTTCCTAAATTTTATTTTAGTGGTACATTTTATATGTACATAATGATAACGTTCATCGTAGGGAATTTGTACCTGTACTTGATACATTTTGCCGCTTCTTTTTTTCCTGTTCCCCTCCCCTGCCTTCAGCCCCCCTTCCCCTCCTCATTGACAAAAGCTTTGTTTCCATTTTTTTTCCTTCTAGTCTCTTTTTTTTTTCTTGTCCCTCCGTTCCTTTTTTCTAGTTCTGACTGGTTCTTTTTCACATCTGCCCACTGTTTTCCTCCTTCCTCCCTCCCTTCCTCCCTGGGTGTGGCGTGGCTGCCCGCTGTGTCTGCTGGCCCTTCTGCATTGTCCCTCTGCAAAGCTGCCCTCAGTAGGCTTTCCCTGCCCGCTCCCCATCTGCCTGCTTTTGCAAGCTTTTACCAAATCCCCGGGATGCTGCCATCCTAGCATCACTTCGTGTTAACTCCTCGCATTAGCTTAGGGGCCACGCAGATCACTAGGAAATGAGCACCAGCCTTAAGGCCTTGGTGTCCCGTCTCGGGCTGGGGTCAAGACAGACGGGCTACTTGTTGATCGCCTCTGCTCCTGGGCAGTATTTCCTGGTTCCTCTTCTGAGGATATGGCCTTTCCAGATGTCCTGGACTCCGGGGAACAGCGTCGACTTCTGAGTCCCTGAAGATGAGCAACAGGCCCAGCACTGGGTGGTTTGAGACTCAGGCGGGCTCCCGGGGTCGTGCTCAGGAAATGTGCCGTGCGGCGCCCCAGTCGGGAGCCCAGTGCGCCCTCCAGCCCCTCCCCGGCTGAGTGGCCAAGGGTGGGGTGCGGGGCTCTGGCCCGGGTGTTCGTTCTGAGCAGCGGATGGCTCCACCCACAGTCCTCAGCTCTGACCGGCTGTCCCCTGCCCACTGGAGCAGCAGGCAAGAGTCCAGCCCTCCCACCTGGTGTCCACCCCCAGCTGGAAGAGGAAGCAGTTCTCGGCCCCTTGCCCTGGGGAGGTGCCCTGAGCACATGGGGGCGCCTGGACTGCCCGCTGGAGGAGATTCAGGCGAGGGGGTGCAGAAGCGTCCCTTTCTCTAGGACCGGCTCAGGGAGGCCTGGGCTTGGGTCCTGGTCACGGCGGGAAGGGCCAAGGCCCCAGGCTGCCTGCCCTGACCACTACCGAGGCCCTGCCCGCCTCGTTCCCACCCGCGCTACCGAGGCCCTACCCCGCTGCCACCCTGCTCCCCCTTTCACCCTGTGCCTGCTCCCTAAGGTGGGCAGCTCCACAGAGCCATGGGGTGGGTGACAATGGGGCCCAGGCAAGGACATCTGGGGAAGCCGAGGACGGGAAACCTGTGCACACACCAAGGGGGACCACGTCCCCCACAGGGCCACCCCTGTACTCATGGGGTAGATCTGAGCCCCTTTGTGCCCATGTCACCCACAGGCTGCAGTGTGCCTGCCAGCACAACACATGTGGGGGCTCTTGCGACCGCTGCTGCCCCGGCTTCAACCAGCAGCCGTGGAAGCCGGCCACCACCGACAGTGCCAACGAGTGCCAGTGTGAGTCTCCCTATGACCGTACGTGTGTTGCGCGATATGGCTCATGGGATGTGTCCCGGTGAGTGTGCTGACCGCGGCACTCCCCTGCTGCAGCCTGTAACTGCCACGGCCATGCCCACGACTGTTACTACGACCCTGAAGTGGACAAGCGCAACGCCAGCCGGAACCAGGACAATGTGTACCAGGGTGGGGGTGTCTGCATTGATTGCCAGGTGGGCCCAGCAAGAGGGAGATGTGGGCTGGCCCTGAGGTTGGTGGGGCAGTGGCTGGACTCACTGCCCCTGCGTTCACAGCATCACACCACTGGCATCAACTGTGAGCGCTGTCTGCCTGGTTTCTACCGTTCCCCGGAGCACCCACTGGACTCGCCCCATGCCTGTCACCGTGAGTGGCCTTGACTTGGGTGGGGTGTCTTGGGGCCTTTGGCCTGAGTTGGGAAGGAGGAAGTCCTGAGCTTCAGGGCCTGCTCAGGAAGGGGTTTCCCGGGCCCCAGAGTGGGCAGCAGGCCCTTATACACCTCATACAGGAGGCCCGGACTCCATTCTTGGCCCTGCTGCCCAGATGAGGGAGGCAGAAGCTGCTCTACCTTAGAGCCACCTCCTTGGGGCCTGCTAGTTCTGGGCGTGGGGTCCCACAGATTCCTGATCCCAATCCCACCCAGGCTGCACCTGCGAGTCGGACTTCACCGATGGGACGTGTGAGGACCTGACTGGCCGCTGCTACTGCCGGCCAAACTTCACCGGGGAGCGATGCGATGCATGTGCCGAGGGCTTCACGGGCTTCCCGCATTGCTACCGTGAGGGCTGGCTGGGGGCGTGGGGGAGCCCAAGATCCCTGCCTGCCAGAGCCCTGCAGTGAGGGGGGACCTAGGGCGAGAGACCAGGGTAGCTGGGGGCTGGGGCCAGAGTGTGGCTGAGCAGATCTGGCTGACATGTGATCTCTGTCCTCAGCCGTGCCATCCTTCTCCCACAATGACACCAGGGAGCAGGTGCTGCCAGCTGGACAGATTGTGAGTAAGTGTCCCTGAGTTCCCAGCATGCCTTCTTAACTGGGGCAGCATGGGCCCCGGGACAGCCCTGCCAGAGGCCCTGCAGAAAGGAAAAATTTTCATCTTAGACACTTCTTTGGGGGAGCACTTATTTTTCATGCAAATGATATATATTTGCATGGGAAAACCTTCAGAAAAGAGGTAAGCATGAAATTGGAGTGCAACAGCCCAGCATCGCACCGTTGCATAGCAGCCCTCTTCTTCACCCTGTCTGAGCATCCCGCGTGCGCTTGGCTCTTACAAATGCTGCTGCGCTCTGTGCGCTCTGCATGGCGGGCATATTTCCACCATCTGCAGTCTTTGTTAGACAGGTAGATACAATGTTCATTTAGCCAACCCCTAATTGCTGGAAATTTAGGTTCTTTCCTCTTTTTCATTCTTTCTTTCCTCCCCCTCCTTATTTATTTGTTTGTTTGAGACGGTCTCACAATGTAGTTCAGGCTGGTCTTGGACTCACTATGTAGCCCGGGCTCTCCTGCTTCAGCCACCCAAGTGCTGAGATTGCACCAGAGCACCTCCACGCTGGCCGTCATTCTCCTTTTTTAATGTTGCTGCGATGAACGTCCCAGCAGTTGGAAGTGCACAAAGTCTTGTTTCCACAGTTTTCTTGAAAGTGGCTCTGAGTTTCCAGATGTGTGTGTTTTGCAGGTCTTGGCCACAGGTTTGCCAAGTTGCTCTCCGAGAACCAGCTTGCCTGCTGGTGCGGAGGTGCTGACTGAGTGCGCAGCTGCCAGCCAAGTCATTGCCGTCCTGCCTTCCAGTCTTGTGTGGCTTTTCTCCCCCCAAACTGATATTTGTTTCATATTTTTTAGGGTCTTTCTTTTCTGTGCCATATCCCCAAGTTTTTAGGTAACTCTGAGAAGGCTGTTCTTGGTTCCTCTGACTTGGCTGCCTTGGGACCCAAGCATTCACTGTCTCTTCTGGTTATGGGGTGGTTTTCTTTTTCATATCGAAGGTTTAGGTTTTCATCAGGAGTGTAAACCAAGCTTCAGCAATCTTTGCGGAGGGGCCGGGAGGTGGATATCTCAAACTGGGAGGGCCACGTGGTGTCTGAAAGCTGCTGGACTCTGCTGTCACAAATGACCTCATAAAGAGTGGACTGGGAGCAGGAGGAGGAGCCCTTCTTGACCATGGTTCACAATCCCCAGTGTAAACCATTGAGAGTTCCTGCCCTGTGGGCCCCTGGCAAGCACTCAGTAATTACCTGTGGTGGTGAGGGACTCCACTTTCAATTTCCTTACTGTACAGCGAGCTTTGTTAGTGTCTTTCCTCATGGGAACCCAGTGCACATTCTTGTGTCTACATTCACAAGTGAGTCTGGCTTGAGAGTGTTATGTTTTTGCATGTTACCCTGTTCTTGGGAAATAATCCGTGTTTTTCTGTGCTGCAGATCAGTTTAAAAATATTGCAAGAATTATCTGTTTGTTAAAAGTCCAAGCTGAGTGCAGTGGTGCGTGCCTTGGTTCAGCTACTCAGAAGGGAGAGGGAGGTGGGAGGATGGTGTAAGCCTAAGAGTTCGGCACCAGCCTGGACAACATAGCAGGGCTCCATGTCTTAAACAGTAACAGAAAAAATTCTAAAATTTTGATACGACTTCTAAAACCATCTTGTCTTTTTTTTTTTTTTTTTTTTTTTTTTTTTTTTTTTTTTTTGGTTCTGAGAATTGAACTCAGGGCCTTGTGCTCACAAGTCAAGCACTCTAACCACTGAACTCAATCCCCAGCCCCAAATCGTCTTATCTTGATATCTGTTGTTCCGCACAGATCTTAGATTAAGGTTTTAATTTCTTCTACGGTTATTGTATCTAAAAGTTTTCTATCTCATCTCACCTTTTGGTTATTTGTATTTTCTTAGCAAACTGCTTGTTTCATTTGGGTGTTTAACTGAATTAGTAAAAACCGATACAGAGCATTCTGTTAGAATTTTAAAATTTCTTTTCTCTCCCATTATTGTCTATTTTTTTTCCCCTTTTCACTGTTGATCTGACCTAACCAAGATTTGTAAATTTATTGGCATTTTCAAAGTGTAGCTTAACCAGGAGCTCAGGGAGTGGGCAGGACCCAGTGCCAGGGAGCAAGGACAAGAAGTGGTTTTCACTGAAATGTGATGGAGGAGCAGGTGGCTTCCTCCCTTGTAGGGGAACTGATCCTCACGCCTACCCTCCAGTGTGGGCTCCCAGCCACCCTGGTCCCAGGTGCACATGAATGGAGCCAGGTCTGAGGACTGTCCTCATCCTTCAACCCCACCCGACCACCCTGGGCGTGGTGTCAGTGCCGCTTAAGAAAGTCTTGCCCACCCACCGACTTGGTCAACTCATTGGAGGAGGATCTGCCAAGAGTGTAAATGTGAGATGAGATGTCTTGGTTGTACCTGTTTGTGGTGCAGCTTTGTACTTAAGGAAACAAACAAAAACGGAAATAACTTGAAACTTATTTTTTATCATGAAAATGAAAGAAAAATTAAAATATTTATTGCCAGATGAGGCAAAAACTAACCAAACCAAAACAAAACCAAGAAACCCCGAAGTATAGTTTAAGGTTATATTGATCAGATCTGTTGTTTAGTGGGGGCAGGGGGGTTCCTGCAGCCTAATAAATTTGGAAAAAAAATCATGTTCCTCATACCACTTTCTTTTCGGTTTATTGCTGTTTTGATTGTTTCTTGAATTACGAGTATTTATTATTTTCAGCCTCTTTTAATTATCAACAAAAAAGGTTTGAAGCAGTGATTCGCCCAGCACAGGACACCCACCTCACAGTAAAGCTGCATGGCCCGAATAGGAGGGGTGGTGTTGAGAAGCCCTGACTTTAACTTATAGATTTTCCTCAGAGTGTAGCTTTGGGTGCGTGTATTCCTTAGGGCTTCATGCCACGCCATGTTCTCTTAGTTTTCTTTCTAAATGTTTGTGATTTTCTCCCCCCCCTCCTCGAGTATTGGGAGTGGAACTCGGGGCCTCCTACATGCTAGGCAAATGCTTCACCACTGAGTTATACCCCAGTCCTTTTTATTTTTTATTTTGAGATAGAGTCTCAGATTGCCCCAGCTGGCCTCAGTCTTGTGATTCTTCTACCTAGATGGTGGATGTGTGCCACCATGGCAGGCTCTGTAATTTTTGTTTTGATTTTCTTTTTGACTTGGGTCGTCAGAAGACTGTTTATTATTATTTCACGTAGTGAGGGTCCGTTACGACGTACTGACAATTTCTGCTGCTTTTTGTCTTTGGCATTTGAAATTTTGTTTCTCACCTAGGATATGACCTTTTTAAAGCTGAGCATGGTGGTGATCCCTGTAATCCCAGCACTCAGGATACTGAGGCAGGAGAATTCCCAAGAGTTTGAGGCCAGCCTGGGGTACAATTTGAGTTCAAGGCCAGCCTGAACTACATAGCAAGACCCTGTCTTAAAAAAAAAAAAAAGAATGACCTTTTTTAGATTGTTTTGCAGATATTTGACAGAAATATGTGCTCTCTACTGGATATTGATTGCTGTGTATGAAAGCAAGCTTGTTAATTATGCTATTGAAATCTACTTTGTGTGCACTTCATGTTTGTCTCTCTGAGCTGACACATTCTGTGAATTCAGACTCACTGTGACTAGTTTTTGCTGAATTAATAAATAGTCCCTCTTCAGTTTTAATAGATTTAGTTTTGCGTGCCACATTTATCTCACTGTGGGCATTCCTGTTTGACACCTCTTGGCTGGTGCTGGTGTGTGTGTGTGCGCGTGTGATCTGAGTGCATCTTCCCCTTTGTCCCCAGGGCCGTGACTCTGCTCTGCCAGGGCTGATGCACTGTTTGCATCTGCCTTCTCTGGTTGGCACCTGCCCTGGCCCTGTCTTACTGTGCTTGTGTCTTGGCTTCAGGAGGCTCCTACTGGATTTTACGTACCGACCCCCAAAGCTGGGTTTTCATCCTAGGGGAGGAGACACGGCCTGGCCTGCCCTTCCCCCCGGCCCTCTCGGGCTGGGCTGCACCTGCCTTGCATCGTTTTTCCTTTTCTACTTGAATTATTCCTTTCCTGACTTTTGCTCTTCCGAGCAATAGAGCGTGTTTTGGTGTTGATGTGTGTGTCACTGCCGCTGTTAGGATGCCTGCTGCCCTTGCGGGTTTGCAGGTTCTGTCTCCGGACTGGGTATTGTGTTGTTATTTCTGTCAGTAACAAACACTGAACAATATTCACAACCCGCCTTTCCTACATAATTAGAATAGTCACCGTGCTCTTTCTTCCTTCTTCCTAGTGCTCAGCATTGTTTATAAAGAAACTTGGAGTTTCCATTTAGCCTGTGATGATTTTGTTTTTATGGTTTTCCTGTGTTCGTGGCTGTAGTTAACTTGGATTTGCATTATGGACCCTGAATTCTTGGTGTTTAGGGTCCGATTCCGTTGCATGTCACTGTTTTCCCAGAGTGCTGCCTTCCCTCCTGAAGGTTCTTATTCTTTTATTTTTTTTTTTTATTTTTTTTTTTTGGTGGTGCCGGGGATCGAACTCAGGCCCTTGTGCTTGCAAGGCAAGCACTCTAATCACTGAGCTAAATCCCCAGCCCCTCTTATTCTTTTAGTAAGAGAGTGTAATGAAACAAGTTTTTGGAGAGGGCTGGTGTTCCAGGCAGGGGGAGGGCACTGCAGTCTGCAGATCTCTGAGCTTCCCCCTCCCGCCTTCCTCCCAGATTGTGACTGCAGTGCCACCGGGACCCAAGGCAACGCCTGCCGTAAGGACCCGAGGGTTGGTCGCTGCGTGTGCAAACCCAATTTCCAGGGCGCCCACTGCGAGTTCTGTGCCCCAGGGTTCTACGGCCAGACCTGCCAGCGTGAGTGCAGCCCCTGCCCGCAGTGCCACCCTCTGCAGGTGGCTCTGCCTTGCCCTGAGTGTGGGCTGCCTCTCCCTGCAGCGTGCCAGTGCTCCAGTCCCGGGGTGGCCGATGGCCTCTGTGACCCTGACTCCGGCCAGTGCACGTGTCGCATAGGCTTTGAGGGGGCTGCCTGCGATCGCTGTGCCCCTGGCTACTTCCACTTCCCTCTGTGCCAGCGTAAGCGGTGTCTACCCGAGTGGGCACGGGGTGGGCGTGTCTGGGTCAGGGATCCCTGTGACACACCCACTCTACAGTGTGCGGCTGCAGCCCCATGGGGACCTTGCCTGAGGGCTGTGATGAAGTGGGCCGCTGTCCGTGCCGGCCCGGGTTCGAGGGCCCTCACTGTGACCGCTGCCACCCAGATCACCACGGTTACCCCAACTGCCAGGGTGAGCAGATGGCTGAGGTGGGAAGAGACTAGGCCACTGGCATGGGGCTCGACCTCACCCCACTGTGCCTCTACAGCATGTGCCTGCGACCCCCAGGGAGCCCTGGACCAGTTCTGTGGGGCAGGCGGTCTGTGCCGCTGCCGCCCAGGCTACGCAGGCTCCACCTGCCAGGAGTGCAGCCCTGGCTTCCATGGCTTCCCTGCCTGCATCCGTGAGTGTTCAGGAGGGAGGGAGGGAGAGGGCTGTGAGTCCCCACCCCATGCCTACACCCTGCCCTTGACCCACAGCTTGCCACTGCTCCACCGACGGCTCCCTACACTCAGCCTGCGACCCTCAGACAGGGCAGTGCCGTTGCCGGCCCCGTGTGACGGGGCTGCGGTGTGACGTGTGTGTGCCTGGCGCCTACAACTTCCCCTACTGTGAAGGTGAGTGGGGTGGGACGGGTGGGCAGTGCCTTGTGCTTGGGTGTGACACACTGTGTATATGTTGTTTGCAGCTGTGTCTGCCTGTCCTGGGGGTGTGCTCACGTGTGATGCATGTCCTGTGCTGTGTCTGTGCTCTGTGAATGTCCACGCGTGTGCTGACATGGTTCTTCAGAGTGCATGCGTGTATGCTTGTGACTTGTGGGTTAGTGTTTGTGTGTGTTTGTGCCTGTGTCCACATGCCGTGTATGGTTGTGGTGGGGGAGTGCATGTGCTCTTCTCACCTCTGATCACCGCCACAGGAGATGTGTGTGCTGGCGGCCTGGGAAGGCCTTGGCCTTGGGAGGTTAGTCACCAAGCAATGACCAGCTTGGTTATCTCCCACAGCTGGCTCCTGTCACCCTGCTGGCCTGGCCCCAGCCAATCCCGCCCCTCCTGAGGTGAGCCCAGGTTTGCCCATGGTGTGGGGCTGGATGGGCCACCTTTCTGCTCTTCCTGCTGGTCCTTTGCCCCGGTTCCAGGTGACGGCAGGGTCAGCCCTTTGTCAGGGCTTGTCAGGGGAGGGCAGGAATCCACTGTAACCTGCTGTCTTGTCCTCTCCTAGGCTCAGGGGCCCTGTATGTGCCGGGCTCACGTGGAGGGGCTGAGCTGTGATCTCTGCAAACCTGGCTTCTGGGGGCTAAGCCCCAGCAACCCTGAGGGCTGCACTCGTGAGTCTGCCCTGGAGGGAGTGTTAGGGTACAGGTGTGGAGGGGGAGCCTAGGTCTGGCCCCCCTGTTCCCAACAGCTCTCAGGCCTGCTTTGCCCTCCCCAGGTTGCAGCTGTGACCCCAGGGGCACACTGGGTGGAGTTACCGAGTGCCAGCCGGTGAGTCTGGGGGTGGAGGCTTGGGCATCAGCGTTAGGTCGGTTGGTACCCCCGCCTCGTCCCACTTTCTGTTGTGGCCCCAGGGCAATGGCCAGTGCTTCTGCAAGCCCCATGTGTGTGGCCAGACCTGTGCGGCGTGCAAGGATGGCTTCTTCGGACTGGATCAAGCTGACTACTTCGGCTGCCGCAGTAAGTGCACATTCACTGGGCTCTGTCTCCTAGGTCACGTCAGGGATGCTGAGGGACAGACAGGTTAGGGACGCCAGCGGGCCTGAGCACAGTGAGGCCCAAAGATCGGACTAGCTTCCCTGGCCAGGCCCGTGGTGCAGGGAGAAGCCCAGAGGTACTGCCAGGGCCTGGACCTGGGCTCCACCCCACAGCTCCATGCCACAGCCTTGGCAGACATCACTGAGCCACCCCAGAGCTCTGTCCCTCAGCTTTGCTTCCAGAAAGCCCCAGGACCCCAGCAGTGGATAAAAGTTGGTTTTTCAGCCATTTTTGTTCCTCATGAGAGTGGGTGGGAGAGCAGGGGGCAGAGCAGGAGGGCCCTGAGATGTGGGAGGGCCCCTGAGGTAGGATGGAGCTTCACAGTATCTGACCTCCAACTCCCCTCCTTCTGCCACAGGCTGCCGGTGTGACATTGGCGGTGCGCTGGGTCAGGGCTGTGACCCAAGGACAGGCACCTGCCGGTGCCGCCCCAACACCCAGGGTCCTACCTGCAGCGAGTGGGTGTCCCATGAAACAGGCCAGGGGGCGTGGGAGGCAGCTGGTCCCGGGCTCCCTCATGTCCCTCACCATGCGACACATGTGGGGCCACCTGGCTGGTCCTGGGGATCTGGGTAGCCACACAGAACCAGTGCCTGCCCTGCCTGATACCCATTGCCACGGCCAGGCCTGTGAAGGACCACTACCTGCCTGACCTGCACCACCTGCGGCTGGAGCTGGAGGAGGCGGCCACGCCCGAGGGCCACGCTGTTCGCTTCGGCTTCAACCCGCTGGAGTTCGAGAACTTCAGCTGGAGGGGCTACGCACACATGGCACCCATCCAGGTGGGCCGCGCCGCTCCATTGCTTGCTCACATAGAAGCAGAGCTGGCTGTAGTTGACAAAGCAGGCAGCCAGGATCTGGGGTGGCGATGGGCAAGGGAGGTGACCCCATTGTTCTGTGTCCTCTGCAGCCCAGGATCGTGGCCAGGATGAACGTAACCTCTCCTGACCTCTTTCGACTGGTCTTCCGCTATGTTAACCGTGGGCCCACGAGTGTGAGCGGCCGGGTCTCTGTGCACGAGGACAGCAAGTTTGCCACCTGCATCAACTGTGAGTGGGAGGCCGGCCCTGCCCCGCCCAGCTGCCTCCTCTGGGTCCACTTGGGGGCAGTGGGCTCAGCCTGTCTCCCTGCGCCGTGGGGGAGCCGCAGCCCGGGGTGGCCCAAGTGCCAAGCCCAGGAGTCTCCCCTTGCCAGGCACAGAACAGAGCCAGCCTGTGGTCTTCCCGCCCAGCACCGAGCCTGCCTTCGTCACTGTGCCCCAGAGGGGGTTTGGGGAGCCCTTCGTGCTGAACCCTGGCACCTGGGCCCTGCTTGTGGAGGCTGAAGGGGTGCTCCTGGTGAGGCAGGGGCCAAGGGGGGGGGTTGGGCACAGGCCCTGGGCCAGAGAGCCTCAGTACCCACCCCCAGCCTCCAACAGGATTATGTGGTTCTGCTGCCCAGCGCCTACTACGAGGCAGCCCTCCTGCAGCTGCGAGTGACTGAGGCCTGCACCTACCGCCCCTCTAACCAGCACTCCGGGGAGAAGTGAGGGCCCACGCAGTGGGACTGGGGCAGGGGCTGCCTGGATCCACCTCCCCCCCCAACCCCGTGCCCAGGCAGCCTCCCAGGGCCAGCTCCTGGGTGGATTGGTGCTGACCTCGGCCTCTGTCTCCTCCAGCTGCCTCCTCTATGCCCACCTTCCCCTGGACGGCTTCCCCTCAGCTACTGGGCCCGAGGCCCTGTGCGGCCATGACAACAGCCTGCCCCGGCCCTGTCCCTTGGAGCATCTCAGCCCTTCACACCCACCTCTAGCCACCTGCCTGGGCAGTGATGTGCGTGTCTGAGGGACCATGGGGGATGGGGGGCAGTTTGACCTTGGACTGGGCGAGGGGTTCTGTCCCCTATCCTACAGAGGACGGGCGTAGGACAGGCTGGAACTGGCATGCATGTTCCTCGCCCCGCTCGGGGTGGCCTGTTGCTGTTGCCAGGTTTGACCTTACCTGTAGACAGGGAGGTCACCTAGCCTTCCCCCCACTCCCTCTGCAGCCCCAGGTAGCCCCTGGGAAGGCAGAGATAGGGAGGATGGCAGTGGGCCTCTGGTCACCCTGCCTCTCCCCCACAGGTGGACGTCCAGCTCCAAGTGACTGTTCCTCGGCCTGGCCGCTATGCCCTGGTGGTGGAGTATGCCAATGAGGATGCCCGCCAGGAGGTGGGCGTGACTGTGCACACGCCCCAGCAGGCCCCCCAGCTGGGAGTGATCACCCTCCACCCCTGCCCATACAGGTGGGCCAGAAGCAGAGTGGGCCTGGGTGTGGGCTCTGCCCGGGCCTACCCACCCATTGACTATCCCTCCCCACCAGCACCCTGTGTCGGGGCCCTGTCCTGGATACTCAGCACCACACGGCCACCTTCTACCTGGACTCAGAGGCCAGCATCCGGCTCACAGCCGAGCAGGCGCACTTCTTCCTGGTAAGGCCCCCCGAGCCCCCTGGGGGATTTTCTTCTGCGGTGTTAAGTGAGGAGAAGCGCGTCAGGTCCCCATGCGGGGAGGCACTGTGGGGTCTGTGAAGAGCTGGACTTGTCCCTGGCCTTGGGGAGCTGAGGGAGCCCGAGATGAGGGTGAGGGGATAATTGGCAATGGACACGGAGTGAGTGGGGTGCCAAGCCCCAGGCAGTGTCCCTCAGCTCCACGGCCAGGGCTGGAACCTATGCCGTCAGAGCAGGATGGGCCTCATTTGGTCACCCGGTTTGAGTGGAGTTCCTGGGGTCTGGACTGTGATCTGCCCTCCATGCACCACACCTGCCCAGGGCACAACAACATCTCGTCCCTCCTCCTGCAGCACAGCGTCACTCTGGTGCCCATGGAGGAGTTCAGCACAGAGTTCGTGGAGCCCCGAGTCCACTGCATGAGCAGCCATGGCACCTTTGGCCCCAGCAGGTAGCAAAGCAGGCAGGGGCTGGAGGGGCCTGTGGGGCCTCACTGGCCAGGACAGCTTGGACTCACCCACTGCGCTTCTCCAGTGCCACCTGTCTGCCCTCCCGCTTCCCGAAGCCGCCACAGCCCATCATCCTCAGGGACTGCCAGGTGCTGCTGCTGCCGCCCAGCCTCCCTCTGACCCACTCGCAGGAGCTCACACCGGGTGCGGCCCCGACCGGACCCCAGCCTCGGCCCCCCACGGCCGCAGACCCCGACGCAGAGCCCACCTTGCTGCGCCACCCCCAGGTGAGGGCCCAGGCTGGGCCATGGCCATTGGAAGGATGGAGAGTGGGCCAAGGTGGGCCTCCCTGCACCCTGCCCTGGCCACCCCGTGGCAGGGAGTCAAGTCGAGAGTGGGGGCTGGCTTGGGACCTCCACTGTCCCAGCTCTGCCCACTCACTGGCACCTCTCCCTGCAGGGCACTGTGGTCTTTACCACCCAGGTGCCTGCTCTGGGCCGCTATGCCTTCCTGCTGCACGGCTACCAGCCCGCCCACCCCACCTTTCCTGTTGAGGTCCTCATCAGTGGGGGCCGCGTCTGGCAGGGTGAGTGTCACTCAGGGAGGGGCTGTCACTCATGACGTGGCCAGGTCATGTACACCACAGTGACAGGTTGACACATCCTTGCCTTACTGCTGGGTCTCAAACTCGGTGTCCCAGGGCCACTGTGAGCGTTAGCCTCCACCGTGCTCACCTCTGGTCCCATCAAAATCTTGTCCCTGTGTCTCCCCCCACACTCACCCGGCATGTTAGGAGTTTCAGCTCGGGTGTCTGTCACACATGGTGAAGTGAGTGTTTGATGTGGACGTTCAGCCAAGCCAGGGACCCACACCAGGGGTCCTCGTGTGTGGCCTTGAGGGCTGCAGGATCAGCTGCCCGAAGTCTGTGTCACGGTGCATCCTGCTTGGATTGGGCCCTGCCCTGCCTGCATCACCTCCTCCTGGTGTCTCCAACAGTGCCGTGGGCCCAGGGCAGGGCCGGGAGCCAAGGGTGCTCAGCACAGGAGCCCTGACCCTGCCTCTTCCCTGCTCCAGGTCATGCCAACGCCAGCTTCTGCCCACATGGCTATGGCTGCCGTGCCTTGGTGCTGTGTGAGAGCCAGGCTGTGCTGGATGTGACTGACAGCGAGCTCACAGTGACTGTGCGTGTGCCCGAGGGCCGGTGGCTCTGGCTGGTGAGTCCCAGGGCTGGTGTCTTGCTTAGGGACCGGCGGTTCTATGTCTTTCACACCAACGGGAGTCTCTCAGCCAAGGTGTCCCCTGCCTGCTGCTGCAACCCCATGCCAGGTGCCAAGTAGGATAGCGTCTGCCTTGGGGACCTCTAGGGCCATCATGTTGGCCTATCACCCCCTAGACCCTGCTGGTCAGCATGGCCTTCTCAGAGGAGTTGGGGCCTGGGTAAGGGAGGAAGGAAGCAACACCGCTGCCTCTTCACAGTTCCCCAAGCTGTGTGGTTGTGGCCAGCTCCCTTCTGTGTGGCCCAGCTGCCTTGCCAGGATCTGATGGGGGTGCTGCTGCCAGCAGAGTCCGGGCTGCCTGCCAGGCCCTGGCCCTGGCTGGTATTGGGGGCTTAGTTTGTTCCCTACTCCAGCCACTCCCGCACACCAGGCCCTTTGCTGGGCCCAGGGACACTCACCAGGCACCATCCCCTAGGACTACGTGCTCGTTGTCCCTGAGGATGCCTACAGCTCCAGCTATCTCCGGGAGGAGCCCCTGGACAAATCCTATGATTTTATCAGCCACTGTGCTGCCCACGGTTACCACATCAGGTGGGCTGGGCTTGGGCAGGGTTGGGGTACAGGGGGTGGGCTGGGCCAGAGGCTCACCAGCTGCCCCCTCTTTGTAGCCCCAGCAGCTCATCCCCATTCTGTCATAACGCTGCCACCTCGCTGTCCCTCTTCTACAATAATGGGGCCTTGCCTTGTGGCTGCCACGAGGTGGGTGCCACAGGCCCCACGTGTGAGCCCTTTGGGGGCCAGTGTCCCTGCCGGGCCCATGTCATTGGCCGTGACTGTTCCCGCTGTGCCACTGGCTACTGGGGCTTTCCCAGCTGCAGACGTGAGTACGGTGGTGCTGGGGGCGCTGGTGCCTGTGGGGCATCCATCCCAAGGGGGCCTAACCGGCGGGGGTGGGGTACCCCAGAAACATGAGCATGGCGGTCAGGGAAGCGTCCTGCAGCCTGGAAGGCCAGCCCTGCCATTTCCTGCCTGTGGACCTTGGGCAGCCAGTAGCCCAGATGCTGGATGCCCACCTTGCGGGTTTGTCAGAAGGCTCCAGGGGCCCACTGATGATCTCCAGCCCCTGGCAACTGAATGTGGTCTCTAGGCAGCTTCTCCACGTCAGAGGCACTGCCTGAGTCTCAGAGCCTGGGCCGTGGGGTGGGGTGGGGTGGACCCGGCCGGGGCCCCGCCTTACCGGCCATTTCCTTGGGCCCTGCACTGGGGGTCTGAGTGGGCAGAGGGGTCAGCCGGCAATGTACACCCCACAGCCTGCGACTGTGGTACCCGCCTGTGTGATGAACTTACGGGCCAGTGTATTTGCCCACCACGCACTGTCCCCCCTGACTGCCTGGTCTGCGAGCCCCACACCTTCGGCTGCCACCCCCTGGTTGGCTGTGAGGAATGTAACTGCTCAGGGCCTGGCGTCCAGGAGCTCACCGACCCTACCTGTGACACGGACAGTGGCCAGTGCAAGTGAGCACCTGGGGCAGGGTCCCCGCAGCCTTGGGTCGGGGACATGTCCACTCGCTAGGAGAGCCCGGACCCCACCCTGCCCCTCTGTTCTTGGAGGATGCTGTCTAGGTGGGGGCCTCGTGGGTTCGTGCTATGCCAGTGACCCAGGGTAGGAGGGGGCTCAGCCACCGTGTCTCTGCCGGCAGGTGCAGACCCAACGTGGCTGGACGCCGCTGTGACACCTGTGCCCCAGGCTTCCACGGTTATCCCAGCTGCCGTCCCTGCGACTGCCATGAGGCCGGCACTGCACCTGGCATGTGCGACCCCCTCACAGGCCAGTGCTTCTGCAAGGTGAGAGGAGACCTGTGCGCAGGTCCCCTGCCCCACATGGTCTCAGCTGAGACATCTGCAGCCTTGCTGGGGGAGGGGTGCTGGGGCTTCCTGGAGGTTTTCGGGGGTGAGCAGGTAGCAGTGAACCATGGAGGTCAGCCCCCCAGGACACAGCCAACCACCTCTTGTTGCCCCCACCTGTAGGAAAACGTGCAGGGCCTGAGGTGCGACCAGTGCCGCCTTGGGACCTTCTCCTTGGATGCTGCCAACCCCAAGGGCTGTACCCGCTGCTTCTGCTTTGGGGCCACAGAGCGCTGCAGGAGCTCTGCCCATTCCCGCCATGAGGTAGCCCTCTTGGGCACCAGGACAGAGGGTGGTGCCTCCTTGGGGAGGACACATGTTGCTCCTGATGGTGGAGACTAGAATGCAGGATGGGGCCATGACACATGGGCACCCACCCTCATGTGATGTCTGTGCGTCCACAGTTTATGGACATGGAGGGCTGGACTCTGCTGAGTACTGACCGGCAGGTGGTGCCACATGAGCGGCGGGCAGGAACGGAGCTGCTGCATGCAGACCTGCGGCACATGGCCGACTCCTTCCCTGAGCTGTACTGGCAAGCCCCACCCTCCTAC
>PVJO010000218.1:0-30625 GCA_004026905.1 Hystrix cristata
TGTTATTTGTGATCCTCTGCCAATCTCAATCTTGGCATGCAAGGAAGAACTGAGTAGAACAATTCTGTCACCTTGACTAAAGTAGTACAATCAGCAACAACAATAGTATCAAACACAGTCTAGAAAATGACAAACTGTGGTAACTATTGATCTGCCACCTTGAACCTTATGAACTAGATTTGTGGTTATATAACAATAACCAAAATAAACCAGAAACTTGTATACAGTAAATATGCCCTCAATACAGTGATATTAGTCTCAGAGGAGAAAATTCAAAAGAGATTAGGAGGAAAGAATAGAGAAATAGGAGAAGAGGAAGAGATGAGAAGCAAGGTTGGAAGCCGGGGGAAATTATACAAACTTTGGGGAACTAGTAAAGAAAACAGGAGGGAAGGAGAGAAGGAAGAAGTAAAAACAAGGACAGAACAAAAAAATAACAGCAAAAAACTAGAAAGTCACTTTCCTATAAAAACAAGAAAAAAAAAACAAGAAAAAGAAGAGCAGAGAGGGGGAAAAATATTAAAAAAAAAAAGAAGAAGAAGAAGAAGAAAAAAAAATGTCCACTTCCAGGTGTGTCTCTGCTGTCACTGATAGATAGAGCAGACAGGCCCAGGTCCTTGTTGATTAATCCCCGCAGTAAATTTATGGCAGGGTAGCAAGTGTTCTCAACTGGGTTCAATAGTAAGGCTTCACCAATTCCACTGAAGTTCAGCCTGACCACTGACCATGAGGTTGAAACCCAATTTGTTCAGCTGGAGACACATTGTGTGTCTCCCACTGGCTTGGACTCAGTTCTCTGCCAGTTTGAACTTGGCTCCTTGCCCTCCTGCCAACTTGAATTTGAACTCTGCTCTACCTTGCCCTGTTTTGCCTCAGCATCAAAAGCTTCTAGTAGCTTTTCTGAGTTCTGAGCTTGGTCCCTTTCCAAGATGGCCATCAGCTGATTACCACCTTCTCCTGGGGACCATCTGAAATCAGATGACTCAGGTAACTCACCAGCCACAGCTGTCTGCCTTGTCTACTGCTCTGCTCCATTTGTGTGTCTTTCTGTGGAGGTCTCTGGGGTCTCCAGTAGTCACCATGTGTTTGCAGGCTCAAAGTGCATTACTCATGCAGAGAGCTGGGGCTGCCAGTTGGGACTGTGAGCCACAGTGTGAGCTGGGGTTGTGCACAGGGGCTGTGACCTGGGGCCACAAGCCAGGGCCATGAACCGGGGCTGTGAGCCAGGGCTGCAAGTCGGGGCTCTGGGAGAAAGCACTGTCTGTCCATCACCTTCTTCTTATGGGCTAGTCTCCCCTTTTCCTTTCCCCATGGGCTTCAACTCTTGCTTCAGATCCCTACTGGGCCCTGAGAACATCTTTCCTCCTTCTTCTCCTCCCTAAATTGCTGTATTCCAGTGTCTGGACAACAAATCTCAGAGAGGCTCTTACTCTGCTTCTCTCTGCTCTGTCATCTTCCCGGAAGTCCCTCCTTATTCATTTTTAAGAGCTCTTTATATCAGGAAATCAGCTATTTGCAATATGAGTCGCAGATATTACCCCTAGTTTGTCATGCATGCGTGTGTGTGTGTGTGTGTGTGTGTGTGTGTGTGTGTGTGGTCCTAGAGATTAAATCCAGGGACTTCTGCATGCTAGCTAAGTGCTTTTACCACTAAGCTACATCCTCAGCCTATGAGCTATCTTTTGACTTTGCTTATAATTGTTATTACTCTGTTGACTTTTTAAATATTTATAAAGCTGCTATTTTGGATCTTTACTTTGATGACCCCAGGGATTTTTAGAGAAATGGTCTTCACTATAATGCAAAGTGAATCTTTGTGATCACCACCCATGGTGAAACAGGGCTCAGAATGAATTCCTCAGTATTATGTTAGAGGGTCAGATTTTATTCAATTATTTTTTAAATTGAAATGATACATGATCCAGTCACCTTCCAAAAACTCTACTTCTGAGTACATGAGAATTTAGGGGATCATTTTAGATTTAAACAATTCTACTTCTGGCCCTCAAAAGACTCCTGTGTATCTCTTCATGCAAAATGCATTTACTCTATGAGAGACACCAAAGACTTTCTGAAAAGTCCAAACTCTCTCCTGAGACTCCAGGAAAACTCTTAGTTATGAGCCCTTGTAAAAATCAAAAAGAAAGTTAAACACTTTGACATATAATAGCACAGGATAAACATTCCAATTCCAAAAGGAAGAAAAAGGAGGACCAAAGCAAGACTGAAACCCTACAGGACAAACATTAAATTCTAGAGCTCTGTGTTCAGCAACCAGGCAAGTTGAGGCAATATGTGAACTCTAAAAGCTCTGGATGGCCTTTCCCCTACAGCACTGCTCGTTGCAGCACTCATGACCGCTCTCTTCAGTTGACTTTGCTCACTGTCTGCAGCATTTCTCACCAGATGTTCCAAGTTCCTAGCTTCTTCTACTTTCTGGAGTCTCCACTGCACTTTTGACTTCATTCTCACAGCTTCACACACCAGGCTTTCATGAGCACACTTCCTGGCCTCCCAGGCCTTCTTCTGAAATCTAGGTGTTAGCCTCCATGACTCCACAACTCTTGCATTCTGTATACACCTAAAACAAGCACTATGTGGATGACACCAAAATCAGGCACCAACTACAGCAGTACTTGGGCCCCCTCAGATTATGGCTGCAGAGGGCTCTTAGTGTCTAGATGGCTGGGCACTGTGACCAAATCCTGGGGAACCAGTTCCCTAGGTGGCCCTTCTTGAGCAGTGTGCTATGGGATCCTCTTCATGAAGCAAAGTCTTCCAAAAGAGTTTATCTTTACTCTTTTACACCTTTAAACCAGCGAAGGGTGGGGACTTGCTGATTCTTTAAATACCTTCAAGGAATCCTTCCTATTGTCCTGATGAAAAGCATGTGGCTTCTTTTTAATGCCAATCTTTTCAGCAACCATTCTCTCCAAGGCCCCAACTTTAAAAATGCTCTGATCACCAGCAAAATTTTTCAGAAAGCTGTGCTTTTTGGTCCTGATTCTCCCAGTATATATAGCTAAAAGCAGCCAACAGTATTAGTTTCACAGCCTGAATATTGGGCTGTCTTGAAATGTCCAGATAAATTAGTTTACCACTCTTAATCTCAGTCTCTCATATAGTCTCAGAACATGGATAAAATGTAGACAAATTTTCTGTCAGAGTATAATACACATGGCCTTGAGTCCAAGTGCCAGTAGAGTCTTTGTTTCTGACTGCAACCTCCTGAGCCTGGCCTTTACTGACTGCATTTCTTTCAGCATTCTGGTCTTCTGACATCTGACCTGCCTCTCCTATCAATCTTTGCTTACTCTGCTTACAGCGTTCTACAAGTTCTCTAGTTAGCATCCCCAAACTTTTCCAAACCCCTTCTGAAAGCTATGTCCAAAGAACTACATGGTCAGGTACAGTCACAGCAATGATCCCGCTCTTGGCACCAAAATCTATCTTAGGGTTCACTAGAGGAACAGAATCAGTTTATTCAGAAGTGAAGGAGTCCGTTGGCTGTCTGCAGAATCAGAGGCAGAAGAATTCAAAATGGCCATTTGTGTGCTGGAGAGGCAGAGGATCCAGTACCAGCCGAAGAATGAAGGTCTTGTAGCTCACTGTAGTCACTGGTGAGAGACTATGTTGGAAGACTAAAGAGTCTACTTTCGAAGGCTGAAGAAACTGGAGACCAATGACCAAAGGCAACAATGAAGACTGGAGCTCCTCTGAAAAAAGGGAAACCATTCCTTATTTTCCTTTTTTATTTTGTCCAAGCTACAAGCCTATAGGTTGATGCCATCCATATTGGGAGGTTATCTTTCCCTTCAATTTTCCAGTCTACATGTCAGTCGTCCACAGACACACCCAGAATTTACTCAAATTAAGATGACATATCAAGGGGGCTGGGGATTTAGCTCAGCGGTTAAAGTGTTTGCCTTCCAAGCACAAGGACCTGAGTTCGATCCCCAGCACCAAAAAAAAAAAAAACAAAAACAAAAAAAAACAAAAAACAAACAAACAAAAAAGATGACATATCACAATTAATGATCTGACTATTTATAGGAATTATCTAGGAAAGTCACCTGCCCAGAAAATTTGGGAACCCAGGAAAAAGTTGTAAAATAAAAATTTAGGAAGATAAATATGCTGTTTTAATAGCTAGACATAAAACAATTTTACTTAAAGTTGATGAGTCAGATGAGAGGTATAAATACACTTAACAGTACAAAGGAAAACTCTAAGATTGATACTGTAATGGACAGAAATTAGGTCAAGTTCTTGTTTCAACAATAAAATCCATACTACCTAGTTTAGGCAGAAAGGCGCTTATTAAGTAGCTTGTATAAGCATCAGAAAGACTGGAAGAACAGGCTCAAGGCTGAACTTCTAGTAAAAACTCTTGGAAGCACACAGTGGAGCTGGCCTGGTGAGATCGCTGTTACCATACCCAGCAGGATGGTTCCTTTACACCACAGTCCTGATCCCTGTACAACATGCTCTTCCCCAAGATAGCCTCATGGCTACCTCCCTGGGATTGGTTGTTGGTATTCCCTGCCTGTTAGTATGCCATGCCAGATGGTATTCCCTGCCTGCATCTCAGGCCAGGCCTCCAGTTGGATGCTTCTTTCTGTCTGAAGTGGATTCAGTTGGGTTTTTCGCACATTGTTGAGTCCCACTGTGTTGGAGGTTCTGTGTCCCAAAGTCAGCCTGTACTTTGCCCACAGGAAGCTATCCTGAAGGGGAAAAGCCTGAAGGGTAAGAGCTTGCTCCAAAGGTAAAGACAGTACTCACAAAGACAATCAGTATAGAAAGCCTGGCATTCATGATTTCACTCTCACAGGGGTCCTCATGAGGAACCCTGACTCTCCTTCATGTACATACTTTTTTTTTTTTTAACAGAGTGTAAGGAATATTCTCTACTCTTTTAGTCTCAACATACATATAAAGCTCATGTTGGCTCAGACTGACAGCAAATATATATGAAGGAAAAGCTCTGAGAAGTTTTATAATTGACTCCCAAGTCTAGAGCTTTGCAGAGACTGAAAGCAAAAGCTGCAGTTCATTCATTAATTTCACAAATACTTATTAAGCACCTCCCAGGTGCCAGAGATTGTTTTAGATATTGGAGAGAATATGCAAATACACAGTGTCATGTCTTTAATGGAGTGTGTCATGGTCTTTGAAGTGCTTGAAAGTCAAGGTTTTGTGGTCTACCTTGTCACTTTGATGTACCTATAGCATTGGTCCTCTTTTTCCAAGGAACATGTGGATACTGAGGGGAATGAAAGGTGGGAAATAGATGTTTGAGACCACAAAATAAAATCATCTTTCAAAAAAATTTATTTGTTCAAACAATGATTGCAAATTCCAAAACTTACAGGGGGCAGGTAGGTAACCTAAATGAACGAACGATATGACAATAGTCAGGGTCCTCTAGAGAAACAGAACCAACAGGGTGTGTGTGTGTGTGTGTGTGTGTGTGTATGTGCGTGTGTGTCTGTGTGTGACAGAGACAGAGCCAGGGAGAGACAGAGAGAGACAGAGAGGTTGAGAGAGGGAGACTTATTTTAAAGAATTGGCTTAATTGGAGTCCAGAATCAGATGGTATACGGTGATAGGTTGGAGGATCAGGGAAGAATTGCGATTGAGTCTAAAGGCAGTCTGCTGGAATAATGCCTTTTTGCTTTGGGGAAAATCAGTCTTTGTTTTATTAAGCTTTCAACTGATTGGAGGAAGCCCACTCTCACACCATGAGGGTAATCTGGTTTACTCAGAGGCTGCCAATTTAAATGTTAATCTCATTCAGAAAACACCTACACTGTGAACATCCAGGATAGTGTTTGACTAACTATCTGGGCACGGTGGTCCACCCAAGTTGTCACATAAAATTAACCATCATGGAGGGATATGACAGTCTGGAGTGGAGGAACTGCGGCCAGCTACGGACCTCTTGTCCCTCCCAGGATATGAAAAGAAAAAGAAAAACAAAAAACACCCACACATTGAAACTAAGACAAAATCGAAGCAAAAAACAAATTTTGAAATTAAATTTGGCCACAGACTCCCAGAGCCTTCCTAACGTCCTCGGAGGCTCAGTATTTAAATATGTCAGGGTCCTCAGCCTCTGCTTCACATTGCCCGTTGCTGCCCACTGGCCCCATCTAACTCCTGGCTTAATACTTCTTCTCTGTTGAAGCAATTGAGTGTTTTTTCTCCAAGGACTAGGAGCACCATTTTCTGGGGAAGAAAGGCAGACATCCCCCTGACTGTGTACAAAGTTGATGCGTGTGCAGACCCCATCTCCTAATCCAAAGGGAAATGCTGAGAGTGCCATGCACTCTACTCTTCAGGGAATTAATTTGATTCAAAGGCTAGTATCCATAGTGAGCATTTGAAAACATTTATTATTTAATAGATTCAAATATATTTGTGGTCATATGGACCAGTCTTTTGATGCCAGCCAAGACAAATGGTGGCCCCAGTTAACTGTTGATGTCATCCTCTTTTATAGAAGGCTCCTTAGTGTGTTCCTCCTTTCCCCAAATCTGCGCACCACATTAATGCACTCCCCAGAGAGATTATTTTTAGTCATCAAATTCCTTAACATGTTGGTGATGAATTTCTGCTAGAGATTTTTTTTTTGCATTAAAAAAAATCAAATCACAGCATGAATTTCATGTGGGAACCACGTGTCTAAGAAAGTAATTATTTCGAACCCAAGGGCATAACCAACCATAACTACAGTGAACCCAGTTTATGGTTCTGCCATGCTTGCTAGTAAAGCACTGCATTCCTAACAAACTCATGTGCTGTTTGCTGTGGACTGGCCCCAGTCTTGTAAATGTCTCCCTGAATGACTCTGGACCTGAAATGCGGAGAGCAGGAATGGGTAAATCTGTCAATTTTGAGATCATGAAATACAGATGTAAACAAATAGAACTATAGAACAGTTTTGAGAAATCTGCTAAATGTAACTGTATTAGTCAGTATTCTCTAGAGAAACAGATACAATGGTAGATATATGAATATTTAAGAGCTTACACTTTGGCTTCCTCGGGCTTCTTACAAGTCAGGTGTGGAAGCGTGCAGAGGGTCCGTCTGCAAGCTGGAGATCCGGAGGGCCCAGCCGAAGGTCTAGAGGCCCAAAGGGTCCAGGTGAAGGTTTGGAGGCCTGAAGGATCCAGGCGAAGGTCTGAAGGGTCCAGGCGAAGGTCTAGAGGTCCGAAGTATCCAGGTGAAGGTCTGGAGCTCCTCCAAAGGAAGCAAAACCGATCCAAAGAAACTGGCCGGCTATATCCCTCTTCATTTCCCCTTTATACCATCTAGAGAATGGGCCGCCCTAGGGTGGATCTTCTACACCCCAGGGTGTAGAATTGCTAAACCAATTTAGTTAAGCTTCTCTTACAAGTTAACACAATCAATCAACCATCACAGTAACAATGCTCATTGTTGTTATGAAAGGAAATTAGATTGCAAGTTCTTTCAAGGAATGGAAGTAGTTTATCCCTACTACCTACAGGTGCTTTAACCTTATGAAGAAAAAAAAAACACCCCAATGTCTACTCTTGCTGTCATATAATAAGTCATTTTTTTAAAATTTAATTTTTATCTTGCAAATTGGGATTGAACTCAGGGCCTTTTCACTGAGTTACGTCTCCATTGAAGTACGTCTATATCCCTTTTGAAAATTTTTTTGAGATAGGGTGTCTCAAAGTCATTAAATAGCTCAGGGTAGGCTCAAACTTGTGCTCCTCCTGCCTCAGCCTCCCAGACTGCTGGGATTACAGGTGAGCACCATCATGCCCAGCTAATAAGTAATTGTCGAAGGAAGGCAGAGATGAACAGTTATGCCCCTCAGTGAGTAATTCAGCTCATTGGGTGCATAACTCAATGGCTTTTTTTTTATATTTGTGCTTACCCATACCCATTTGGTTAAATATTGGCTTTCTCAGAAAAAGTCTTAGAACTGAGTCAGAAGACGTGGATCTTGATTTAGACTTTTGTCTGTCTGACCTTGAATATGTCACCATATGCCTCTTAGATTCACTGCATTCTGTATAAATCATATCTGAAATATAATAAGCCCATGAACTGTCTGAGAACATATTCTCAACATATTAGAGAGGATACCTGTGAGAATGAAGATTGTTAAAAATAGCACCATAAAAAAGGAGTGGGGCATTATCAAAAACCAATGATGAGAGTGTGGTAGAAACACCTCCAGCCTAATGACAAACAGCAAAAGCTGCCGTCCTTCACGCCCTTGTGGTTGAAATTGTTTCTTATCCTACTTGCTCTCATGGGGCTTCTTATTTCCAAATCATTCTTTGGGAGTTTATGGCTTTTCTTATACTCTGTGCAGCAATATCATAGATAAAGCTTAGAGTTTTGTTTTTTAGATATTTCCTAGTCAAATTAAGTATTTAATGTGAATATGATGAGTTTTTAAACTTGATCCAAATGAATGTTATCTCTTCCAGAGTAGTCATGGATTTGAGCAGTTCTGCCAATGTTGGAAATGTTTTGGAACTCTGTGTATGTGCGAGTGTGTGTGCATGTGTGTGTGTGAGAGAGAGAGACAGAGAGAGAAAGAAAGAGGTGTGCTTATGGATCAGCCAGATTTTGTATTTTAAAATCTAGCCCTAGGCTATCTGTTCACCGCGTGCTTCTCCAACCTCAGCCCAGTCCGCTCTCCCCACCTTGACTGAAGGGTTCCAGGTGCTCCAGCCTTCTTTTGGATATGTCAGTGCCTGCGATCATTCCCTCTTGGTTCCTTTGTGTCCCTTTGTCTGAGATGCTCTTTGTCCCTTTGTCTGAGATGCTCTTTGTCTGGTCTTTCTTCTCAGGGTAGGCTCCTTCTTGTTCAGGTCACACTTAAACGTCACATCCTTAGCGATGCTTTCTCTGATAGTCCGAACTAAAGAGCCATCTGATGATTGTGCCTTGATGCTTTTGCTTCTTTCTGTAGTCATCACTGTCAGAAAGCATCTTGTTTATTCACTGTAGCCCCATCTTGAACAAAAGTTGCTAATCGTGCCTGGAAACGTGCCTGCCACATAGTGGATACTTAAAGAACGTTTGTTGAATAAATTGAAGAACATGATTAATTTAGAACTCTGCACCTGAGGACCAAAAAAACAACACAAATACAGGAAAGTACTGTAGATTCTCATTTGTTAATTTGTTTATTCTCTTACGTGACTTCACCATTTACTTTTCATCACGTCTGCCTTTTTTTTTTCTTTGTTTGCTTTTTTATTTTTGGGGGGATGGTACTGGGGATCAAACTAAGGGCCTTGCACTTGCTAGGTGAGCGTTCTACCACTGAGCTAAATCCCCAACCCCTTTTATTCATTTTGCATTGCTGGGGATCAACCCCGGGGCCTCATACATGGTAGGTGAGCGCTCTACCTCTGAACTGTATTTCCAGCCTGATACATGCTTCTTCATAAGTAGAGCTGTGCTACTAAGTTCTGAGCGTCCAAAAAGTAAACACTATATTTCTAATTTTTCATGTCCCTTGGGGGACTTATCACAAAACTTTAATATTCTGAGTACTAGATCTATTTTGTTATCAGATTAAACTGGATCTGAATGGTATCAATAGTGTGTGTGTGTGTGTGTATTAGAAAGAATGAGAGCAAGACAAAGGACACATTTGTATGGGCCTATGTGAGTACATTTTTTTTTAACCAATGGTTTTTAGACTGCTTTTGAGAGCCTGCTCACATTTAGAAAATGTAAATTTTGATAGAGATCAAATTTCTGGGCCATGTTGACAAAATAGCCTAAATTCTACAGGACATAAAACAATTTGGACAAAAATATGATGAGATCATGTACTTAAAACGGTACATACATATTTTACACAATACTCTGTTCTTTTCACATGAAGAACAATGGCATAAAGGGGTTTATGTGATTAAGGCCACAGAAACCAGGTTTACCCCAATATTTAACTGGAGTAGGTAGAAGAGACAGATTAAACTCTTTGTGCATCAGCCCCATGTCCTGTTGATTTTTCTCTGCAATGACCAGACAGCACGTAACACACAGGGAACCCTCAACAAAAGCTTGCTAAATGATGGGTTAAATGAAAAAAATAGAGAAATGAAAAGTAATGAGATTGATTCTTCTATATGACTCATAAATTGGCTCAGAAGAAACTCAATAGAAGAGCTTTGAAAATGCAGCATCGTTGACCTAACTGTGTGGTCACATTTAGCTGTAGAGTGGCATTGCTATCCATCAAGTCACCATCTTCCAGCCTCTCAGGCTACAAATTTTAGAAGCTTACATGACTCATCGCTGTACTTCCCTTTCCCATCTAAGCAGTCATTAAAGTCCTGCCAGATTTACCTCAAGAATATTCTATCCCCCGCTGCCTTATTGTCTAATTTCTAGACGACAGTCACCAGTCTCTTTCCCTTTGCAATCAACCCTCCCCCCAAAATGTTTTTCCTGTAACCAACATATTAAACAAGCTGGGTTTGGCAGGATTCAAGCAGAAAGTAACTTGTTCTATCTTATGCCTGTCTCTTCCTTTAAAACTGTCCTCTCAAACATTTCTTTCCTAGTCAAGATTTTCTAGGCACCTTCAGATAATAAAATGTTCAGTCATTCAGAGCATGGTGGCTGAGGCTCCCACACAGGAGGCTGAGGTAGGAGGGTCACAAGTTTGAGGCCATCCTGGGCACCTTGGCAGGACCCAGTTTCAAAATCTGAAAATAAAAAGGGCTGGGGACGTAGCTCAGTCCTTGCTGGGTTCAACCCTAAATTTCTCACTCTTTCTTCCAGTAGTGTAGGCTATGTCAGACTTACAAATGTAAGGCAAAGAAGTGGATTATGGTCATTTTCTTCTGTCTGTTTCATCTACTTGACCTAGCTGGGTCTAGGAGATATGAAATTAGAGAAAAAGGAGCCAGGATTTCAGTTGTTCTTGTAGTTGTAACCACAAAGCCCGTGGTGACTAGTGGATCTAATGTGTATTTCTCCAGTGAGGTGCTTTGAGGATCTGTTTAGAGCCTTCTTCCCTTGGACCTCCTATTATAACATTCTCTTGCCTAGACAGTTTCCGTCAGCTAGGCTTTTACCCTCCCTTCCCTGCTTACCCTGATTCCAGCAAACCATCCCTGTAGGGTTTCCTACATTGGCTCTTCTAGAAGAATTTCTGTTGTCCAGCTTTTTCACGTTTACGTGACATGAGCTCCCTCGCTTTCTCCAAGTGCAGCTTATTGTTCCTGGTCCCCACTAGCTTTCTCAGGGTCTGAGAGACCTCTAGCCAGCCTTTTACTGAAGACATTCTGATGAGATCCAAGGGCAGCCTCTGGGGCCCTTCTCTTGGCCTTCTCTTCTGAAGTCTGAGGTGTGTTCAGGTCTAGCCATGGCAGCACTGGCTCTAGACTACTCTCTTTGCAAGTCCTGCCTGCAGAGTCTTGTACTTCACTTCAGATTTGGAGGTGGGAGGGGGCAGGCAGAGGGACTTCACCCTGTTCTCAGCTTCGGAGCCCCAGCCAGAACTCTGAGAAAAGAAGAAGCCTATTTTAACATGCTGCTGCATTCCTTTAAAAACATCAGATACTGTTTTGTTTTAATGAACTGTTCCAAGTTTACAATGCTTGGTTTTTGAAGTTTAGACCCAGAGGAGGCATGGAAGTGGATCCCTGGATCCCCATCATTTCGCAAATGAGAAACCAAAGCCCAGGGAAGTTAACTGACTTTTGGGAGATCACACAGCTACTAATGACTGGACAGGACTCACTCCTAGAGGTTTGTCCTCCAAATCTTATGTTCTTCCTACCGTATTATTCTGTCTGAACTATTGCTCTTTAAAGAGGACAGAAATGTTTGTTCCTAAAATAAAGCTTCTTGTAGGATAAGGATCAAATGAAAATAATATAGAAGTTTAATGATTTTCAAAAAGTCTATGAAATTAATGCTGAGATTATGGATTTTAATTTTTGGCTTATCTGTATTTTAAAATTTTTTCTATTGTTATACATTTTGTCATAAGGAAACAAAATGCTTTAAATTATTATTTTTTAGTTGTATGTTATAGGAACAAATTCCATACATATGTTTGATCTCCAGCACCACAAAATCATACTAACTCCATATAAATGAAAACTTTATTTCTACAGTGTTTGCAAAGTCCACTGGAGAATAAGTCCTGGCTCTAGTTGACTACTTAATCTTGAATTGGTCACTTGATCTCTTTGGGACTCTTTTCTCAAATGTAGCGTGAGAATATACAAACTCTGAACTATTTTCCAATTCTGAAAATAAAAATTGTTTCTTAGAAGCCGGCGAATGAGCTAGGGATGTAGCTCAGTGGCAGAGCACTTGCCTAGCATGCTCAAAGCCCTGGTTTAATCCCCAGCACCATGAATGTGGTGGGGGAGGACTTGTGAGGACCGATTAGAGGAACTTATATAAAAAGTCTTAACACATAAATATTCATGTAAACTTACGACAAAAAAGATCATGTGTTCCCATCATTTTCTAACATGAACCTCTTACCAGTTTATCCAAGCAAAGCACTTCTAAGTCTGTATTTATGGTCCAGGCCTCCACTTCTCCTCCAAACCCACTCCCCGTGTAAAGTTCTACCAACTGCTTGAGGCCTCATTATGTCCCTTCCGCTTCCTATAGACTGAGCCTACTGTATACACTGAGCTAAAAATTTGGTCCTGTTCTGTGCCGCACACTGTCATTTTTGTGTATTTCCATTTTCTTCTCCGATGAGTAGTCTGTAGACCGCAGCCACACTTACTGCCTCTGTTCGCTGTACTCTTATTTACCACAGCCTGAGCATGTAGGGGAGCCCCATACACACTGGTCAGTAAGAAGGATCTGTTGGAAGGAGGGTGTAAAATGTTCAATTAGGGACTTGGGATCTGTGGAGTCCCCTGTTGTTCCTGGAGCAGAGTGCCCTTGACAGCCAATCTGGTGTCTAGAAGACAATGAAATCGATTCCTTTGCCTCCGGCTCTCTTTGGGTCTCTGTCTAACCTGGCGTTGGGCAAGGCTGACTCTGGATTGCTTTCCTGTTGCTGTTGCTTCCTGGAATTGGACCCATAGTTTGAACCTCTTCTGGAAAAAGGATCATGAGTCTCTCCTTACACGCTGGCTCTAGGCCACCTTCCCTGGGCCAGGGTAAGGCTGCAGAGTCGGCCAGAGCACCAACTATCTGGGGTGTGCGCTGGGCCTCTCGGCTGAGAAGGCCACTGTCAGCTCTGCTGATTTTCCTTCTCCCCAGAATCTGGGAGAAAGGAGGAAGAGCTACCTCTCTGTCTGCCCCATTTGGTTTTTACTTCCATTCTGGCCTCCTCCTCTCCCCACTTCTCCGTCCCCATTCTCCTCTTCCTGGCCACTGTCCCTGGCAATCTTTCTGACTTCCAGCCTTCCTTATCACACCCCTGTTTTTCATCCCCTCTTCTTTCTCACCCAGACCCAGATCTCACCCTGTCACCCTTTCTTTCTAATTCTGCTGTCTTGTCTCCTGTCCCCAGAGCAGACAGAGGACAAGGAGGTGACTGCCACTCTTGTGGCCCAGGCAGGGAGCTAGGGTGATGTCCATACATTTTTGTTCTCATTGTAAGAGCTAAATATAGTCATTATTTTAAGATGAGAGACAGAAATCTTGCAATGGCTTGCTGCTCAGAAGCTGATGTAGTGTCACCTCCTGCCCTGTCATCAGAACTGGCCTGGAGGTGGTGGGGGTGCTGGTGTCAGTTTGCAATGTTAGGGAGCAGTCAAAGCCCCCCAAAGTAGGCCACACATGCTACGCTGCACAGTTCTTAGCTCTCCCACCAGCCTTCCCGAGCACACTGCCTCAAGTCACACATCCAAAGTGAAATGTGGGTGTTTTAATCACTGAAGAGAATCCTTAATACTGCTCCTTCAGCACATAGCTGTCTCTGCTGTGCCAGGAACCGCGGGGAGCCTATTGCTTCCCATCCTGAACTGGATCCAGAAGCGTTAGGTGAGGCTCAGTACAATTTTCAGTTGTTATCATATGAGGCCCTTAGAGACACTTCTCAATTCTAGCAATTAGCCACATAGGGGTCAACCAAGTGTTCTCAGCTCTAATTAACAGCTGTGTTGAATCTGGGACACATACAATTCCTCTGGGCATACACTCTTCAAACAGAAACAAAACCAGAATATCAAGCTTTTCCCTCCTTGTAGGAGACTGCAGAGTCTGAAAATTATTGCTGATTATATTCTTAATAAAAATACAAGGAGTGGCTTCTGGATGGAATGTATAGACAAAAATATAATCTCAGCTCTGCTATGAAATCATCCACTGAGGCTCAGGCGGCTCACAGAGTGCTGGGGGAATTAGGTGCCTCCGAGCTCCGCGCCCAGGGCCCAGCTACACCCAGCAGGCTACATGATATCATCGCCACACAAATCAAAGGCTTCTCTCTGGCTTCAAAAGGGAAAGGAAAAGGAACAGGATACTTTGTGCTGGGAGTCCTGCACTGAGCGGGAACTATGCTGATGCCTGTTCAAGTTGTTCCCTGGGTATTCTGGCTTCTTGCCCTGCCTGACAGCTGCAGGGGTTCTGTAAGAAATCGGAGGGAGAATTTCCTTTGCAGCCATGACTGCGAACCCAGGATCAAGAGCTTTGCAGACAGAAAAGACATTACCCTTCAACTATCCCAAGTTGTTTATTAGGCTCAACAAGCAGCCGGCAAAAAGCAGGACAGCTGGCCAGCCAGCTCTGGACGGAGAAAATGTATTTCACTGTGAAACCAGTCAGTTGAATTTTTCTTCCTTAACCAAGAGCAATGCACAGAAGCATTTAAAAATAAGTAGATTTTAACACTGGAATATTTCAAGTGAATATCAGTGTATAGAACAATACCTATGGCCCAAATCAGCAAATGTTAACTTCATGCTACATTTGCTTCACATCCTTTTCTATATAGTACACATGTACACATTTGAAATGTTCTTCTGGTCCCCACTCCCACCCTTAGATGGGTGAGAATCTTCCTGCTCGACTAAGGGTGTTTATTCTTACTACACATGGGTGCATCCACAAGCAATAACATTGTTCTCTCTGTTTTTGAAATGCATGTAATGGCATTAATCTATACCTCTCCTTTTATTTCTCTCAATATGTTTCAGAATCAACCACATTAATACAAGCAAATCTGCCACATTCATTCAAACTTCAGAAAGGTATTTTAAAACCATTTCATAATTGATTATGTCATTTAGCTGGGGTGGAGATAGAAACCACCAACATTGCTGCAATGAATGGTTTTGTATATGTCTCTTAGGGGCATATGTGAGAGTTTTTTCTTCTTACAGGGCAATAGTTCTCAAAGCTTTGTGCTTGGGATTCTTTTACACTGTTAAAATTATTAAGGACCCTAAATAACTTTGGTTTATGTGGATTATATCTATTGTTATTGACGGTGTTCAAAATTGAAACTAAGAAATTTTAAAATATTTATTTACTTTAAAAATAATAAGCCATTAGATTTTGAACACAAATAACATTTTTAATGAAAAATAACTCTATACTACTACAGGAGAGAGAAGAGAAGAGGAGGAGAGAAGCACAGTTTTGCATTTTTCCAAGTCTTTGATGTATCTGTTTCAGTAGAATTCAGCTGATTCACATATCTGCTTCTGCATCCAATCTGCTGCACTATGTTGTCTGGTTGAAGTCTATGAAAAAACAGAGCAGATACATAGTTGTAAGAGGGAGGGGTATTCTAATAGTCTCAGATCATTTTGGATATTCTTTCTTAAAAAAAGAAACTAGAAGTGAAGAAGTAATACTTTCTTAAAGGTTATTTGCTATGCAGAATCTGAAATCATATCAATGTACTAATACTCCGTTATTCAAAACTCATTGGTCTTCCTTGGTCATCAAGCATTAGTTCAGTAAATTATGCATGTCTTATGAACATTGACAGATTTCATTATGCAATATCAAAAATGCACATTTATCTATATCACTGATTTAATCATCAAAGTTTTTAAGAATTGGGAAACTGTGAAGTTAATGGTAGTGGGCATAAGGTTTCCAAAATTCTAATTTTTGCTTGAGAGTTCAACATTTATCATTGGCAACAGATGAAGTCAGTATTCTTCCTTGAAGTGACAGGCTCACTTAGTTCATTTTTTGAGAGATGCCTGACAGTTCCCAAGTCTGAATAACCATGGTCCATCAGTCTTTCTTTCAAGGGCAAATGGAGTCTCATGAAAAAAGCGACCAGTTCAGCTCATAGCATGAAACAATGCACAAGTGTTTTTCCTTGAGAGAACAACCATCATGCCTTGGTGTGCAGAAGTGCTTCCTTTTTTTCTCTCTTTTTTTTTTTTTTTGGTATTGGGGATCAAACTCAGGGCCTTGTGCTTGTGAGACAGGCACTCTAACCACTGAGCTAAATCCCCAGCTAGAAGTAGTTTCTGCATATTTCCCATTTAGCTACACAGAATATTGATATTAGAAAGACATGTAGTCAAGACATATTCTGAAATGTAATAAAATTCATCAATAATTTTATTGCTTCAACTGTAAAATTGAGTAAAATTAAAGTGTTAGCATTATTTTTTATTTTGAATTTATAACAGTAAAGAATACAATAATGACTAGAACAGTTTGGAACCACAGTCTCGATGTGTCCTAAAGCATCAGTATCACAATTTCTTTTTCACTGGAAGAATACTGTCTTACTTACTTTCCTTGTTGCTGGGACAAAATACCTGACACCCAAAGTTAAAGGAGGAAAGGTCTATTTAGCTCACAGTTTTTGGTAGTTTCAGACCATAGCTGGCTGGCTCCAAGGCAGGGTGGGCTGGCAGAGGAAAAACAGTTCATAGAGGGCAGAAGGCAGCAAAAGCAAGCAAGTAGCCAACTACAAGCGAGCATAACAGCTTCTTTCTGCCCATTTTATATTCTAGTTTAGGGCAGGTGCTAAACCAACCAGCATCCTTAATCCTATCATTGCACCATGAATCAATCACAGCATCACACAGTCTAGATCCACCCACCTCCAAAAAGCCCTACCTTTGACTGCATGAGGCTTTGGGTGTCATCCAAGTACAAGCCATAACAAATACATACAAAAAACACATTGATCCAGGTGTAATGTCAGCACTGTGGGAGGCTAAGGCAGAAGAATTGCAAGTTCAAGCACAGCATCTTAGTGAGATCATGTCTCAAAAATGAAAAAATATAAAAGGGCTGGGAGGCTGGGTATGGTGGTACATGCCTGTCATCCCAGCCCTTGGAAGGCTGAGGCAGGAAGATCACCAAGATCAAAGCCAGTCTGGGCTACATAACAAATTCAAGGCCAGCCTAGACTACACAGTGAGATCCTGTCTTTAAAAAAAAAAAAAAAAAAGGTGCATTGGTGGGGGCTGGGAATGCAGCTCAGTATGAAGGACTTGGGTTCAATCTCTAGTACTGCAAAACAAAAACACAAACACATTGAAACAGGCAAATAATATAGAGTGGAATTGTTGGGGCTTGGAAGATGCACATCTACAGTTTTATTTGATAGTATTGAATTGCTTTTCAAAGAAATTATACCTTTAGACATCTGACAGCAGTGTATGAGAGTTCCTGTTTATTCATAAGATGGCCAACATGGAACTTATCTTTTAACTGAGCATTTGTGTCTTGATACAGACACTTAAAACTTTAACTGTACAAATTAATTTCTATGGTGAATAGAATCTTTTATTAACTACACTTTTCATTTAGATGTTCTTGCTAATAATAAAGCCGTCAAATTTTTTATTTTATATTCTTTAGAAACCTTATAGAACTTCTTTATTAGTTCTTATAGTAGATTATCTTGAATTTTTCTATCTAGACAATCATATAATTTATAAATAAAGCCAGTTTTGTTGGAGAGTTGTGGTTTCTGGTCTGCAGTGCAAGATTAGATATCATCAACCCTGTCCATGAAAGAAAAAAAAATGGACAAACTAAAAATCAAAAATTGTTTTTAATGTCCACCAGAGAGCTGAGGTCACACAGCAAACCAACATCCCCTCCATTGAAAAGATAGCAAGACTGATCCAGAGAACCACAGTTTACCACAGCATAAGTTTAGGAGCAGAAACCTTCATGGAGCCTGTACTGGGAAAAGCTAGGCTGTAACTGGAGCTGCTGTGTCCTCAGTGTGGACATGTCTGAGAGTTGCAGACGCCCTAGGAGGGTCCAGTCTCAGTGTGGGAGCGTTCCCTACACTTTCATGGGTTTTACATCCTTGTGGTGAATCCTGGAGAAAAATCCCTCAGCTTCTGGCAGGGAGAGACAGAAAGTAACCATTTTGAAATATGCCCCAGAACATTCTGTTTTCTCAATATGGCCTGCCCTCAAGAGAAACTATTTTACTAGAGCCTGACTGGTATTTTGTCAAAGCCTGACTGGTATTTCATCAAAACTGGAATACCCAATTCTGGCCCCCACTATCTTTGCACATGGGGGAAGGGACACATAGAACTCCAGGGCCCTCTAGCCTTCCTGTCTCACCTAAAAGGGGATAAGGGGACAAAACCAATCCAAACCAAACCTGAGCATCACTTGCAAAGGTGACAGCTCAGAGCCACAGGCTCACTGGAAGGCTGAGAACTGATAACAGGTCTAATAAAGAACCCCCCCAGTCCATATGGGACCACCGAATAAGTTGGGCCCTCCAAATGAGTTTGTCCCCCTTCTAACAACAGGGAATACAATTGAAAGAATCGTGTCTCAGACATTGCATAAGAAAACCTATTTTAGGGAAACCTAAAGCAAATAAAAGAGACAGAAATAAGGACAACGGAGGAAATTTTAGCTTACGACACCTACAGCTACATCAAACAATAAATACAGCATAACTCTCAACCAGAAAAATATAAAACCTCACACTGAAGTTCTATTTACCTTAGCCCCTTTTTGCAGAACTAAGGATTGAACCCAGGGCCTCATTCCTACTAAGCAAGTTGCTCTACCACTGAGCTGTATCCCTAGAGATCCTGCCCTTTTTAAAAATTTTGAGACAGGGTTTCACCAGGTTGCCCAAACTGACCTCAAATTTTTGATCTGCCTGCCTCAGGCTCCCAGGTAGGTGCATTTACAGACTTGTGCTCCTGCACCTAGCTCCCTCAGTTCCTTTTATCCAGTATGTCATTTCTAGCTCTCAAGCAGAAATTACAAGACATAGTAAAAAATAGAGTTCAAAGAGACAGCACAAGCATCAAAACCAGACTCAGATATAGGAGAGGGGTGGTAATTATCAAACTGAGAATTTAAAACAGCTACGATTCACATGCTATCATAGTTTTGTTTTTCTAATTCGTACATGTTTTATTTGTTTCTTGCACAGGACCTCCAGTACAATGTTAAGCAGAAGAAGTGGTAATAGTTACCATTTCTCTTCTTGTTAGCAGGGTTCTGGGGTGCTGGGGCTCCTTTTAGAGATTCTTTCTAGATTCTCGTTGTCCTAAACAAAGAATTGGTCAAGACATGTGGAAAAGTTAGTGAGGTTTTACAATTATTAAAGGTAAGAAAGGAAGAACACTCCACAGAGTGATCGTAGGCCAATTAAAAGTAGGAAAAGAAGTACACTCTTCAGAGCACAGAGTGGGCCACTGAGAAAGAGGATCACAGTGTCCATGAGTTTAATGGGGGGCATCTTTTATATTTCCTGGCTCCTCAAGCTAAGGTCAGATCGAGGCTGTCCTATCCAAACCCTGCTTGAGTTCTCCCAAGAAGAACTGAAAATAGTACTTTCTGATTGGTCCCAAGTGCAGGACTTGGTAGTATGTGTCCTGGGCCTCTGTGATTGACAAGTCACACCCACTTCCTCAGCCGAATAACCATACCCTAATCTCCCACCTCACTCTGAATTTAAAAATGTTTCTAATACTTCACTATTGAATATCCTGTTTGTTGCAGATTTTTGGTAGATATACTTCTTCAGGTTAGGAGAGTCTTCTCTTTCTAGAGGGCTAAGAGTTTTGTGTTTTTTAAAATCATGAATGGTTGTTAAATTTTACTGAATAATTTTCCCAGATCCTCTTAAATGGTCGCATAGTTTTCCTCCTTTCATGTATTAATGTGTTGAAATAAAATGGCAGATTTTTTCTTATTATAATTTGTCATTGTATTAGTATAATAAACCTAAATTGGTCATGATTTTAAAAAACCACGTCCCTAGATTTGAATTGCTATTATTTTGTTCAGGATCTTCTTACATTTATACTTTTAGCCAAGATTGATTTATATTTTCTTTTCTCATAAGTCATTGTTTGGTTTTGATATCAAGAATACTCTAGCCTCATAAAACAAACTTTCCATTTATGAGTTCATTTTCTGGAAATGAACTTGCCTATAAAATCACAAGAACTTCATGTTTTCTTGTGATAGATTTAATTATTATTCCATTCCTTTTATGATTATAAGCCTGGTATATTTTTACTTCTCAAGTTAAATATTATAATATATATATTTTAAAATCCTTGTCACCTGTATTCAAATTTATTGACTCTAGTTTGGTCAAACTATTTATTGTTGTAGTTATAGTTAAGTCTTTATTTCATTTCCAACATTATTTGTACTCTTTTTCCTTTGGATCAGCCTTAGCAGAAATTTGTCTACAGTATTTATTGAATATCATCAATTATAAAATATTTTAGTGACATTAAAATATGAAAAAGTGTCTAAAAGTAGATAAAATATGGTACTTTCTTAGTCTCTTCAAAGGACTAGTGTTCTTAGGTTTGTTTATATGTAATGAATTTCTGCTGTTATCTTTATTATTCCTTCCTTGTGCTTTATTTCTATTATTCATTTTCTAGTGTCTAGATTGAGAAATTACCAATTAATCTCATTTTCATTAAAAATATATATGCATGTGCGGCAGTGGATTTTCTTTCTGTGTTATTTGTACTGTAAGTTTGATATGCAATATTTTCATTGCCATTCATTTTTTATGTTTTTGATACACATTACATTACCATCGTGTTTTAGTTACTTTTCTCTCGTTGTTGGGACAGAATACCCGACACCCAAAGTTAGGGGGAGAAAGGTTTATTAGCTCACAGTCTGCAGAGGTTTCAGTCATTAATCCGCTGGATCCGAGGCAGGCGGCAGCGTGGCAGACCGGCGGCCGGCCGCAAAGTAAAGTGAGGAAAATGCAAGGAATGTATGCAAATCAGCAATGCAAACAAGCAGCTAATTAGCCTCTTCCTATATCTTTATCTAGGCTACCTGCCCCCAGGGCGGTCCGCACTCTGGCCCCCAATTTCAGTCTCACATCCTTTTGATCCCAGCAGAACAATGCCAAACCGATCAATGGATCAATTTAGTAATCACACACTCTAGATCCAGCTATCTCTTACCACATGAGGCTTTGGGGGGACATCTAGACACAAACCATAACACATCGTGTGTGTTTTCCTCCTGCCTATCTCTTCAACATAAAAATTTACATCTTTCCTGAAGTATGGTTATGTTTGTCCTATTATCTCTTTGAACATTACCTCTCCCTCTATTTTCTCCTTCAGATACTCCCATTAGAGGTGTGTAGTACTTTCTGACCATGCCCTCTCTAGCTATTAACTTTCTTCCACATTTCCCATTCTCTTTAATCCCTTCATACTGCATTCTCCATTCTGCGACTTTTCTTTCTTTCTTTCTCTCTCTCTTTCTTTCTTTCTTTCCTTCTTTCTTTCTTTCTTCCTTTCTTTGCTTCTTATGCTGGGGATTGGACTCAAGGCCTCATACATACTAAGCACACACTCTATCACTGAGCTGCACTCCAGCTGGAAGTTTTAAATTTTGATGAGATCCAATTTATTTATTTATTTTTTTATGAATCATGCATTTAGTATCAACTCCTTAATCATTTTTTCCTAAATATCTAGTAGTCTCTTTCTGATTTGCTGTTATAGCCAATTCTTAGGATATACATTCTTCCCGTTGTTGCATATATGAGCTCTTTCTGTGAAGTTCATTTCTAACTTTTTAAAAAATATATATTGTGAGCTTTTGGGGTGGGGAAGGAATGATTTTTTTTTTCTCATCTTAGCACCCTGAACTGTGGGAGTCACTCCCTTTGATGTTTTACATTTCCTTTTGCCAGGGCATGAGAAATTTATGACTCCTACACTAGTTCAGGAATTAATATACTTTAAGGGCACTGAAAATATGGACCCTATTGCCTCACTTGGTCAGTCCAGAGTCCCCTCTCCTTCACGGGAGGCTTCATCTATTCCATATCAGGCACAGAACTACTTTGCTACATTCATGGGCCTTTGGGATAAGTTTTCCTCTCTTGTCATGGACTCAGCATGAGTTAAGCAGGACTTGAATAGGAGTCCCATTTCCAGCTCTCTGCCTTTCTCAAGTTTATACCATGTATTTTTACCCTGTGTGCATGTTCAGTCCCCAGCCCTGGGCCCTAGGTCCTTAAATTCATATCCAACTTTTTTGAGTTACTGCACCATAACTGGAACTTACTGCTTTAATTTGAGTCCGTTCTCTTATTTATTTATTTATTTTCGCCATCTGTGGTTTCCCTTCCTCTCCCTTTTTTCCCTCCCTTTGTGTCTCTCAATCTTGACTATTACGTTTTTATTACTTTATATAGCATTTTAATAAATTTGTTGTGAGAGTTGGTTCCCTTTAGCATAATATCTCATGTTGTGAGAACCCAAACATCCCACATCAGTATTTTAATATTGCAGGCAACTACACATAATTTGAGACACAGAGAGTAAAACTTAAGAATGAAAAAAAAAATGGAAAAAAAAACCCAATTGAAAGAAGCAATAAGTGATGTTAAAATGATGAAAGATTAACAGGGAAGCCCATACTGTGTTTCCACCTATTAAGGTATAGGTTTGAAGGAAAGTACCAAATTTTCTTTGATCTTTCTGATTGTTTTCTTCTCTGGTCCTATTTCTGCCACCCTCCCCTTTCATATAATCTCTCCTTTGATTTCCTGGTGTATGTTGAATGCAAAGTGTTCTGACATTGTCCTTTGTTTTCTGAAGTCTCCTTCTCAATCCTAATCTCAAGATATCATTTTAGATACATTCTTTTAACTTGATCACTGGCTTCTGATTGTGCAGCATCTTCCCATGTGTATTACCTGGCCAGGCTAACCAGGCTTCTCTCACAGTACTGGTGCTAATTGTAGACCCCAAATCCCCCCAAGCACCTGCTATTCTTGCTCCCTCAAATCTTCAAAAAACTAAAAGGTTGACATGATACCAGTCTCTTTATGGGTAGAATTTTCATAAATGGGAAGAAAGGAGGGTTCCAGGCAGTAGGGAAGGTGAGAGGAAAGGGGAAGTAGAAAGGTCTTGTGTTGTGAAGTAAAAAGGCCTTAATGGGTGGCCTTATGTTCTTCATTCTCATATTTAATATTTTTCAGTACAATTGTTGCACACAAATCTACTTCTCTATTTTGTGTTAATAGTGTGTTTCTAGTTGAAGCCCTCCAAAGGAAGTTTATTGCATTTTTTTTAATTAAGAGAAGACAATTTATTTAGAAGACAGTTTATTTAAAAGTGGTGAAAAACGGGGAAAGGGAGATGATAGATAGCTACTTGACAAATAGGGAGCATTTGAAAGTGAAATACTCGTGGGCCCTTCATTATAGCCCCTTTTTATTGAGGTTTTTTCCTTGGGTCAGCACTTGGAATCTGATTGGCTCTTGGGTTTGTCTGTCACCTCTGCCTCGATTTCCCTCAGCCCTGTGACCTTTGTCTTTTAGCAGAGGGCAAGTTTATGGGCATATTGCATTTTGGGTTTTTTTGTTTTGTTTTGTTTTGTTTTTGGTACTGGGGATTGAACGCGGGGCCTTGTGCTTACTAGGCAAGCACTCTACCGCTTGAGCTAAGTCCTCAGCCCCAGTGTATTTCATTTTGAATGCAATTTAAATTTCTTATAATGACTTGCAAGTACTTATGTAATCTGGCTACTTCTAGTCTTTATTCTTAGCTTTGAATCTTCTTTTCAATATGCAGACTGAGCTCCTTCTTCATTTCCAGACCTTTTTTTGATTATTATAACTTTTTAAAAAGTATTATATTGCTGGGTGTGCTGGCACATGTGTACAATCCCAGCACCTTTGGAGACTGAGGCAGGAGAATAGCAAGTTCAAGCCCATCCTGGGCAACTTAGCAAGACTCTGTCTCCAGGAAAAAAAAAAAAGGGTCTGGGGATGTAGCTCAATGTGCAGAACCTAGGTTCAATCCTGAGTACTTGAAAGAATAATAATAAAAAAAAGAAAAATGGTATATGTACTTACTTAATCCTCACAACAATTTATGAGGTAAGTAATACTATTATCTTCCATTTAATGCTCAAGGTCACACTTTGGGCATGGCTGGACAGGATTTGAGTGTAGCCAGTCTTGTTACAGAGTTCAACTATTACCCACTACATTGTGATGGGACAAATAATAGTTATACAGCTAGGTGTGGTGGTGCCAGCTATAATCCCAACATGTGGGAAGCTGAGGCAGGAGGAATCACTGCAAGTTCAAGGGCAGCTTGGGCTTCATAGAAAGTTCAAGGCCAGCCTGAACTATAGAGTGAGACTCTGTCAAAAAAAAAAAAAAGTGATAATACCACTGCATAACAAATTACACCAGAACTCAGCCATTTAAAACAAGACATTTCTTATTGCACATAATTTCTGAGTTTTGGGAACCTGGTTGTTTCTGGTTTAGGGGGTCTCATGGGGAAGGTTTTAGTCAGGCTGCCACGGTCTCTGAAAACTTGACCGAGGCTGGAGGTTCTGCTCCAATATGTAGACTGTTCACACAAAGGTTGGCAAGTGGCCTCAGTCATTCACCATATAGACTTCTCCATAAAGCTGCTCAGGACAAGGGTTCCCCTAATAAGGAATCTGAGAGAGAGAAAAAAAAAGAGAGGGATTGAAAGATGAGCCACTATACCTTTTATGGCCTAGTTTCTATTAATTACTTCTGTTTTAAATTTTCATAGACTCCAATTAGCCATATGTTGGATCTTCTTTTCTTACCTGTTTGTATATACCATCCTGAATCAAATTCAAATAAATTGATATTACTTCAACTCCAGCATGTACTACGTATCTAGCATATTGGAATGTACTCATGTCAGAGGTAAAAAAACAAAAAAGAATCACACATTTCATTTTACTTTCTGTGAGCAGATAGTCTATACATGAAGGCAACTCACAAAGGGAAAAATAGATAAAAAGCAAAGTTGTTAATTTGTAATTAACTATTGAACTAAGGGTAAAAACTTAGATGACAGAGGATTGAATTATTTAGCTACTGTAAAAGAGAGTGCTCCATGTAAAATGCAGGCTTAATGGGTTTTGAGACAGAAATATTATTTTATTCACTTATCTATCAATGCCTGCATTGATCTCTTGTTTCAACACTTACTGAAATTAAGTTCATCCTTCACATTTTCTTATCTTCGTACTACTTGGTGTGGTCTGAATGTTTACAATCACTCTCTCCCCCATTTATATTTTGCAACCTAAAATTCAATGTGAGTATGACTGGATTGGGGCCTGTGGGACACATCAATTGCATTAGTGCCTTATTAAAAGATACCCTAGGGAGACCACACACCCTTCCACTATATAAGGTCATAGTAAAAAGATAGCATTCTATGTGGAAGAAGGACCCTCATCACATGTAGAATCTGCCAGTGTTTTGAGTGTGGATAGCCCAATCTCTGGGACTGTGACAAATTTCTATTATTTGTAAACCATCCAGTGTGGTATTTTGTTATGGAAGTGTATAAGTCAGTTTTTCTATTAAAGAGACACAACACCCAACACCCACAATTTAAAGGAGCAGAGATTTGATTTAGTTCACAGTTTCAGGGCATTCAGTCCATGGTCATCAGGCTCCAAAGTAGAAACATCATGGCAGAAGATGCTTAGTTCATGGTGGCTGAGGAGCAGAACAGGGGTACAGGGCCAGAGAGGAAGGGGTGAGAGAATAAATATAGATCCCCAAGGTCATATCTCCATGACCCACCCATGTGCACCCAGAAGTATGCTTTATTAGTTCCCTGGGTGGCTTCCAAGTCAATCAACTTGACATAGCTCTATAATCATAGGACTTGGGAGACTGAGGCAGGAGGTTTTCCACAAGTTCGAGGCAAGCCTGGGTTCCATAGTAAGTTCAAGGCCAGCCTGACCTACATAGTGAGACCCTGTCTCAGTAAACAATAACAACAACAAAAACCACTCAAAGTGAAGAAACAAACAAAAAAACTTGACATAGTTAAGCTTAACTACCACAGGTAGCTTGCACAACACTAATGCTGCTCTATGATTTTTCTCCTAAAAGATGTTTGATGCTTTTTCTATGTTCCCTAAAATTTAGTAGAAACCTCTATTGTAGTATTGGCTTCTTGGGCTGTAAGACAGTTTAGTTCAGTGGCTCAGAGCAGGGCCTCTAAAGTTAGACACACATGGTGTAGATTCTCAGCTTTGCCACTGTTATGGTTTGGATCTAAAATGTCCTCCAAAGGCCATGTCATGGAGGTTTGATTGTCAGATGATGGGCTTTGGGAGATGATTGGATCCCAAGAGCGCTAACTTTATCAATGGATAGTTTATCCACTGATAATAATTTAATGGCATTGGGTGGTGATGGACATGTAGGAGGTAGGGCCTAGTTAAAGTAAGTGAGTCATAAGGTTATTCCCACATCCCCAGCCCCTCTGTGGCTCTCCCTCTGTCTTTCTCTCTTTCCCTCTGTCTCCCACCTCCCACCACTCTTGTTAATACCTCGAATTCATGCCACCATGATGTTCCGCATCACAGACATGAAGTAATGGAATCAGCCAACCAGGAACTAAAATTCTGAAATTGCGGGCCAAAATAAATCTTTCCTCCTTTAAGTAGTTTTTCCTCAGGTATTTTGTCATGTCATGGAAAACTAACACAGCCACTTATGGAGCTTTGTGACCTTAAGCAAAATTAACCTCTAAGCTTTGTTTTCTTCATCTGTCAAATGAGGATAAGAACACATTGTTATAAATGCTAAATTAGATAATGCATGTTAAGTGCTCAGTACAATGTCAGGCATGTAGTAAATGTCAACTCATCTTTACAGTTGCCCTTGTGTCTGACCTACTGTGTGATGTTCTTTATGAAGATAGGGACCATGTTATAGTCTTTTTTAATTCTCAAGCATCTGAAAGATAGTAAGTCCTAGTAAGTGTTAAATGAATTTGCAGCCCTGTGAAATAGTCCTTTTTATTAACCAAAATCAGAGGTTGGGGATTTAGCTCAAGTGGAAGAGCACTGGTCTATCAAGTGCAAGGCCCTGAATTTAATTCCCATCACCCCCCAATCCCCATCAAATTAACCAGAGGTTATAGGCCACTTTGGTTCATTATCCAGGAAACTCTTAAAAAGGGCAGACCAAAGAGCCTGTGCTCATTTGAAGAGATACGCTTAGGGATACATATTCTACTTATTGACACTTGTAATTGTATGGTCTAGAAAGTTCCATTGACCTGGATTTCTCCAAAGTTCTGTGTGCATTAATTTCTACCATCTTTTATGAAGACATGCCTCTGATTTTCTGGGCTGGCTGATCATTTTTATTTTAAGTTCACCTCTAAGTCTTTATTCTAGAGCACTCTGTGTATAGCTAAAATTATGTTGTATTTGTCACCTATGCAAAATATCAAAACTCAACTATATTCCACATTCTCTTTTATTTAGTTGCCCCAATGCTATATTTCCCATGAAGCTTATTAAAAATTTAAGGGGGCAAGCAAGAAACAACCTAATTATCCCTTTTTTCTTTTTGACTGACTGCACTAATTTAACTTGTCCCTTTAAAAATAGCATGTTAATATACTGATGTAAATATAGGTAAAGTCTTGGATGTTGTGATGGCTAACCTTGACTGTCGACCTGATTGGTTTAGGAGATGCCTAGGAGATTAGTAAAGCACTTTTCTGGTCATGTCTTGGAGGGAGGGATATGAGGACACCTGGGCCTCTGGTCCTGGCACCTTCTTTTCTGGCTCTTTTCCCTGCTTTCTACTTCCTGGATGCATGCAGTAAGCTTTCCTCTGCCATCCCCTTCCTCCATGACGCTCCTGCCTTGGAGCCAGCCTACCATGAACTGAACCTTCTAAAACTGTGAGTAAAAGTAAACCTTTCCTCCTTTAAGTTGTGTATGTCAGGTATTTTATCCCAGTAATGGAAAACTGACTAACACACCTATAGTGTAGATATATATGTAATTGCATATGTGGATGAAAAGATCTGGAAGAATATACCTCAAAAATTAACAGTAGTAATCATTAAATAGTGACATGATCAGTGTTTTTTCTTTCTATTTTCAACAAACAGCCTTGTTATTTTTTTTCTTGTTATTGCTTTAGATGTAATAAGACTCTAAGACTACTGTCTCTGAAGTCCATTTTCCATGATCTTTTAGTAATAGGGCTCTTAGTTCTCAGCTGAGAACAAAGATGACCAGAATAAAAACTACATTTCCCAGCCTGCTTTAAAACTAGCTAGCACCATGTATCTACCCTCATAGTACAACATAATTAGAAATGTCATGTGTAGTTTGAGTAAAGTGCTCTTGAATGGAAACACATGCTCTCCTCTTTTTTGTTGTTTTTTTCTCATTCTTACTGACTGGGAAGCAGCTGTAATGGGCACAATTTGAGCAACCCTTTGGACCACAAGAATAAATGTCATATGCTGCCATTGCCAAACTTGAAAGCTGGAAGAAGATTGACTCCATGACAACTTTGTCGACCTTGCCAAACTAGTCTTCCACTTCTCATCTCTGATGTTTTTCAGGAGAGCAACATGCATGCCTAAGACTGTTAGTTTGGAGTTATAGTGGAGTCAAATCTTAACTTATATGGAATTAGTGTACACAGCTGACCTATCATAGCCACAGGCTCCATACGCATGAGTTCAGCCAACTTCGGATAGAAAATATTGGAAAAAGAAAGGTCTGTCCTGAACACGTGCAGGTTTTTTCCTCATTATTAATCATAATTTCATAAATCTCTAGTTCAATGAAAAGTACCATATGCTTTCTGGGATACACATATGAGTATTCACAGTGCAGTCCATTTATAATAATAAAAAATTGTGAAGAACTGGTGAAAATGGTTCAATTCTTGTGCACTCTTGCTGTAGAGTATTAAAGAATGATGACAAGGAATTCATTTAATCATGTATTGATAAACCTAAGCAACATATTGTTCAGCCAAAAGAATGAGTCCCAGAAGACAACATGAAATATGATAATTTCAAAAATAAAAGCATATTGTTTAGGATCACATATATGTGTAATAAAATACAAAGACAAGCAAGGGTATGATAAAGACAGAATTTAAGGGAGTGGTGACTTCTGAGGGGAAAACTGAGGCAAGGCACAGGAGAGACACAGAGGTCAGTGTAAGTCATGGAGAACTCTTAGCTCTTGGCTTGAGTGGTGGGTCCATGAAGTGTTTATTATATTATTACAATATGGTACAAAGTATGAATCAATTAAATGAGTTATGTAAAGATCAAAGGACAAGTCAAACCTCCTGATTCATGATACACTATTAACATGAATCAGGACTGTGATTAATCCAGCTTTGTCCTTCTCAAGTCCATAGAACTATTATTCCATTTATGATGCTGCCTGGTCTACAGGCCCGGTTTTATTTCTACGAACCAGGAAATAAGGATGCATATGTTTCTATTTGTATAACAACCGTTTCCCTAACCAGGTTTTTAAAAATAATCTTTTTTCGGGGCAACAGGAATAAGGCAGGGGGCATCACAGTCCCTGACTTGAAATTGTATTATAAAGCTTCTGTGATAAAAACAGCATGGTACTGACATGAAGACAGACCCGAGGACCAATGGAACAGGCTAGAAGATGCAGAAATAACTCCAAACACACTCAAATATCTCATCTTCGACAAAGGAGCCAAACACCCTCACTGGAAGAAAGATAGCCTCTTTAATAAATGGTGCTGGAAAAATTGGCTTACCACATGCCGAAAACTAAAACTAGATTCATGTCTCTCACCATGTACTAAAAACTAAGATCAAAGTGGATCAAAGACCTAAACATAAAAACAGAAACAATGAATCTCCTAGAGAATAAAATAGGAAGAACTCTCGAAGACATAGGGGTTGGAAAAAAAATTTATGAATAAAACTCAGGCTGCACGGGAAACAATTCAAAGAATTGATGCTTGGGACCACATCCTATTAAGAGGCTTTTGCACGGCAAAAGAAATTACTAATAGAGTAGGGCGAAAAATCACAAACTGGGAGAAAATTTTTGCCAGCTGTTCCTCAGACAAAGGTCTAACATCCAGAATATATAAAGAACTCAAAAGGATCAAACCCCCGAAATTTAAAGACCCTATCCAAAAATGGGCATCTGAAATAAATAAACATTTCTCAGATGAAGAAATAAAAATGGCAAATAAATATATGAAAAAATGTTCAACATCATTGGTCATTCGAGAGATGCAGATCAAAACAACACTAAGATAATATCTCACTCCAGAAAGAATAGCTATCATCAAGAAATCAACCAATAACAAGTGCTGGCGGGGCTGCGGGGAAAAACGAACCCTCCTGCACTGTTGGTGGGAATGTAC